>ML660765.1:32387822-32702224 GCA_007570785.1 Antilocapra americana | reverse complement strand
CCATTTCTACTTAAGATTTTCACAGAGCGGTGCTCCCTATGTTACATAGCAGCTTCTCACTAGCTAGCTATTTTACACGTGGTGGTGTATCTGTCATTGCTACTCTCTTGGTTTTGTCCCACCCTTTCCTTCTGCCGCAACCCTTTTGAAAATAGTATCTGTTAACCTTACAACACTGCAAAGGAGATGTTCTCGTATCTGGTTTTTTGTTTGTTTGTTTTGTTTAGTTGCCATATTAGTGACCCCCATTCCCTGCAGCACATCTGAAGGACAGGCTTCCCTGTCCTTCACTATCTCCCAGAATTGGCTCAGACTCATGTCCACTGAGTCGGTGATGCTATCCAGCCATCTCATTCTCTGTTGCCCCCTTCTCCTGCCCTCAATCTTTCCCAGCATCAGGGTCTTTTCCAGTGAGTCTGCTGTTTGCATTAGGTGCCCCAGAATATTGGAGCTTCAGCTTCGGCATCAGTCCTTCTGTATATTCAAGGTGATTTCCTTTAGGATTAACTGGTTTGATCTTGCAGTCCAAGGGACTCATTTCCATTTTAGAGATCATAAAGGCTCAGTCAGAGAGGTTAAACAACTTGTTGGCCACGGTCACAGAAAAGGTATAGAAAGAATTAGGTTCTGTTACAACTCTGAGTAAGAGGTAAAATCAGAAATTCAGGTTCTTTCTAACAAAATGACCCAAAGAACATTACATCAGAATAACTTGGAAAACTTGTTCTTATGTCTCACTCCCAGAGATTTTCATTCAGTAAGCCTATGGTAGAGCCTGGGACTGCACACTTTAAGAACCATCCCAGCTTATGCACATGTGTTTGAAAACAACTTTCAGATCATGCTTCTTCAAGCAGTTTCTGAGAAGGAGGAACTTCCGTGTGTAGGTACACGAGCCCTTCCAGTCACTGGTCTTCCCAAATCTTAACCGTGAGTCAGCTCCTCTGGGAAGTAGATCCCTGGTCTCTACCAAGGACCTTCAGTCATACAGTATTGAAACAGTCTCTTTACATCCCCGTTTTTTCCCATTAGAATGTGAAATCCTTGATCCTCACACACTGCTTAGCATATAGGTACCATACTTAAATACTTAACTGGCAATATAGTTTTTATATGGATGCTTAATTTTCTTTAAATGATAGATTCAAGAGATTAGAATTTATGAATTTAATTTGCAATTGCTATTCCTCTCCCTTTCCCACAGACTTGACTAAGTATTTAGGTCATATTAATGACATAAATGATTGCCCTTTTCTCCCACTCAGATGAGGGGATGAAGCTTATTTTGATGAGAAGCCTGCTTGTTGCCCCAGAGTTTTGTCTGATTTTGCCTAGGGATTGCGAGATTGCTCTTCCCTTCTCACGGCCTATATATATTTTTAAGGAAGTTTGAACGTTGAAAAAGGGAAGTATGACAAAATCACATTAAAAATTAGAATGATTCTTTAGTTGAAGGAATGTTTTAATAAACATTTTTCCATGCGTTAATTTACTGTTAGAAAGCTATAGTTCTTCTGTTTTTATTCCTTTTGGGGATAAAAACACATCAATGCTTAACTTCTAGCCCCACGTCATCGTACATTGTGCAGCAGAGAGAAGGCCAGATGTTGTAGAAAATCACCCAGATGCTGCTTCTCAACTTAACGTGGATGCTTCTGGGAATTTAGCAAAGGAAGCAGGTAATGACGACTTTATAAAATCTTCATAAAAATTAAGTGATTGTTGAGTGTGCAAATATTAAAGTTTTGTAGATGGCTTATAAGAAGTTTGTTATACTTTTTGATGAATAAGCTGTTAAAAATTCCATAAAGTGTCAGGTTATGTAGTAATTTAATAGATGGTTTTCTCTCTTTTTTTTTTTTTTTGTAGCTGCAATTGGAGCATTTCTAATCTACATTAGCTCTGATTATGTTTTTGATGGAACAAATCCACCTTATAGGGAGGAAGACATACCAAATCCCCTAAACCTCTATGGCAAAACAAAATTAGAAGGAGAAAAGGCCGTCCTGGAGAACAATTTAGGTAAGACTCATCTCTTTAGTTAGCTCCCTGACTCTTTTTGAGGATTCCTTTTTAAGATTTGTGTGTATATGTGTCTGTATCTTAATGTTTAAAATATTTTTTAGTTATTTTTTTTATTTGGCTGTGCCGGGTCTTAGTTGTGATTACGGACTTCGTTGCTCTTTGGCATGTGGGATCTTAGTTCCTGGACTTGTGATTGAACCTGCATCTCCTGCATTGGAAGGCAGATTCTTAACCACTGGACCACCAGGGAAGTTCCTTTTGTTTTTTTGTTTTTTTTTTAAATTAGTCAAGGAGCATTAATTCATTGGAGAAAAACTAGGGAATGTAGTTAACAAGCAAAACAAAGAGTTTTTGAAGTCCTGAAGAATTTATGAATCCTTTCAGACCACTTCCAGTATCAGTGTGTACATGAATACCATTATAGATAGAAAATAAATCAGATTTTTGCAATCTTTCCCAAAAAAGGTCTGTGTCATTTTTCTTAGATTGCAGTATTCTGTCATTTATATGGTTTTTCTTTTCTCCTGTGTGTTTGTATATCCACAGTCACTTGTATGGTTTTTCTTTTTTCCTCTGTATGTGTATATATGCGCACACATTAATGTGTTAATTATAAAAAAAAACCCTCAAAAATTAAAAAAAAAAATCTAAAACTGTAGAATTCTCTTACAGTGCTTCTCTGAGGAGCACTAAGTGTGGTTATGGAAGTATTTTTTGTGGATTTCTAAACATGTGTGCATATTGTTTCATAACTTGGTTTTTCTCCTCCTGCATGTGCATTTCATCTCTTATGGAGCCATCTCTAGGATATTTGTTTCATATCAATGGCTGCATAATATCTGATTTAATGATCCTTTGCACTAAAACTACTGTATTAGACCGTACTACATCCTTGAGAAACATCCCCCACTGTACATACCGTATTAACACCTAGGGTTTTTTATTATTATAAATTATCCTTTGGAAATCATCGTTGAATATATATTAGTATGCAGCCGACCCTTGTACAGCTCGGGGATTAGTGTTGCCAACCCCTGTGTAGTTGGAAATCCATGTATAACTTTAGACTCTCCAGAAATAATTGCTCACAGCCTACTCTTGACAGAGGGGCTTACGTGGTGGCTCAGTGGTGAAGAACCCTCCTACCAAAACAGGAGATGTAGGTTCGATCCCTGGATCAGGAAGATCCCTGGGAGTAGGAACTGTCAACCCATCCCAGTATTCTTGCCTGGGAAATCCCATGGATGGAGGAACCTGGTGGGCTACAGTCCGTGGGGTCACAAAAAAGTCAGACATAACTTAGCAACTAAACAGCAGCTCTTGTCCCAAGCCTTACTAAAACATAAAGAGTCAATTTACACATATTTTGTGTGTTATATACTATTCCCTAAGAGAAAATACATACAGTATTGTATCAACGGTATAAGTTTATCTCATTTGTTTATCAGGTGAATTGTCTGTCAGTAACTACATTAGTGTTGTTTTCTATGGTACAAAACACTATAGGTGTCATGACTCACTAAAACTACACATCAGAAATGAAGATAATCTGAGGAGAAATGTGTATTTATTTATAGGTGTGATTCAGGAATCGGTAAGAAAGAAGCCGTAAATGGTAGCCTAGTGTAGTCAGTCACGATTGCTTCATGGCAGCCTCACCTATACACCAGTGAATGAATCGTTGTAAAAGTATTGGCATAGGTATTGCAGTCATTCATAATACAGCTAAATACTGTTAATTTTTTTTTTTTAAACCACTTACCTGTGATGTTAGACTGATACAGTTTTTCTAGTTACAAGAGAGAAGAGGCGTACTGTATGGTAATGTAACTCTTTGAAAACAAAGTTATGAAACATTAAGAAAACACATTAAGCTTATATTAAATATCACTCATGTTATGCCTATGTAAGGATAGGCTCTCCACTTCAGAACATCTTATACATGATATTCTGCATGAAAAAAGTTGCATACAAATGGAACCACACAGTTCAAACCCTCATCTGCCCAGCTCTTTAGTAAGTTAATTTAAAGTAGTTTTAATTGAATTTCAATTAGTGTAAATTATCTAGTCTGTGATAACTCCTCAGTATTGACCAACATTAAGTTAAAATACCTCATAATTCCTTAGTCGGTGATTTCAAGTACTATGTGGTGAACACTCATATACCCTTTATACAGATTTCACCAGCTGTTAATGTTTTGCCACGTGTTTTACATGTGCACTATTTTTTTCCTGAACTCATTGAGAATTAGTTGAATTTCACCCCAAAATACTTCACCATGTGTCTTCAACAAGGATGTTCTTCACATAATTACAATGCAGTTATTGCACTTAGGAAATTTAGCATTAATGCAATACACAATCTGTATAGGAGTTTTGTCCCCAAAATGTCCTTTATTGTGTTTACTTTTTAAATCTAGGAATAATCAGGAATCACTTGTTGAAATTGTCATGATCTGTTTTATTTTTAATGGCCACAATAATGAAGAAATTATATAATTATAAAAACACCCCACATGACAGAGCCACTTAAAAATATTCCAGATCACATTTGTTTAAATAGGTGAGCAGTGTCATTCTGGTATATTGCACGTTTCTGAGATAATGTATTTTAAATCCACACACTCTGATCTTAAAGCAAGACTTAAGAACCTGTGAGCTTTGAAATATTATCTGCTTTTATTACTCTCTAGGAGCTGCTGTTTTGAGAATTCCTGTTCTGTATGGAGAAGTTGAAAGGCTTGAGGAAAGTGCTGTGACCATTATGTTTGATAAAGTGCAGTTCAGCAACAAGTCCGCAAACATGGACCACTGGCAGCAGCGGTTCCCCACACACGTCAGAGATGTGGCCGCCGTGTGTCGTCAGTTAGCAGAGAAGAGGATGCTGGTGAGAATCTAAGTGCTTTTTTAAAAATTTACAAGGACACCAAGCAAAAGCAGTTGGATAGTAGCTGTATTTATGAATAGTAAAAATTTTATGCTGTTATATTTGATTTTATTTCTCAAGTACTATAGACTCCATTTGTCATTCTCTTACTGCAAGATCACTGAAAACTTGTATTGTTCTTTGCCTGATGACTTGTAAGAAGCCTGTCTTAAGTAATGGCTATTTAAGATCTAGGTAGTGGCACAGAAGAACGTTAATCATTTCAGCCACTGTAAGAATAATTTATAATTATTCTTTTAAATACATGAACAATAGTTCATTTTAAGTGTTTGAAAAAGTTACAGCTAAATAGAATATCCACAGAAAGAAAAGTCTTGAGTTATTTTAGAATATTCATAGTAGCATGACTTTTTTTAATGCATCAGAATTTATGAATTTTTAAAAAAATATGTACCATGACAATATTTAAGGATGTTATGACTATTAACTCGTCTTGAAAAATGGTTCTGTTAAGTTTTGGTGTTAGCTTCTTAGGATAATTGAGAATACTAGTTGAATTGGTCTGAGTTTCATAAAAATCTGTAATCATTTTAGGATTTCCACTAAATAAAATCAGAGCCACTAACAAGTTACTTTAAAAAAATTCTAACGGCTAAATTCTAGAAATTGATTTCCATTTTTAACTGGGGAGATTTATAGGAATTTGACTTTAGATATCTTGTGTAGAGCATTCCAGAAAGGTACGATGCATCATATTTCCTGGACCTGTTTAAGTTGTCTTGTCGCTGTTCCACTCAACTCAAAGAAAGTTTGAAACCAGGTTGAACTATTTGTGTCCTTGTCAGGATCCATCGATTAAGGGAACCTTTCACTGGTCTGGCAACGAACAGATGACTAAGTATGAAATGGCATGTGCAATTGCAGACGCCTTCAACCTCCCCAGCAGCCACTTAAGACCGGTAAGTACAAGGCATTTAGAACCTTATTTGGAAATTCCCTGGCAGTCCAGTGGGAACTCGGCACTTTCACCGCTGAGGCCCAGATTTAATCCTCAGTCAGGTAACTAAGATCCCTCAGGCTGTACTCAGCCAAAACAGACAGACAGACAAACAAGTAGCCTTCTTTCTTCTTGGAAGTCCAGGTCCATCGCTGTTATGTTCTGTGGATAACGTTTTTCTTGTTGTTTAAAAGTATTGGATAACTTTATTTTCCAGCACTAATCAAAGTGAACTTTGCTTGTATGTTGGCAGTTTCTCTGGTTAATTTTCTCTCAATTGCCATGTATAAAGGAGCCCATGTGTATTGGTGAAGTTTATAGAAAAAGTGTTTTAAAAAGTGTTTTCTTGATTGCGGCAGATGTTTTATTTATTTTTCCAGGGATCAAATCATATTTCTTGCACTGAAGGCAAAGGGAAATAGAGAATGTAAAACCTCATCATGGGGCTTCTCATTTAAGTTTGATTTTGTGTGTTTGTTTTAAAGATAACTGACAGTCCTGTCGTAGGAGCACAGCGTCCAAGGAATGCTCAGCTTGACTGCTCCAAACTGGAGACCTTGGGCATTGGCCAGCGAACACCATTTCGAATTGGAATCAAAGAGTCACTCTGGCCTTTCCTCATTGACAAGAGATGGAGACAGACGGTCTTTCATTAGTGTATGTGTGGTGGTGGGGGTGGTGATGGTGTTTTTTTTTTAATGGGAAGTCAAGAAGTCATGGCAATTTTTAAGGAAAAAAGGAAATAGTTTTGTATGCGTGCTCTTCAGTTGTGACTCATCTTTCAGGTAAATGATGCTCTTGCACTAGTGAAATTGTCTAGGGAAACTTAAGGGCAATAATGCCTTGTTTGAAGTAATGATTTTCTCATTTTGTTCTGCCTCAATTTGCTGTCTGAATATAGTAAATTATGATTTTCAAGTATTTGAGAGCCAGGATGAAACACATCTGCTGTAGACTTTTTTTGGGGGGAGGGGGAAGAAGTGCATTGTTCATTCCTATAAATAACCTCTACATTTTCAGGATTTTTACAACCGTTGATCCTTTTATGTTTTAAATTGTGTTAAAGAGCATACAAATCATTGGTGTTCATTGTTTGCTTTGCTTGAGCTCAGATCAAAATGTTTGAAGAAAGAAACTTTATTTTTGCAACCTAAGTGCAGTTTTTATGCTTGGGATATTTCAACATGTTATGTATATTGAAACTCCTGCAGCTTGATACCTTCTGCTTTTGTAGCAGTGAACGGTGATTGTTTGAGAGAGAGAGAATGTGTGTATGTATATGTATTTTTTAAATATATAAGAAACTGTCCTTTTCACTCCATGTCACTAAGTGATATTTCGTATGTACGGTTATACTAATAGTAATGGGCCTTGTAAGTCTTTTGACCATTCATGAATAATAATAAATACGTACTGCTGGCATGGTAATGTTTAGTTTTCTTGTATTTACTTCTCTTTTTTGAAATGTAAGGACCAGATATCTAAACTGTTTCATTGCTATAATTTTTAAAATTTCCTTCTTATGTAAAATTATCTTATCTGATGCAGAATATTGTTAATGTACATTAAAACACAAAGCACAGTAATCAAATGAGCCCTGGTGAATCTACCACTTGAAATCTGGAATGTTACAGACACTGTATTTACTTGTACCCACTGATTTTTCTTAATGAAAAGTAAATAACTATACTCTTGTAATACATTTACAAAGAATGTTCCTTTGGAAGAATGCAGAGTGTTTGAGTGTGTTTTACCAAGTGATCTTCAGGTTACTTTGACCTCAACAGTATTTTTGGTCCTTAATAAGGAAGCAGAAAGAATAACAAGTGAGCCTTGGCTTCTATTCAGAGTTCAGTACAAATCTGGTTTTCAGATTTTCTGATTTCACTTGTGAAGTATTCTTTCCCTAGACTGTAATCTTATTTCATTGGACAAAAACTATTTGTTTCTAATTTACTTAGAATTTGGGGTTTAGAGGGAATCAGGTCTGGATGATTTGGTTAAAGCCTCAGTTCCCAAACCTTATTATGTTTTATTAGGAACTAGGGAAATTTTACTGCTACCTGAGTGCTATGCTGGACCCACTGAAATAGAGTTTCTGAAACTGATGACCTGCTAATGTAGTTTTAAATGTTCTTCAGGTCCTTCTGAGGTAACCAGCCTGGGACTTGTATTTGGCAACCACTGAAGCATTCTGGGTTTTTTTTCCTGAGTTACACTTCACTTCACATAGTACTCAATTCAGATTTTCACATTAAAAAATGTTTTTCTTCTCCAGCTGGACCTGATCCCTTTAAACCCCAAATTTTTCATCAGTAGAAGAAATCAATGTAGTTCAGATCTGGCATGTTAACCTATATGAGAATATAGTCTCTATATATGTTCATACTCTCAGCATCCCTTTTTCATTTAGATAGCAAAATACATATTTTACCACACTAGTTTTTTTGTGTGTTGCTTTTTTCGTTTAAAATACCTTGGGATTTATATAGTTGCAAAGAATGTCCTTTTTTTCCCTGTTCAGTTTGAAATTTCAGTCTCAGAAAAGTTGCCATAATACCACACAGTATGTCTGTAATTTCCTTTCCATATTCCCCAACTCTCAGCACTTGGCCATATTTTTCCTGTCATTTATTCTTTCTTTTCTTTTCTTTTGTTTTTTTTTTAAACACATGATACATGTAACTTTTCCTGGGCCATTTAAGAGTAAGTTGGAGTCATGATGCCTAATCACCTACTTTGTATCTAAACTTAAGTGTATTTTTAAAAAGTAAGAGTACATGTCCACATAACTCTGTAATGTAAGCATTGAAGTCAAGAAGATAACATCAGTATGATGTTCTCCTCTAATCCATAGACCCTATTCACATTTCATCAATTGCCCTAGTGATGTCCTTTTTAAGTCTATCCAATCCAGGATTACTCGTGGCATTTCTTACTTGCTTTAGCTTCAGTCTGGAATAGTTCCTTAGTCTTTTTTTTCTCTTTCAAGACCACATTTTTGACATCTCTATGTAAAGAAATCAGTGACTCACATCGATGCCTCCAGTTCTAGTGTTGCTCCACAGGGTTTATTTAGCTTCTGTCTTCTCATAGGTACTTTGACAATGAGAAACATAGCTCCCGTTATTTTCGACATTGGTTCAAGTCGTTTTTGAGCCATTCTTGGATGACACCAAATCCCTCCTCTTCCCCTCACTACCCAGGTCTCCATGAGCCAGTGGAGTATCCCTGCCCCTAGGCCATGGCCCTGATGCCGGTGACCGTTTGGGCCCCTGCACCTGGTCGGGGACCCTGTCCCAGCCCAAGAGGCCCTAACAGTAGCCCCCACAGTGCAGTGTGTACCAGGTTACCAGAGAAAGAGCGAGGTAGTCTTTTGTGGCTGCATTTATTCCTTTTTATCAGTGACTGAATCAGTTGATTTAATCAGTTTCTTACTGATGTGCTTTTGAGTGTGTGAAGTCTTTATATAGTCTTGCGCCTTTTCTTTTTTATTGACATGTGTTTGATAGTGTTGTGTCAGTCTCTGCTGTCCAGCAGGGTGACTCAGTTGTCTGTGGAATGTTATAGCAGGCTTTTTGTGAGCCCAGAGCCTACAGTTCCAGTTCCCTAGTGTGTTACACAACTCATAAAAACGTTACCTTTTGAAATGTAAACTGGGCTTGGAGGCTTCGAAACATTTTAATATGAGATGCTAAAACTTACCTAGGAAGAGTCAAACATTTGGGCTTATTGAAGAGCAGGAAGGAAGTAGTTACTTTTTCTTACGCTGTATCAGCCTCAGACTTTATGTGCTGAGTATGGAGTAAGTCACTGGATAGTTGAGTGAAGAATGAGGGCTGCTGACTGCAGATCTCATCTTCTGTAGTTAGAGCTTACATTGAAACCAGTGGACGAGGGTGGTGCAGGTCGCTCAGTTGTGTCCGACTCTTTGCGACCCCATGGACTATACAGTCCATGGAATTCTGTGGGTCAGAATACTGGAGTGGATAGCCTTTCCCTTCTCTAGGATCTTCCCAACCCCGGGATTGAACCTAGGTCTCCTGCATTGCAGGCGGATTCTTTACCAACTGAGCTATCAAGGAAGCCCACGGACAAGCATGGATAATTAAAAAAAAAAACTAAACTAAAGCTATCCGGGCTAAGACTGCATGAGATGGCACCTTTGTCTATCTGATGTATTTACGTGTCTCTCAGCAGCATGAGGGATAGTCATGTGCTTAGTCTGTTTTCTTCTCTGTTAGAGAAGCTTAGCTTTGTTAAGCTATCTGTTAAGCTATCCTTGGCTGTCTGATCATGATTGAGAGTGAGACACTGAAAACAAATTAGAACTGCTGAATGTCTGTAGGACTGTCACATGCATTGTAGGATGATTGATCATACCTTTGACCTCTACTCACTAGACACCATCCACACCCGTGGAATCAAAAATGCTTCCAGACATCACCTGGTGTTCTTTGGGAGCAAGGTCATCCCAAAGGAGAACAACTATTCTAGGACCACGTGAGTGCTTCCGATTGTTTGATGTGGGTGGAGGTGTGGCTCCCATGTCATTATTTTCAGGTTTTTCCTCTTGGGCAGGTCAGATTCCTTAGAAAAGAGTCTTACAGTCCCCTACTTGGAGGGCAAAGGCCTGGCTGCCAATGGTCTGGTGACTAGTGAGAGAGGAAGCCTGAGATCTGTATTGTTAACCATTTCAGGGGGAGTGTATCAAAGTGAAAGTTGCATCACAAAAAACGTGTTGCCAGAGGGAGCAGAGCACTAAATACATCACTGTGATGCCTTTAACCTCCCTTGAGATGCTGAAGATAAACAGTCAGAAGGTGACCAGTCTGGAGCGGATAGCAGCCACAGCATCCAGGGATTCCCATACCATGCTCTTCCTACTGGAGTTAATACAGCTTAGAGATCCATAATTAGTAGCATAGAGGACTGCTGTTAGAGCCAAGTTTGCCTTTTATATAACAGTCTTAAGAGTGTGCAGTTCATCCAGTAGAGACCTAGACCCAAGATATCAACTCCTTGCTAGATCATGTTAGAGTTCCCGCCCAGCTCAAAGTCCTGAAGTTAGCATTCCGCTTTCATTATATTCACTTCTGAATTAAGTCAGGTACCTCCATCCTCACCCCTCCCATCTCACCTCCAGTATTCCACTCCAGAAGTCATCTGTGTTAAGACTATCTCGAGGACAGATGTGTGAAATCTGGAGGTGTTGGGAAGGGGATCTGGGAATCTAGTTTTGTGCATTTTTCTCTGCTGATTTCCACCCCTTTCACCCAAGATTGGAAGGTCTGGTTCTGAGTCTTTGGAGGGTTTTCAGAGTAAATTTTGGTTCTCAGCTCTTGCAACCATTGGCTACATTTCTGCTCGGGGGCGGGGGGTTAAATCCTTTACCATAGTTAAATCCTTTACCAGGTTACTTTTGTTTCCTTTTGTGATCTTCCTGCCTTGTTATTTTGTGTCTTTATATATTTAACTAGGGTTTTGGGAGAAAACAAAATTTCATACATGTATTCTATCTACCATCTTAAAATGGAACATCATACTTTTGTTGACTTTATAGACTTAGATGGTGAGTCTCCTCCTGACCATCTTTATGAGCTGAAGGCTCCTGGTTTTCTTTAATTCTGTGCCTTCCATAATAATTCTTGTGATTTTGTGGCTCACGTGAATTGCTATTTTTTTATTTCTTTGGGAAAGTGAATACACCTGGAACATAATATCTTAGAAGAGGCCATCCATCGGTTAATACAAGTGAAAGCACCAAACTAACCTTTTCATTTTGGCTCTTAATATTGCCTGCACTCAGCTGGAAAAAGTGATTTTTATTTTCCTGTTATTTTGGAGTATCTTTTACATGAAAAGATCTAAACATTCCTTGAGCTCCTGTGGACTTCTTATATTACAGATTGCCAAGGCTAAGCTTTAAAATTGAGAACAATCAATTCTGTGATTCCTGCTAGAGCAGTTCTTGGGAGATGATAAAGGGTCAGCACGGCATATTAACATTGTTGATCTAAAACAAAGCTAATAATTTTTATCTAATGCCCTGGTGTTTTTAAGTTAATAATGTGAGCTTCATAAAAGGACACTATAGTCTTTTATATTTTCCATTTGTGAGATATAATTTAATTTTACTTAAGCCAGCAGTATTTGAATTTCCATTGTACAGAGTGGTATTAACTACATGATAATACGATAATACAAATCATATTAATCTCATGTTAACAAAAATGATCTGGATACCAAAATAGAGTACCATGCTTTAGACAGCGTATTATTTTTCTGGGCACTTTTAACAAACTACTACCAACATAGTGGCTTAAACAACTCAAATGTATTATTTCATGATTGTGTAGTTAACTCTGACACAGGTCTTATTGGGCTGAAATCAAAGTGACTCCAGACTCCATTCCTTTCCAGAGGCTCTGGAGAAGAATATGTTTTCCTGCTCATTTGGGTTGCTTATAAATTCAGTCTCTGGCATCCGTGGGAATGAAGCCCCCATTTTGTTGCTAGTTATAAACTGAAGGCTGTTCCCAACTTACAGAGGCCACCACTTTCCTTGGCTCCTAGCCCCCTGCTTCTGTCTTCAAAGCCAGCTGCAGTGGGTTGAGTCCTCAGGTCGAATCTTTCTAACCCTTCTGTCTCATCTCTTGAACCACAGTTGGGAAAAGTTCTTCAGTTTTAAGGATGCATCTGAGTAGATGAGGTGTGTCCCAGTGATCCAGGACAATCTCCCCATCTCAAGGTCAGTGGCCTTCATCACATATACAAAGTCTATTATGCTTTATAAGGTTCTGGGTGTCAAGGTGTGGAAATTTGTAGGAACCATAATCTGCCAACCATGTATATTAGATAATAGTTCTGTAACTTAAAAATGGAATTATTTAGAATTGGCAGCTTGAAAACTCAAGGTAAAACAGTTCTAAAAAGTGTTCCATCATTTGCTTTAATTGTTAAGTGGTGGTTTGCAGAAACACAACCAGCTTTTAACATAGTTTTTTCTCCTCCCCCAATTTGGTTATATTTTATTTAATCTTCGCTTAGGATTCTTCAGAATAAAAAGATTACACTTTGTTGTAAATAAGGACTGCATCTGCTCCCACCGCAAGGTGACAAGACATTGGAATGGGGCAGATAAAAATGGGGCATTTTCTTCCTACTATTCTTAGACACTGCTGTTTAAATGGAAACCAAGTTAAAATAGAGATACCAAATAGTGTAAGAGGCAATTGTTGGCTTTTGTTGCTAACTCTTACACATAAACTTCAGTGTGCGATCCTTAAGCAGATTGACAATATTGTCTACTGTCTTTTATCATCCTCCAAAAAGCTGTTGATTATCTTGGAAGGGCTTCAAAAGCAATTAAGAAAATCCCTTATGTCAAGTTACATTTCAGACAGGACAAATTAGATGTATGGGGAAATGTCCTGATAAAGTACTCGAGAAATAATGAATCTTTGTGCAGTTTGTAATTGCTCCTACAAAAAATTTACAACTTGAATGAGGCTGTTAACCTGAGACTGGAAGCTCAGAAATGGTTTTTTTTTTTCCCATTAAAAATGCAAATACCTCATGCAAATGAGCTCAGAGCATTTTTAAATGTCCAAACTGTAATTCAAAACATTATTTATTATATCTCTGTTCTGGCTGTTTACTGTATCAATAAGCTTCTTTATAAATGCTGATTTTTAAACCAGCAGCTCTGCAACAAAAAAAATGACCGATTGGACTCACTAATGTGGTGCAGGCCCTGAAGGGAGGCTCTGCTCCAGAATGAAGTCTGAGGGTCAGCACCGGTGCCACAAGAGAATGGGGTGGATGGTGACTGAAGGCATTGATTTGAGTGTTCATGAAATTATTGTATTTGGTTTCAACTTTATGCATTAAAGATAGGTGGTCTTCAATCTGCGTAACCCCATCCCTGTGGCTATAGAACAGTACATGCTCCTGGGATGGCTCATTGTGAGTTGGTGGGGACAGAGGTTGGTAGGTTGGGTGCTGGAGGCTGGGGATACTCTATCAAAAATAGGGGTCATCTAGATAGAACACTTGATTATCACAATGCTGGGAAATTCAAATGAAATTTCCTTAACCCTCATGAACTGCTATTCCGCACTGAGTAAAGTGATTTTCTTCCAGACTACTTGGATTTTATCTCCCCTTTCCTAACTTTTGAAGTATGGGTGTACCCACTGCTAATTTTCCTCCTGTGATAAACATTAACAAGTAGGAAGTTATTAGAGGGTTGTTATACAATATTCATAGACCACTTTTATTTGCAAAAGCGTTTGAAGGTTTCTTAAATATTAACTGTTTCCAAATAATCTTGGGCTCATTTTTCATCTTCTTGATCCAAATCCCGTGGAAGCAAACCAATCATGAAGCTCTGCAAAAAGTCATTGGAAGCCCCAGGCTCAGAACCCAGCTGTGGAGCATGAACTATTAGGTTCTGTGCTGCTGGAAGCTTTGAGTAGCTGAACCACGGGGACTGAAGCTCATTTAGGAATCCGAGTTGGTGCTTTGTTTCCAGAAGGCTCTTCCTGAGCTGAGGAAGGTAGACTAAACCTCTCATAGGAGTGCAAATTGTATAGAGTTGATTATTCTACATGATTGCTTTTGAGACAGTTCAACAAAGTGATGGCTTTTTCTGTTGAAAGACTAGAGAGTAATAAAAACAGCAGAGCCAATGAAAAACTGCAGAATATTTCTATCCAGAGGACAACTCTGATTTTCCAGTTTGTCTTCATTAATGTTCTTTCTCTCCATTGTCATCCATGTTCTCGCTCAGTGAGCTGCTCCCTCCTTCCACCCTCAAATACAGTCTCAGGTCATAACTGAGATCTCTGCACTATTTGTCTTGCCTTGATCTACCTTTGTTTTACAGCTTTATCATACTCCTTTCTATTTCCCATCAAAGTATGTTTGTCCTGACTCTATGGAGTCAGAAGCTAACATTAAGTATTTTACTTATGTAAATCTACCTACCCTCAAAATAACCCTCATGGGTAGTCCTCACCCTCAAAATAACCCCCATGGGTAGTTACTATTGTGGTGCTCATGTTACAAATGGAGGTAAGTCAGACAATGAAGAGAAGTGTTGTTGTTCAGCCGCTCAGTCAAGTCTGACTCTTTGAGACCCCTGGGACTGCAACACTTCAGGCTTCCCTGTCCTTTACCATATCCCAGAGTTTGCGCAAACTCATGTCCATTGAGTGAGAGTCTTTTCCAGCACTACAGTTTGAAGGCATTAATTCTTAAGTGCTCATCCTTTTTTATTGTCCAGCTCTCACATCTGTACGTGACTACTGGAAAAACTATAGTTTTGACTCTACAGACCTTTGAAGGCAAAGTAGTGTCTCTGCTTTTTAATATGTTGTCTAGGTTGGTCATTGCTTTTCTTCCAAGGAGTAAGCGTCTTTTAATTTCATGGCTGCAGTCACCATCCACAGTGATTTTAGAGTCCCCCCAAATAAAGTCCATCACTATTTCCATTGTTTCCCCATCTGTTTGCCGTGAAGTGATGGGACTGGATGTCATAATATTCGTTTTTTGAATGTTGAGTTTTAAGCCAACTTTTTCACTCTCCTCTTTCACCTTCATCAAGAGGCTAATAATTCCTTTTCACTTTCAGCCGTAAGTGTGGTATCATCTGCATATGTGAAGATATTATGTTACTCCCCACAGTCTTGATTCCATCTTGTGATTCATCCAGCCTGGCATTTCGCATGATGTACTCTGCATATAAGTTAAGTAAGCACAGTGACAATATACAACCTTGACATACTCGTTTCCCAATTTTGAATCAGTCCTTTGTTCTATGTCCAGTTCTCACTGTTGCTTCTTGACCTGCATAAAGGCTTCTCAGGAGGTGGGTAAGGTGATCTGGTATTTCCATTTCTTCAAGAATTTTCCACAGTTTGTTGTGGTCTACACATTCAAAGGCTTTAGCATAGTCAATGAAGCAGAAGTAGATGTTTTTCTGGAATTCTCTAGTTTTTTCTATGATCTAACGGATGTTGGCATTTTGATCTCTGGTTCCTCTGCCTTTTCTAAATCCAGCTTGTACATCTGGAAGTTCTCGTCCACATACTGTTGAAGCCTAGCTTGAAGGATTTTGAGCATTACTTGGCTTTGAAATGAGTGCAATTGTGTGGTAGTTTGAACATTATTTTTCATTGGCTCTCTTTAGGATTGGAATGAGAGCTAAGCGATAGGCATGTTAAGTCTCACAGATGGCAAGTGATGGCATCAGGATTCATGCCCAAGTGATCTGGTCCCAGAGATCATGCTGTTCATCTTTGCTTTTCACTGGCCATCAGATTTGGGGTAGCTAATGGTCACTTTAGGTCAGGTCCGAAATGTAGAATCTGACATTGCAATGGCTGTTTGATCTGGGACAAGTTAACTAACTTTTCTGAGCTTCAGTTTCCCCAGCATTAAAATAGGGATATTTGTGTAAACAGAAATAACCCCTATAAACATCCATGGCTATGGTAGGTCCTTGGAGAGATTTAAAGTATTAGCTAACCCTTTTGTCTTCTTTAATGTTCCCTTCTTAATGCTGTAATTTGCAAATGAAATTAGTTGATTTCTGATGTTGATGGGGAAAGTGGTTTATCACATTGCCTTTTGTAGTAATGTCAAGCATTGTGACTTTTCAGATTGGCAGACTTTTCAACACTTCGATCCACGTAAGCACGGACTATGTCTTCTCTGAACTTGTATCAAGTCACATAGTCTCAGATGTACTTGTTTTCAACTTTTATATTTCACTTTACATGTATATTCATGGCTATGATCTTCAGGAAATGTTTTGAATGAAGAAATTAAGTGGAGCAGCAAACACCTGCTTGTGTGTTTATATCATCTCATGAAGAGCTGCTGGGCTGGTCCGGTGCTCTGAGAATGGCAGTAACCCATGGAAAATGCTTCAGTGGCAGTCAGCATATTCCCTGGCCACAGGGCCAGCTGTTTCTAACTACACACTGTGTGGTGGGAAGTTCCCTTTCCAAGTTCCTTTCCTGGGAACTACATGGGCTATAAATTTTACAATGACAAACAGAACTGCAGTGTCTGCATGCAAGACTGGGTGGCAGGATAAGCAACCAGGATAATCAGGATAAGCTTATCCCAGTTTTGGGGGACAAAATGGAAAGTTATCTTTTTTGTTACGTGTATAACTATAGTCAATAGAATGCACAGCTCTTATTAAGTTTTAGTTACACTTATTTATATGAGATAAGAATACGAAAACTTAGTTGTATTGTATTTGAGTACCTCCTCAAATAAGCCCTCACATTACTTTCATCGTCATTTTGATGAATCTTTGTCTCTATCCTCCATCTTTACTTACCTTCACCAGGTATAAATTTGAGCATGTTAATACACAGCCTTTTATTGAGTGTCTTGTAAGTGTAACTTCTGTGCACATGGGAATATAAGGGAGAACAGAGCATGAGCCCTGTCCTGAGGGATCATGAAGTCTAGTAAGCGGTAAGAATCAAACGTGAAAATGCCGCAAACATATTAATATTTGTAGAACAACAGCTACTCTAAAACTACCAATTATTTAGATATCCTTCCAGAGATAGACTGTGATAGATCGAGCATATATTCATACATATACTCCTTTTTTAAAGGTAACAGTTAAAAACATGCTGTTTGTATGTTGTTCAGTCCTCAGGTCAGGAAGATCCCCTGGAGGAGAAAGTGGCAACCCACTCTACTGTTCTTGCCTGTAAAATCAAATGGACAGAGGAACCTGGCAGGTTACAGTCTGTGGGATCCCAAAGAATTGGACATGACTGAGTGACTGAGTACATACATGCAGTTCTATTCCTTGCTCTTTTCCACTGGATGGTGTGTTTTGTAGGTCATTTCATAGCTGTACATATATATGTGCTCCATTATTTTTAAGAGCTTCATAGGATTCCATTAAATGGAAACCAGTGATTTTCTATTATTACCTTACTGTTTTAATCCCAAATAGGTGTACATCAACCTTGATCAGTCTCCTTAATCTTGAATTTAAATGAATTTTAATTGATTTTTGAAAATATGCTCTTGGGGGGTATACTTCAGACACAGCAGTTTGGAACATCACTGAAACAAATGTCTTAGACTATTTCTCAAGACTCTTGAAGAGGATGACATACTTACTTGAATTTGTATTCTGGCTTGTTTGTTTAAAAAAGCAGCCTCTCATTAAATCACCCTCATATTAACATAACAAATGCTAAGAAAGTATTAAAGGTCTTCTGAGTATGGAGAGACTGTTATATTTAATAAAGTGGTACCCTCATTTGTCATGTCCCCCCAAAACATGGATGTAATTAGTCCCTACCCCACTTCTCTTCCCACATTTGAAACTGAGGCTTTGGCTTCCTCATTTTAGGTTTTCTTGGTGTGTGTGTGTGTGTGTGTGTGTGTGTGTGTGTGTGTATGTGTGTGTGTGTGTGTGTGTGTGTATGTGTGTGTGTATGTGTGTGTGTGTGTGTGTGTGTGTAGGTTTTCTTGGGGTGTGTGTATGTGGGTGTGTGTGTGTGTGTGTGTAAGAATGCTTAGGATGGCAGCTACCCTCTTAATAAATTTTGAAATATACAATATAGTCACATTAATTGCTGTACAGCAGATCTTTGCAACTTACTTACCTTGTACAACTGAGACTTTGTGTGCATTGATTAACAATTCCTCATTTCCCCCTCTCCTTACCACTGCCATTCTATTAATACTCTCTGCTCGCATGAGCTCAGCTGTTTTAGTTCACTTCATTTAAGTGAAATCGTGTAGTAGTTGTCCTATGACTGGCATATTTTAACCTAGCTATCCTTAAGATTCTTCTGTATCATACTGCAAGACTTCCTTCTTTTTTAAGATTTTTTTTTTTAATGTGGAATAGTTTTAACGCTTACTGAATTTGTTATAATATTGCTTCTGTTTTATGTTTAGGTTTTTTGGCCACAAGGCATGTGGGATCTTAGTTCCCTGATCAGGGATCAACTCTGCACCCTCTGCACTGGAAGGTGAAGTCTTAATCACTGGACTGGCAGGGAAGCCCCAGGATTCCCTTCTTTTTAAAGACTGAATAATATTCCATTGTATGACATACCACATTTTCTTTATCCATTACCTGTTGATGGATATGTGGGTTGTTTCTGTGTCTCGGCTGTTGTGAGTAATGATTCAGTGAACATAGGAGTGCAGATTTTTTTCTGAGATTCTGATTTCAGTGTTTTTTTTGCTAAATACCCCAAAGTGGGATTGCTGGATCCTACAGTAATTCTATTTTTAGTTTTTTGAGAAGCCTCCGTACTGTGTTCCAGAGCAGTTACACCTGTTTACATTCCTATCAATGGTATTTTAAGTTTGCACATCCTCACCACTTGTTATCTTTTACTTTTCTGCTAGTGGACATTGTAACAGGTATGAGATGGTCTCATGGTGGTTTTGATATGCATTTCCCTGGTAATTAGTGACACTGAACATCTTTTCATATACCTGTTAGCCATTTGTGTGTCTTCTTAACTCCTTATCGAGCTTTTCTACCATTATTTTCTATGGTAGAAATATTTTCTACAGATATTTTCTACCATTCTATGGGTTGCCTTTTCACTCTGGCTTTCCATTCTGGTTTCATTTTCCTCACTCTAGTTTCTGTTATTATTATTATTATTTTTTTGCTTGTTTTAAGGCAAAAAAAAAGTGATGCTCAGCAAATTTTGTTAACTGGTAACTTTCATATTTTTAATACAACAGTAGCTGATGCTCGGTGTTTTGGACATTCTGAAGTGCCTTGTATGACCTAAGTTGTGCTAATATGACTTTTCCGTGGGACTTGCACTGTGCCTTTCAGAAGAAACCTGACATCCATGTTAGTTTTGTTCTACAGAAACATCCTGCCAGTGCAGGAGACACAAGAGATGAAGGTTCAGTCCCTGGGTTGGGAAGATTCCTTGGAGAAGGAAATGGCAATGCATTCCAGTATTCTTGCTTGGAGAATCCTATGGACAGGAGCCTGGTGGACTATAGTCCAGGGGTTACAAAGAGGCAGCCACAACTGAGCACACACATACATATATTGCCTTTATTTATACCTATATTTTATTTTAAATTTTCAAGTGCACTTATTGTTGTGCTTGACTCCTCTCCTCCCTGCCTGTGGTCATATGATACCTACCTGGCCAAGAGATTGGATCAGAGGTGGACATATGACCTAAGTTGTTTTAACAGGACCTCTCCGTTGGACTTGTACAGTGACTCTCAGGAGTTTTCTCTTTTTTCTTAGGCCAAACAGTTCTGAGGGTAAGCATCAATGGCCATCTTAGCCACCATGTATAATCACTTGCCTAAGAATGAAACTGAGAAAAACAGAGCCAAAAGTTTGAGCGACAGATGTGAATTCCTTATGAAATTCCTTGAACCCTTTGATTTGGCTGTGCTTGGGGCCAGCTTCATTGCCTTGAACTTTCCATTAAGTTTCTGTGGAGAAATGACTCATTCCAGGGCTGAAATAATGAGATATGCAGAGGTGTCAGAAAGCAAGGAAGGGCCCCCCAAAATAACAGAGGTATGTGAAAATGACACAGGAATCAACTTGAAGGATCGTCCAATGGCCAAATCTAGGGCAAATTTAGCAATAAAATAAAAGCAGGCCTCTATATAATAATTGGTTAATATCTTCAAGCTGTCAAGGTTAAGAGAATAAAGAAAGTTGAGGCGTTTTCCCAGATGGTGGATACCAAGAAGATATGAAACTTAAATACAATGAGAGATCCTGGACCAGGAAAGAGATGATTAGCAAAATTTGAATCAGGTTTGTAAACTAAGGTATATTTTTGTCAATAGTAATTTTCTGGTTTTGATAATTTTATGACAGCTAATTTTATATTTGGCGAAGCTGGTTGAATGATATATGGAAACTAATATTTTTGTAATTTCATTTGGAAATATAAAGTTATTCTAGATAAATGTTTAGAATTAGTCTCAATATGGACTTCTCTGAAAATAATTAGCACTTAGCATTCTTCTCTTATGTTGTCATTTTAAGTTATTTTATGTTAGTTTTCTCTCATCTGAAACAAAAAATGTCTTAATAAAATATACTTATTATTGTCTGACTTTTCACTTCAACTATGTAATGCCAGGCTTATTATCTTCATTTGCAGATCATGAAACTAAGCTTTTAGGTAGTTTAAATAATTTTCTGAAGATCACATAGTAAGTGACAGAGCCAGGATTTGAATCTGTGTCTGCTTGACCTCAAAATCTTATGTATATGAGAAAAATAATCAACCAACTGAATAACAGACCATGTTTCCAAAACTCTTTCTTGTTCCAGAAGAGACTTGAGAGAGAATGCTTGCAACTTGGGGGCAGGTTAGAACAAATATTGGAAAGATACTAGAAAATGTTTTGGTGTTTGTGTTTTGTAAGCACACAGCAGAACTCTAATTTATATGGTGCAGGAGGGCATGCAAATTAGTCTCAATATGGACTTCCTCTGAAAATAATTAGCATTTGGCAGACAGTATGATCAAATAAATCTGAGGCATTTGTCCAATGGGATAAATACTTGATTCAAACCTTTGATGAAACTTTTTTGTTGTTGTTGTTGTTATTTTTTTAAAATATGGGAGTAGTTTAAGGAAAAGCAAACAGTGGGGCATGTTAAAATATCCATTAACTAAACACTCTGAAAGGGTATAAAATGCCTCCAGCTGCCAAAAAACAATTAGGCTGCAAATATGCCTTTGGTTACCTAACCAGACAATCCCTAAACACTTAGTTCTAATTAATTTTCTTCATTACACAACAATGCTTCTCCTAATTACACTAGAGAAATACCATAAACCTACTAGCTATTCAAAGTCTTTATTGAGCAAATTATTCTGGTAGGTCCCTATTAGAAGCAGATTCTCACTCTAATTTATATATACCTCATCTCAGAGGACACGGGCTACTTGGTAAACCGCTGTCAGCTAGGCAAACTAATCTTGTACGTGACGATATTCCAAATGAGGAATTTGAGTGTGATGGAAAGTCACGGCTAAATAATTGAAAATGTACCAAGGTAAAGGTGAAAAGTACAAGTACAAGAGGCACGGAGCGTCTGAATCCTACACGTGTTGCTCCAGTTTGTGATCCCTGGACCAGCAATAGAGGCTGACTCAGGGGAACCAAACTGCTTTCACTGAACTCAAGTGTGAAAGGGTAGGCAACAATAGTGTGAAGCTGCAGAAGCAATACAGCAAAGATAATAATTGGACTGAAGGCGTCAGAAAATACAGACTTTCAAGGGTAGTGTGTGTGTGTGCTCAGTCAGTAAATTATGTCTGACTCCATGGCCCCATGGACTGCCAGGCTCCTCTGTCCATGGGATTCTCCAGGCAAGAATACTTGTGTGGATTGCCACTTCTTCCTCCAGGGATTGAACCTGCGTCTTCTGCATTGGCAGGCGGATTCTTTATCATTGAGCCACCTGGGAAATAAAGACCCAGAACTCTTTGTCTCTCCATGTGTGAGGGCCCAGTAAAGTGACATGAGTCAGAACTAGTAGTTCCCAAGTCCCTGATCAGAGCTGTTTACATGATACAGCGTCACTGTAGAGAGAACTGGGATAATTTATCAGAGCTTATTAGCTGATTGATGACAATGTTTGTAAATTGGGTCAGAGTCTGACCCTTGGAAAGCCATTTTTGGCTTCCTTTCCTAGCCACATGAAAACCTGTGATCTTATTAACAGTTACCATAGTTTTAGAGGATGGCCTGTGGGACAGTCAGTACAAATGCATCCCTAGTATCAGAACTCAAAGCCACCTGGGCTTTGATGGTATTTTAGCAGCGTCACTTCTTTTTTTTTTTTTTTTAAATTTTTATTGGGGTATAATTGATCATGAACTCCTTATTGCCAAATTCATACTTAAATTGAAGAAAATAGGGAAAACCACTAGACAGTCAGGTATGACCTAAATCAAATCCCTTATGACTATACAGTGGAAGTGAGAAATCGATTTAAGGGACTAGATCTGATAGAGTACCTGATAAACTATGGACGGAGGTTTCTGACATTGTACAGGAGACAGGGATTAAGACCATCCCCATGGAAAAGAAATGCAAGCAAAATGGCTGTCTGAGGAGGTCTTACAAATAGCTGAGAAAAGAAGAGAAGCAAAAAGCAAAGGAGAAAAGGAAAGATATTCCCATTTGAATGCAGAGTTCCAAAGAATAGCAAGGAGAGATAAGAAAGCCTTCCTCAGTGATCAATACAAAGAAATAGAGGAAAATAACAGAATGGGAAAGACTAGAGATCTCTTCAAGAAAATTACAGATACCAAGGGAATATTTCATGCAAAGATGAGCTCGATAAAGGACAGAAATGGTATGGATCTAACAGAAGCAGAAGATATTAAGAAGAGGTGGCAAGAATACACAGAAGAACTGTACAAAAGAGATCTTCATGACCCAGATAATCACGATGGTATGATCACTCACCTACAGCCAGACATCATGGAATGTGAAGTCAAGTGGGCCATAGGAAGCGTCACTATGAGCAAAGCTAGTAGAGGTAATGGAATTCCCGTTGAGCTATTTCAAATCCTGAAAGATGATGCTGTGAAAGTGCTGCACTCAACATGCCAGCAAATTTGGAAAATTCAGCAATGGCCACAGACTGGAAAAGGTCAGTTTTCATTCCAATCCCAAAGAAAGGCAATGCCAAAGAATGGTCGAACTACCGCACAATTGCACTCATCTCACACGCTAGTAAAGTAATGCTCAAAATTCTCCAAGCCAGGCTTCAGCGATACATAAACCGGAACTTCCAGATGTTCAAGCTGGATTTAGAAAAGGCAGAGGAACCAGAAATCAAATTGCCAACATCCATTGGATCATCGAAAAAGCAAGAGAGTTCCAGAAAAACATCTATTTCTGCTTTCTTGACTATGCCAAAGCCTTTGACTGTGGGGATCACTATAAATTGTGGGAAATTCTTAAAGAGATGGGAATACCACACCATCTGACCTGTCTCTTGAGAAACCTGTATGCAGGTCTGGAAGCAACAGTTAGAACTGGACATGGAACAACAGACTGGTTCCAAATAGGAAAAGGAGTATGTCAAGGCTGTATATTGTCACCCTGCTTATTTAACTTGTATGCAGAGTACATCATGAGAAACGCTGGGCTGGAAGAAGCACAAGCTGGAATCAAGATTGCCGGGAGAAATATCAATAACCTCAGATATGCAGATAATACTACCCTTATGGCAGAAAGTGAAGAAGAACTAAAGAGCCTCTTGATGAAAGTGAAAGAGGAGAGTGAAAAAGTTGGCTTAAAGCTCAACATTCAGAAAACTAAGATCATGGCATCTGGTCCTGTCACTTCATGGAAAGTAGATGGGGAAACAGTGGAAACAGTGTCAGACTTTATTTTTGGGGGCTTCAAAATCACTGCAGATGGTGATTGCAGACATGAAATTAAAAGGCGCTTACTTGGAAGGAAAGTTATGACCAACTTAGATAGCATATTGAAAAGCAGAGACATTACTTGCCAACAAAGATCCGTCTAGTCGAGGCTATGGTTTTCCCAGTAGTCATGTATGTATGTGAGAGTTGGACGGTGAAGAAAGCTGAGCGCCGAAGAATTGATGCTTTTGAACTGTGGTATTGGAGAAGACTCTTGAGAGTCCCTTGGACTGCAAGGAGATCCAACCAGTCCATCCTAAAGGAATTCAGTCCTAGGTGTTCATTGGAAGACTGATGTTGAAGCTGAAATTCCAATACTTTGGCCACCTCATGCAAAGAGTTGACTGATTGGAAAAGACCCTAATGCTGGGAAGGCTTGGGAGCAGGAGGAAAAGGGGACGACAGAGGATGAGATGGCTGGATGGCATCAACGACTCAATGGACATGGGTTTGGGTAGACTCTGGGAGTTGGTGATGGACAGGGAGGCTTGGCGTGCTACAGTTCATGGAGTCGCAGAGTCGGACACGACTGAGCGACTGAACTGAACTGATTTAGTGTTCTGTTGGTTTGTGCATAGCAGTGAGCAGCTTTATTTTCTTTGCTTAGAATGCGCTGATTAACCAACCATTTCAACCTAGGCCTGGGGACCTGCTCTTTTTTTTTTTTTTAAACGTTTTTTTTTTCTTATGCCATTAGATTAAAAAAAATAGCATGGAGTTTTGCTACTCAACAGTCTGTGAGCCAGCAGCATCAACATCACTTGGGAGATTTTTCACCCCCAAATTTACTGAAACAATCTGCGTTTTAACAAGATCTTCGGGTAATTCATACATGAATTGAAGGATGAGCAGTACGGGTCTAGGGCAATGGTCCTCCAGTTTCAGCATACCCCAGACTCATCCTGAGGGTACCTCATCCACAGACTTTCTGATTCACTCCTTCTGGGCTGAGGCTGAGAAAATGTGTTTCTAACAGGTGTCTCTGGAGGCTTCTGGGACATCTAAAACCTTCTTGTATTCTGACAATAGACTCTGATTGGTCAAGGACTTTGGGGATTTGGAGATTCTGTTGCTATAGGGTTTGGCAGCCAAGGGCTCTACCAGTTATTTTTCCCAAAGTGTTGATTGTGAAGTCTGTTTTAGGTGATTCTAGAAATTCTACATGTTTGAGGATGCGCTGGGTCAGTGTTTCCCATCTTTAGAGGAAGATGGACCTCCCTGGTGGCTCAGACGGTAAAGAGCGTGCCAGCATTGCAGAAGACCTGGGTTGGGAACATCCCCTGGAGAAGGAAATGGCTACCCACTCCAGTATTCTTGACAGAGGAGCCTGGCAGGCTACAGTCCATGGGGTGGCAAAGAGTCAAACAGGACTGTCGACTAACACTTTCACTTTTCCCCTTTTATTAACAATGCAGATTCCTTGTCCCTGCCACCAACTCCCATCCCCTAAATTAGTGGGCCTTGGATGAAGTCAAGAAATCTGTATTTTTAATAAACATCCAGATGATTCTGAGACAGGCGGTCGATAGACACACTCTGAGAAACATTGATTTAAATGCTGAACATCTTAGGGAGAGAGCAGAATTTTGTGTCCTCTCAGCAGCAGAATTGCAGCATTCTCCCAACGCAGCAGTGAGCGCCTCTCATAATTTAGCAACTGAAGCAATTCCAGGAAATCAGTCCACTGAGCCCTTTCCTTACCAAAGCCCCAGTAGAACTTGCTCACTCCTCCTTTCTTAATTATGTCTGGCCAGCAGTGAGCACTCTAGCAGCCGCTGTGCTCTTTAATCCACTTATCCATCTTACAACTCCAATTAACCAGGTGCAGCCATCCATCTGGCTAATATGAGGACAAGCTGTTAATTTGTGAATGAAGAAAAGGTCTGCAGACAACAAACAAATGAGCAAGGAGCTTCAGAAGATAACATTTACCCCAATCCTTGAGGAACAAGGTGAAAGAACAGGGGAATTCATTTGTTATAAAAGAAGGAAATGCAGTTTGGTGGAGGGAAGTGAATACAGAATTTAGGCAGCTTGGGGACCATGTGACTCGTCCCAGGTCATCTCTGAACTTCGTATCTTTACCTGTTAAATAAGTAATAGAACTTAATTTTCATCTCAGGGAAGTTAGGAGAGTCCACTGAGATTGAGTGAGACAAAGCAGTTTGTAAAATGCAATAGAAATATTCCCGTTTGTTTCTGTGCATTTATTTTATATGTGTATTGGGGGAATCTCTTTCCACGCACATCTGAATATGATTATGAATAGTGTTTTCTAGCAAGCAGATTGTACACTTTGATTACATGCTAGCTTTACTATTTTATTGACTTCAAGTTTTGTTGTTTGTTTGTTTTAAATAATAAAACAGATTCCCCCATCCCTTTCAATCCCAGTCTTAAAATTTAAGTGTGCATTCAAACACATTACGGATGAAATGTGTCCTCAGATCCACATGTTGAAACCCCTTTAAGGTGGTGGTATTTGGAGGCAAGGCTTTGTGAGGTAATTCGATTTAAACTATGTCTTGAGGGTAGGGCCTTCCATAATGGAATCTAACGCCCTTATAAGAGGAAGAGAGAGCACATCTAGGAGAGGCCATGTCCGTATACATTAGGAAGGCGGTTGGGACTTCCCTGGTGGTCCAGTGGTTAAGCATCTGTCTCCCAATGCAGGGGCCGAGGGTGCCATCCCTGATCTGGAGCTAAGATCCCACTTGCCTCCCAGGCAATTAAGCCCAACTAGAGAAGCCTGAGCGTGGCAACTACGGAGTCTGCATGCTCTAGAGCTCGTGCTCCACAGGTGGAGAAGCTCCATACTCTGCAACTAGAGACACCCCAGGCCCCACAAGGAGGAGCCTGCACACCATAAGGAAGATCCAACGCAGCCAAAAAAGGCGGCCATCTGCAAACTAGGAAGAAGGGTCTCTCCGAGGACTGAATTTGCCAGCACCTTGATCTTGAACTTCCCAGACTCCAAAACTGTGAGCAACGAAAGTTTTCTGTTTAGATCCTTCCTCCCTCCCCAACCAGTCTTGGTATTCTGTTGTAGCAGCCTGGGCTAAGGCAGAAGCAGTTGCTGGAGAACTTGTTGAAACCAGATGTCTGGGTGCACTGCCTGAGTTCTGATTCAGGGGTCTGGGAGAGGCCTGAGAGCATACATTTTTAATAAGGTCATTTTAATTTGGCTGGTTGTGGACTGCATTTTGAGGACTGTTGCATTAAAATGAAACTTGCCCTCGATACAAAATAAAAGCTTTCTTTAATTTAAAACGTTAGTATTCTCCACCTAATAGTTATCTCTGGTCTCCAGTTTAAAAGGGATCTGACTCCAGACTTAGAGCTAAATGAGAGGCAGTATAAAATGTATACCTCGTGACCTTTCATCACTTGCATCAACAGAGCTGAGCTGAGCACATTTTCTCTCTTAACATGTCATTAAAAAAGTTTTTTTTAAAAGCCTTCAGACTACCCCAGGAGTTTATAGTCTATCTGGGGAGACCAAATAAACCCTGCAAAACATTTTGCAAATAATTACTGAGCAAAATAAACTATAAATGCAAAGCAGTATTGTCTAAAGTTCCCAGGTAAGAATTCCATCACATTCCTAAAGGAAGGAATTGAGATATAAATGCCAAATGCTCTGAAAATCTTTTTTATTACTTCAGTTTTTTTTTTTTTAATAGCTAGCTAGAGGCAAATTTTTTGACTTGTCCTCAACCAGTGTTGGGATAAAATTTTGAGGCACTTCCATTTGCCTCACTGTCTGCCCTGTGTCATTAAAGTCTGGAAGCACTATTTCTAGGTGTGATCTATGGGTTAGCTGCTGCAGAATTGCCTTAGAAACCTATTCAACATAGACAATAAAAATGACCTTCTGAAAGGGAATCTTGGAAGAGAGGTCATGGAAGCACCTCATTTAGCTAGCTCCTCCAGTGAATCTTATATATATTTGTTTATTTTGAGAGGATACGGTCTAGAAACTTCTCCCTAACCGCACCCTGGGAATCTAACTTTGGGATTACCACATCTTCTTGAAATGACCCTAAGTGGTAGGCATTAAGTAAACCTGCAGCTGTAAGGAGATTTTGTTTCAGCTTGAGACAGTTTGTAGGTGAGTATTAACGTCCTAGAGGGCACTTGATCCTGCCTATGACAGGAGCCTCCTCCTTGCAAGAGATCTGTGATGGGTAAAAGGCAAGGGAGGCAAGACTAATCCATACATTAAGAAAGGTATCCAAAGGGAGAGGAAAGGATCAGGTTCTGAGAATAGTCAGAAAAATCACCTTGCTATTGGTTGGGTCCAGGGAGCTTGAAAGACCAGGTTAAGAGGTAGATTTGTTTTTGTTTGTTTTCTTCAAGAGTCCTATTTCTTTCTTTTTTTTTTTTAATATTTCTTTAAAACTTTTTATTTTGTATTGGGGTGTAGCTGATTAACAATGTTGTGATAGTTTCAGGTGAGCAGCACAGGGACTTAGCCATACATATATTAATACATGTATCCATTCTTCCCTCAGTTTTTAAGATTGTTTTGATGTGGACCATTTTTAAAGTCTTTATTGAACTTGTTACAATACTGCTTTTGTTTTTATGTTTTGGTTTTTTGGCCTTGAGGCATGTGGGATCTCAGCTCCCCTACCAGGAATCGAACCTCCACCCTGAGCATTGGAAGGCAAAGTCTTAACCACTGGACCACTAGGGAAAGTTCCCAGAATCCTATTTCTTAAAAGATAATTGCTTTCTTTCACCCATACTGTCTCCAAAGGGTAGATGATATGAATATGAGGGCAGTAATTGTAGTCCTATGATCCAGTTGTGAGCTTCAGGCTGAAGCAAAGTCTTTCTTCCTGAACTCCATGGAGCCATTTCTAATTATATATGAATACATGTCTGATACACACACCTCCAAAAAGCAGCATTAAGTGCAAAGAAATCTTACTACATTGAATTAATCTAATGATAATTACTGAGTATCTAGTGGTGTGGGATTTCAAATTATTAAGTAGAACCACATGATGCCTTTGCTGCCTGCCATTTTCACCTAATATACATGCAGTAACATTTTCCCCCTTGAAATATATTCTGTGACTTGATTTTTTTAAATGACTGTATAGCTTCGCATTGTACTTATATTATGGTTTTTATATGTAGTCATTGATGGTAGGATGTAGTATTCTTTGATAGCTCCCAATAAGATTTCTCTCTCTCTCTCTTTTTTTTTTTCTTAATTTGGCTGCACTGGGTCTTAGTTGCAGCATGCGAAATCTAGTGCCCTGAAAAGGGATGGAACCCAAGCCCCATGCATTGAGAATCTTAACCAATGGACCATCAGCTAAGTCCCATGATTTCTCTATTTTATATCAGGTGACTTTTCCCAGTTTTTGCCTAACGATCAAGGGATAATGTTCTGGTTATAGTATTAATAGTTCCATTCCCCTCCCTCCAAATCACTTGAATTTCATCTTCAGGAGCTTGCTGAAAGCAAAAGCAACAATCTCAGCCCATTATGTTTCATCCATCAATTCATTTATTCATCAAATATTGAGGAAATGGAGCTGACTGCCTTGATGGGTTTGATTCTTATGGTGCTCAAGGGCGATATACAAGGGAAAATAAATGTATACTTTAATACCAGGTAGTGAGAATCACTAAATAGGTCTGGATTTATTACTCTTCATTGGAAGGTCTTCTGTTGTATTATAGACACTATTGTTAGAAAAGTTAGGATGAGGTCGTGGTGGTAGGCCAAGGAGGTGTGTCAAGGATCCCTTCCTCTAAGATAATACAATTCTTGCTCAGTCACAGATGGTCTTCCTGGTTCCCCCTTTTGTCTACCATATAAAGAGACTCTCTGATTTTTTAGCTTAATGCATGGTAATTTTTAAATTAGGTGGAGAATACCAGGCCTCTTTGCTAAAGCAGATCACTTTATTTATAATGGGCTTGCCTGTGGCTTGCTGCCTATTGTTTTTATGGGTGTTTTTTCTTTTGTTGTTGCCTTTCCTTTTTCTTTTTGTTTTAAATCAACGAAGGGTTGAGATTGGTATGGGCAGTGTTGGGAGTCTAGTTTCTCTTTTCAATTTGACCAGAATGCTATTTACTGTGTATTTCTGAGGTCAAGCAAATCGATAAAAGAGGCCAGCCAAACCCTGCCCTCCAGAAGTCACCAGCTCACTGAACGTATGTTGTGGCAATAACTGGACTTTTATATCTTAAGAAAAAGGGACAGTCCCAATACTGACTGCTCTGTTAGACAACAGATGAAGAGAAACCTGTCCTAAAAGTGTGTTACGGTTCTTCATTGAACTTTTGGATGTCTGTTCATAGATGAGCTTCCAGTTAACAAAATCTGGCTCCCGTGAAGTCAATATGAAGCTGACTCATTTTCAGAAGTAAATTTTGGAGTGACTTGCTGGTCATTTTTGAGAGCACTGAAGCATAAAAGCATTTTGCTTTCCATGGAAGTTCCTTTCTGTTAATGTCAAAGATAAAATCTCCATGATCTCATCTGTGCTTCTCAGTAACATAGCTGAACAACTCAAAAGAATATTCCCATCACGTTTTCTATAATTCAAACCTCAGCAGCCTTAAAGGGAACAATCATGATATCTAGGATTGGCTTGTGTAGACCCAGATGGCTTTTGCATATTTTTCATTATTCATTTATTTGGTCATCAGAGGAAGCTATTTTGATTCTTATGTATCTAGTTCTTCAGACAAACAGTCAAGCCAGAATAAAGTGAACCATCAAGTAATATGAGTAGATCCATATAAGAGGCAAATACCCTTTTAGCCTGATCTTTATGAAAAGGGAATTAAAACGGGGGAGTTCAAAACTTTGTCAATCCAACCATTGTAGAATCTGTTTCCTTAGATTCTTAAATGTGGAGTAGTTAAACTTTTGTGTAAGTTATGTGATTTTTTTTCTGTAAAATGAAATTATACTTTATTAATAACCCTTGCATCTTTTCATGTGCTTATTAACCATTTGTATTAACATAAATTCTTTAGAGACTGTCTGTTCTCTAACCCCTTACTTGTTTTTAATTGGATTATTTTGTTGTTGTTGAGTTTTAAGTGTTCTTTATGTACTCAGATACACTACAAGTCTGGAAAGAAAGAAATAATTACTAACAAAAAGGAAAAAGAAATATCACATTCATATTTGTTAGTCCAAGTAGATGCTAAATGATGATTTGAAATTATTTTAAGAATTTGTCCTGAAGTCATATTTTTCATTTTAAAACCTTACATTTTAAAGTGTTTATACTCAGGATATTCTTATTAATTGGTTACATGGACATAAATTATCATGTTGTGTGATTGTAAACCTTCAACTCATGTCATATGGTGTTCAGTGCATACCTACTACTTATTGGGCTTCCCTTATGGTTCAGCAGGTAAAGAATCTGCTTGCAACTCAGGTGAGACAGGAGACACAGGACAGGTTTGATCCCTGGTTTGGGAAGATCCCCAGGAGAAGAGAACAGCAACCCACTCCAGTATTCTTGCCTGAAAAATCCCATGAACAGAGGAGCCTGCCTGACTACATTTCATGGGATCGCAAAGAATCAGACACAACTTTTTCCTGAAAAAAAAGAAGAGTGATGAGTTAATTGACTCAGGCCACCATAACAAGATATCACAGACTAGGTTTTCTCACACTTCCAGAAGCTGGGCATTCCACATCAAGATGCTGTCAGGGTGGATTTCTTTCTTTCTTTTTTATTTAATTTAGTTATTTTTCATTGAAGGATCATTGCTTTATAGTATTGCGTTTGTTTTTTGCCAAACATCAACATGAATCAGCCATAGGTTTACCTATATCCCCTCCCTCTTGAACCTCCCTCCCCATCCCACCCCTCTAGGTTGTTACAGAGCCCCGGTTTGAGTTCCCTGAGTTGTACAGCAAATTCCCATTGGCTATCTATTTTACATGGTAGTGTTTCCATGTTATTCTCTCCATACATCAGGGTGGGTTTTTGGTGAGACCTCTTCCTGGCTGGCAGACAGTGGGTACCTTCTTAACTGTGTGCTTAAGTGGCCTTTCCTCTCTGTGCACAGAGATCATGCTCTGATATGATATCTCTTCCTCTTCTTAGAAAGATACCAGTCCTATAAAATTAGGACTCTTCACTTGTGACTTTATTTAATTATCTTAAAAGCCTTATCTTCTAAAATAGTCATATCATCAACAGATGAATTTGGGGAACTACAATCTAGCCCATAACAGAGGGATCCATTCCAAGGGACTTTGTGTGGGATCTTTCTGAAAGAAGTCTTCTCAAGTGTGAAAACCCTTGTAAGTTCTATCATTGAAAAGGGTAGGGAGTGGAATGATAATCTGAAATGAGACCCTTCAGAAGTGGTGACAGAGCCTCAGACCTAACCATCCACAGGACCCCTGTTAGGAACTTGTCGATGATTTTCACTTTACATACGTGAGGACACCCACACTCAAGCCTGGAGAATGTCCAAAGGGTAGTGTGATGCTTTAGTTTCCCAAAGCATCCTTCAGCATGTTAAGTAAGAAATATGTTTATTAATAATCAAGCCTCCTTTTCTTTCAGTGTTAATCCATAACCACACTAAACACATACTACTTCAGGACTCTGGATTTAATGCTTATCTAATAATCACTTTTGTCAAGGATTTATTTGGTTTCCCTTAGGCTTTTTGAGAAACTTGGGCCAATGCACACACTTTTTTAAAACCTGTTTCACTCTATGTATGTCAAGCTCTCTGCCTTCATAAGGGGACCACTGTGCTCTCTTTGGACATAAATGTTGTTGCTGCCAGTGAAAGCAGGTCTGTTTGTTCAATTACAGGCCTTTCTCTGGATGTCTGCAATTGAACATTATGCCTGGTCGATTATGGGTCCTTTAACTTACAGGTGAAAATAGCATGGCCAGCAGAAGACAATTATTTTTTTCCTGACTAAAAAAAAAAAAAAAGAGAGATATGGACATTCATTATAGAAAACAAGGAGGGGGCAGCAAGCCACACATACAAATAAGATAGCTCACAATCTTACCACACAGAAATTGTCATTGTTAATTGTTTTGGCTCGTTTTCATCAAGTTGTGTTTTTTTTAATATATATATATATAATATTGACAGAGCACTTGCCATATGCTAAATATTTTGCATTCTTTAACAGATAGATCTTATTATCCCAAATTCTTAGAAACCATTAAGTCACATACGAGAGGGCTGCTCCCCCATCCACACACTCCTTTGCGTGGATTTCTCTGTGTGTGTTTCCCCGTACCTTGTCTTGTTCAATGTGCTAGCATAAACATTTAACCATGACAACAAGCAATCTTTAAATATGTCATATTGTTGTAGGCTGTGAATATAACACAGTGTATTCAATCACTTCCCTGCTGTCGGCTTTTTATGCTATTGCTCCCCCTTTTTGATGTTGTTTTCTGTACACTTGGGTGTTCTACCAAATCAGAACCAAAATGTCTGTTTTCTGAGACTTGGGGATTTATAATGGGTATAGGGGCAATTTTTTTTTTTGCTATTTGAAAATTTTCTTATTTGGGGTGATAAGCAAAGCAAGCCAACTTTGAATATGAGTATTTCCAGAAAGGGGAAAGAAGCATTCAAACTACTCTAAAAAGTTGAAAGCACATCTCAGAATTTTCAGTCCTCTTATTCCACCACGCCTTCTATCTCCTGACACCTTTCATCAACTTCATATACATCTTTTTTTGAGGGGGGCAATGAGATGGGTAACTTTTTATTTTGATGAACTTAATAAGCTTTCAAAATACTTTTAAGCATAATACCACGATACCATGGAAGTAATGGTGTATGATTTTCAAGCCTATGTCAGAGGCTGACAAACTCTTCCTAAAAGGTAGTAAATACAGTAAGTATTTTAAGCTTTTCATGCTGTATGGTTTCTATTGTAAGTACTCAACTCTGTCACTGTAGCATGAAAACCACCAATAACTAAATGGTGACTGCAACTGTGATCTAATAAAGCTTTATTTACCAAAAAAAATTTTTTTTGAGATGTTCAAGGTTCACAGCAAAATTGAAGGGAAGATACAGAGTTCCCGTATATCCCATCCCCTCACGTTACAGCTTCTGCTGTCAGCGTCTCTCACCAGAGAGGTGCATTTGTTACACCTGATGAACCTACATAATCACCCAAGATCACAGCTTATTTGGAGTTCACTCTTGGTGTATATTCCGTGGGTTTGAGCAGATGTATAAAGCTTCTATCACTGCAGTATCACAAGAATACTTTCACTGCTCTAGAAATCCTCTGTACTCTGCCTCTTCTTTCCTCCCTCCAATCCCAGGCAACCACAAATTCTTTTTTTCCCTCTCTGTATGGTTTTTGTCTTTTCCAGAATGTCATATAATTGAAATCGTACAAGTCTGATCACTTTTAAGAATAGGGCTCAAATAGCTGGAGTGAGAATAGAGGTTGTCAACTATGAATTTCACTGTAAGGTGATTTCACTGGCTATTTCACTAGGGAACCCCCAATATCAGGATTGTTAGGTATTTCCTCTCTGGCTGGTCAAATTCTACAGCGAGGTCTTTTGTTACATCCAGCCCAGAGGGTATACTTTGGGGTGCTGACATTCTGGGCTAAAGACTGGGGAGGAAGTTTGGGAGTCTCAAGTTTTGGTATGTTAACTTTCTCTTAATCCTCCTGTTTCTGGTAGATAATCCCTACCTTAGCCTCTGAGGTGTCCTCACTGGATCTTTGTGCAGAATGAGGGAAGGACTCTGTGCATCTAACTGCTTATGAAACAGGCTCCATAAGTTTTCAGGTTTTTACTCTCATTTTTACTCCACACTCCCAGAGGTACCTAATGTGACAAACTCCTGTGCATTTGGGGTTCTGATGTCAAATGGGTTGCTTCTCCAACCTTTGCCAGCTTAGGGTTCTGTTTGCCCAGGTCTGTTAAAGCAATGAACACTGAGTCCGTTTTCCAGAGTTGAAAATTTTATTTTCATTTTTCCTTCTATTCTTTATTCTTACAAGTTTATATCTTTTTCTTTTAAGATCCCTTTACCTTTGATATAGTGAGGTCTTGGGAGGGAGAGGAGATAATGTGAGTTCCATTTCCTAAATTTTACTGAAAGTCTTCTATGTAGGTGATACAGACTGTTGATTGATAAGCCCTCCAAGTTGATCTTGCGGCACCATTCTTAGAATTCACAAGCCCTGGAGGGAGACAGATTTCTGTTCAAACAATGGCTGTATCGGTTCTCACCTCTGGGACCCTGGGAAAGGTGCTTCATCTTGCCACACCTCGATTTCCAGACTTGTAAAATGAAGATTAAAATGGTACTTGCCTCGTGTGAATGTTTTAGGAATTAACTGAGACAATAGCTTTAATGTGTCATCACAGTGCCTGTCACATGGTAGGTGCTCAGGAAATGGCAGTCCTTGCTCACCCTTAAGTCAGTTTATAATATGGGCAGAAAGTGATCCAAAGGATTATGACATTTTCAGGAAATGAGCTTGTTTCTGAAATGCTACTTTCTGTAAGAGGTAGTCTTTAAGTCACCTGGATGAGCAACTCTTGACATTCTGAACAGAGTGTCCTACTCCACATCGGAAAGTCAGAGCAGCCCTCATCTTCATCCCTCCCTCCACTTATTCATTCAATAGAAAGTGCCCACTGTGTGGAGCATTTCAAAGTAAATACTACAGGGACTTTCCTGGTGGTCCAGTGATTAAGAATCCACCTTCCAATACAGGGGATATGGGTTCCATCCCTGGTGGGGAAACAGGGATCCCACATGCCACAACTAGAGCGCAGCCCACATGCCACAATGAAGAGCTTGCACACGGCAGTCCAGGCAGCCAAATAAATAAAAATGTTTAGAAAATAAAATATTAAAAAAAAAAGAAAAGAAAATATTATATATCCTGCCAGTGAATCACCAAATGCTACAAAACGCCTCTTGAAAAGGGACATTGTTTCACAATAGGATGATAGAATTAGGAAAATATTCTTAATATTATCTAATATCTAGATAGTAAGTTTTACATAGTAAAATTGCTTTATTATAAACTTTTTTCTAATAATTGCCCTGTGTATTGGTTTCCTAATGTGGTATGTTGTTTTTTCATTCTTAAAGCTCAATTTTCTCTTAACTCTACTTTTTTCCTCTGCTGGAACATTTCCCTCTCTTTCATTCTCTATGTCTTTAGAAACAATATAATTGTCTCACCTTCTGGGTTTGGCCAATGTTTCCTAGCAATACAGGTTAACATGTTCCTGTATCTCCAGTACCCTGTAGGAGGGAAGGAAGAATTAAAGGCAAACTCATTTCCAAATCAGTTTCTTTTTTGTTTTGGAAGACTATTCTCTAGTGGTGCCAAGTTATTTACATCTGATCATGTCATGTCATATGTAATGTTTGGTTTAGCTTTTGGTGATACTAATGTTGATCAGTGGGTACAGGTGGTGACATTCTCATCCTTTCAGTGTAATGTTTCCCATCAACATTTTGTTTAATCTTTTGTGATCTATCATTGATTATTATGTGTTAAATTGTGTTCCCCTCTCAAAAAAAAAAAAAAAAGATCCGTTGAAGTCCTAAGCCCTGGTACTCGTGAGTGGAATCTTGTTTGGGAATAGGGCCTTTGCAGACGTATTCAAGTTAAGATGAGGTAGTTGTGAAAGTGAAAGTCGCTCAGTTGTATCTGACTCTTTGTGACCCTCTGAACTGCATAGTGCATGGAATTCTCTAGGCCAGACTGCTGGAATGGGTAGCTTTCCCCTTCTCCAGAGACTCTTCCCAACCCAGGGATTGAACCTGGGTCTCCTGCATTGCAGGCATATTCTTTACCAACTGGGCTATCAAGGAAGCTATGAGGTCATCGGGATGGGCTTAAATCTAACATGACTGATGTCTTATAAGAAGAGGAAATGGTCATGTGAAGTCAGAGACATATGGGGAACATGGCAGGTGATGACAGAGGCAGAGATTGGAATTATCCAGCTGTCAGTTGAGAAATGCTGACATTTGATGGGACTACTACCAAATGAGAAAGAGAGAGCATAGCTCTGCTGATACCTTCATTTTATTCTACCAGCCTGCAGAATTATGAGATAATACATTTCTGTTTCTTGTTTTTTTTCCTGGCCATGTGGCTTGTGGGATTTTAGTTTCCCAACCAGGAATTGAACCCAGGCCCTTGCAGTGAGAGTGACAAGTCGTAGCCATTGGGCCACCAGGAAACTCCTAGATTTCTGTTATTTTAAGCCACCTCAGTCTGTGGTACTTTGCTGCAGCAGCTCTAGAAAGCTTAACACAATGACCATTGCCTAGATTTGATTATTTCATCAAAGGTTGTGAAATGGTGATCTTTGAATAGTGTAATTTCTTCTGCATTTATTTAATTGAGATTTTTTTTTTTAGACAGAAGAACTTCTTTCCTTCACTAAAGCTGTTTTTATTGTCTTGAGATATACTTACCTAGAAAGTTGTAGTATATGCTGATTTTTTTTGTCTCTTAATGATCGAATTTCATTTGTTGGTTCTCTAGCAACCCTAAGTGCTGTCCAGTAAGTTTATTTCATTCATCTTTTTTCCTTTTGAATATACTATGGAGTTACAAAGAATGCTTATTTAAAGAAAATGTCATTAATAGATTATTCTGGGCCTCTACACTTCTCCCAGTTGTAAATGAAATGTAGGATTGATATCTTGCTCTTATGCACACCAAGAGAAATGACCTTGTTAGGATGTCTAAGAAACTACCTTTTGGTGACACAGTGAGAGTCTGTTTAAGTTCCAGTAGGGTCAAAGTTGAGTTTGGTTCAGGTAAGTCTCTGAATACCAGTGTAATATTAGGTATAACTATATTATTATTTTTCCTAGTTTGATAAATTTGATATCTCCTTGGAAATACTACCATTTCATCTAAAAAAAAAATTAAACTTAGGTACACTCTCAGAATTTCTGTCTTAAAGCCATTGTAAGGTATGAACGAGGCAGATGGGTATCAGGATAAAGAACTGAGTAGCAGCAACTGAATGAAAATTTGTATTTGACTGAAAATAAAAATCTGAGTAAAATAACTAGTGCATTGAAGGAGAAGGACAGATTACTTAAAACTGGAAATGTCTTGAAAAATTCAATTTTATACTCTTAGCTGTATCTCATATCTTCTCCAGTGCAAGACCATGGCTAATTTATCCTTATATTCTTGAACACTCAGTATAATGTCTTCACAGAGTAGATGCCTCATAAATAAGTGAATATAATTAGAATTCAGTGCAATTAAATTTCCCTGAAAGAACAATATACTTTAGACACATTTAGAGCAATGAACATCATGGGAGGAGATGAAATGGATCCAAGTACCATAAAAAGGATGCATTAACTGTATACAAAATGATGTGGAAGTACATTGATAAAGATGCCTACAATATAAAACAACTTGTATAACATAGTATCCCATTATATAAAGAACAATGGTAAGTAATATTTCAATATGAATTAAAAGAAACTTAGAGGAGTATATAGGTATATAATGGGCTTTGTCAGTCGGGATGCAATTAAGCTAACAGAAACCATACAAAATATTTCAACATACGGAATTTGATGTACAGAAATATTTACAAGGTTGGAGTGCTGGAAAAGTCAGAAGGGGAAATCTCAATATCACAAAGACAGTAACTATGGGAAGCAGCTCCCACATCAAGGACTGAGAAACAAGATGAGGCTGAATGTTATCAGAACCTCCGAGGAGGGCTCAGCCCTGTGAAGGGAGCGCTTCCTTCCTTTTGCTGGTACCTTTTGAAAAAAAAGGGAACATGGAGATGCTATTAGGAAGGCTGAAAGACAATGGAGCCTGGAACGGAACTAACTGCGCTCCTAGGGTAAAGGGACAGGGTAAAGGGACGCTGCTGCTGCCAATCTGCCTCCTGTGAGAAATGTGACCGGAAGCATCATAAGGCGGAAACCTCCCTGCTGGTCCAGTGGCTGAGGGTCTGTGCTCCCAACGCAGGGGGCCTGTGTTCTACCCCTGGTCAGGGAACTAGATCCCATGCGCCCCAGCTAAAGATCCTGCCTGCTGCAACTAAGACCTGACCCTGCCAAATAAGTAAATCAATGTTTTTTAAAAAAGCATCACAAAGCAGATTATGGAAAAGCAGGCTTGGAGCCTAGAGACAGGGCCTTGATGACAGTCATGTGGGGAAAAGGGAACATAGATACTTCCTCTCACTTTATATGTACTTCTGCTTTGTTTGAACTGGTTTATGGTGATCTTCTATTGAGATATATTTCATGTGCCCCTTTATGCAGTTCAGCATTTTTTAGTATATTCATAGAGTTGTCCAATTATCACCACTATCTAATTGCAGCTATGTTCATCGGCCCAAAAGACATCTTGTACACTTTTGCTGTCGCTCTCATCCTCTACACCCCCATCCTTCCCACCGGCCCTAGGCAACAATTAGTCTACTTTCTGCCTCTCTGGATTTGCCTGTTCTGAACATTTCATATAAATGGAATCATGCAATATGTGGCCTTATTTTTTTACTTCTTTCACTTAGCAAAATGTTTTCAAGGTTAATCCATGTTGTAGTGTGTATCAGTACTTCATTGCTTCTTACAGCTGAATCATATTCCATTACATGGATATACTACATGTTTTTTATTTTTCATTAGTTGATGGATATTTGTGTTGTTGCTATTTTTGGCTATTATGAATATTGCTGCTATGAACATTTATGTACAAGTTTTTGTGAGTCCATGTGTTTTCAATTCTACTTGGTAAATAGCAAGTAGTAGAGCTGCTGAGTCATATGTAACTCTCTGTTTAACATTTTGAGGAACTATGTAGCTGTTTTTTGTAGCAGCTGCACTGATTTGCATTCCTACAAGCTATGTATGAAGGTCCCAATTCTGTACATCCTCTCTGAGACTTGTTATTATCTGTCTTTTTGACCAGAGTCATCCTAATGGGTGAGAAATGATATATCATTGTGATTTTTTTCTGTGAAAGGAAATTATACTTTATTAATAACCCTAGCATCTTTTCATGTGTTTGTCAACCATTTGTATTAACATAAATTCTTTAGAGAATGTCTGTTCTCTAACTCTAACCCCTTACTTGTTTTTAATTGGATTATTTTGTTGTTGATGATTTTTAAGTGTTCTTTATATACTGTGCATATTAAACCCTTATCAGAGCTATGATTTGCAAATATTTTCTCCCATTCTGTAGGTTGTCTTTTTATTTATTTATTTTGATAATGTACTTTACTGTGCAAAAGTTTTCAATTTTTATGAAGTCTAATCTGTTTTTTTAATTTTTGTTACTGATATTTATGTTATATCTCAGAATTCATTGCCTAATTCAAGGTCACAAAGATTTATATATGTTTTCTTCTAAGACTTTTAGTTTAATCCTTTTATTTAGTTTTTAAAATCTGTTTTGAGGTAATTTTTGCATGTGAATACCCAGTTGTCTTAGAATCATTTGCTGAGACTCAGACTATACATTTCTCTAATGAATTACCTTAACACCTTTGCCAAAAATCAATATACCATAAATGTCTATTTCTCTTTTCCAGACTTTCAATTCTATTCTGTTGATCTACATGCCTATCCTTGTGCCAGTACCACATTACATTAATTGCTGTAGCATTGTGGTATGTTTTGAAATTAGGAACAGCATTGGTCTTATTTTTCAAGACTGTCTCAGCTATTTGCAGTGCTTTGCATTTCCATATGAATTCCAAGATCAGTTTGTCAGTTTCTGCAGAAAAGGCAGCTGGGATTTTGATAGGGATTGCATAGAATACCCATGCCTTACTTTTAGCAGAAAACATTTCCATTTTGACCAGAAAGTCTATGTTTTTCAAGATGCTTGGTAGTAGACAATTCTTGTAAACGGTATTCATTTAGCTCAGAATAAAATCAAGATTTTGTCTCTCTTTTGTAGAACATATCACATTGATAAGTTTATCTGGGTGAAATAAATACTTGTGTAACTTTGTGAGGACAAGGACTGTGTCTAGTTATGCTGACCACTGACTATATTCTGAGGCTAAGCCCAGAGCCTAGTATATAGAGGACGCCCAGAGTTGTAGAGAAATGTGGGCATCTTAGCTAAGAGGCTACAGAGAAAAGCAGAAGGGTATATGGTCTTTTGGGGACTGTCCAAGATGATAGCCAAGACATTAGATTAAGTAAAAAGATCTCACCTTGACCAGACACAGAAGTACATGCTTTGTATTATTGCATTTATATGAAATGTTCAAAAGTCTGGGGGTGGGAAATATGAAATCACTCGAAATGGACATAAGGTTTCTTTTTAGGTGGGTGGGAATATTCTAAAATTAGATTATGGTGACGGTGCAATTAGCATGTTACTATCATTCATTAAATTGTATATTTAAATGATCCATTTTAAGATGTAATTTCTGTCACAATAAAACTAAAAAAAAACCTCCAGCTTGAGACTGGGATGTCAATTTCAATTTTTCTCAGGGAGGATACTGCAGATGAGGCAGGTCAAATGGGCTGTTTTTCACCAGCAAAAAAAAAAAAAAAAGTAGAAGTGGAGTGAATGAAAGGAAGAGTGGGTCTGGACAAAACAGCTGGGACTGAAGCTCCAGGAAAAGGTAATGACAGATCAAGAGTCAAGATTCCTGTTGGGAGTTGGTCTGAAAAAGAGCCTGGGATACAAAGTAGAGAACAGACACTGGGTTGAAAGGAGACCCGGGACTGGACGCTTAATCCATCTGCCCAGCTGTCGACAGCAAAGAAACAAAGAAGGTCGTGGCTTGCTTTTCAGCAGCACTAGGGGGACCACATTAGAAACACTCCAGGGCAGGGCTGGTCACCCTGGTGTGAAAAGACTACAGCAGCAGCCCGAGCTATGTGGCGTCGCGAAAACCTCCTACTTAAGAGCCATCACTTCGCCGTTCACCCTGTCAGCCCAGCCGCAGCGATGGCTCAGAAGGGATGGAAGATGATCGATAGTGGCCCCTGACAGATTACAAGGGAAGAAGTAAATGCTCTGCAAACGGCTACAGGTCATGTTGGCTGGGCTGTCAGACTCCCCACTCTGCCCTTGATCACGATGCTGCAGAGTTTGCATCCCTCATAGTCACTAAGACTAAATCACACCCAGAGGCTTTCTGGGCTTCAAAACTTTTGCTCACCCCAAGCTCAAATTCACCCGGCCTTCAAAACCTGCTTCAATTATTGACAGTGCCAGCTCTGCTGTCATCAGCTCACCTGTCTCATGTGCTAAGCAGGCAAGCATTTTCACACCAACCCAGAGAGTCAGGCCAGGACAGGTGTCCCCAGTTTATAGATTTAGGATATAAACCCAGAGACAGGCATTAACTCACTGAGATCACACAGTCAGTCAGCGGCAGAGGTGGGGTGTAATGGGCTTGGGTATAACTCATGCTAAAGCTCATTTTCTCAGACACTGCTGTCCAATCTTTTCAGTGTGAATCTTCAGTAGGCCATCCTCATCACTGGTCTGATGAAAGATTAATTTCCTACTTCTAAAGGTGGAATAAACATGCAGCAAATTATTTCCCTCCAGTTGAGTGGGTACTCACACAGTACAGCAGACAGGCCTCATAGGAATAAAATAAAGACCAGCTCTGTTGCCCGCTGCTTACTAGCTGGAGAGTAAGGGTCCCTCTCACTCTTGCAGTGGGATCTGGGGCAGTGGTGGGATTGAGATGGGGCATAGCAGCCTGCAGTCATCAGAGGTGCTTGGCGTCTAGCTGGGGGCATGTCCAGCCACTCAGCCAGCAACCTTAATGCTGACTGCAGCAGCCTAGACCTGGCAGTGCTTTGGGCTCCCCTGGGGAAGACCTCGGGGGCATTCCTGTTTTGTAGTCGATCGGCCTGATTTCAACCCTTGCAGGAAACAACTGAGCCTTCTGGGTCACAAAGCTCAAGAAATCCACTCAACTTTCAGATTATCATCCAAACACAATCTCCTTCATGAAATTTAAATCTAGCACTTGCACCTCAATTGAAACTAGAATGTTGTGATGAAAGCCTGCAGGCTGTGAGCAATCTTGGAAAGACTTTGATGCCCATCACCCCATAGGGTGATGGAAAGGATTAAATATAAGGCATTTTCCCTGTTTTACCAGGAAGAAGGCTGGCTGAGAGGGCTGTGTTCCTGCCACCTTATTGTATGTTCATAGACATGCCATTTAAAAACCTTGTTCACTGAATAACTGAGTGACTCTGTAGTCAGTGGAAGAGAGAAGAACATAGAAGTGTTATTTGTTTCATTTTAGTTGTAATGCTGTCTCTTTTCTGTCTAGTTCACTGTGCTGGGGAAGTTTTCTATTTCCTGTCCAGACACTGAATTCTTGCCACCCCCTCGAAAAATGCCTTCTCAGGAATAACCTCTGGGATAGTCAAGTCCATGGACTTGAATGATGTAGCCAGAGGTGGTGGTACAAATTAATGGTGCAGAAATAATAAATAAGAGTAGGAATTAAAAAGTCTCCCATCCCTCCCCTTCCTCTCCTCCCCCCATCCCTTTGTAAAACTATATGGGAAAGCATTGAGGTGGGAAGCCAGGTGCCGGCACTGTGGCAGGGAAGTGACTGATGTTATCATTAGGTCTGAGAGTCCTGTGTTCATGCTATCCAGCTGCTTCCTAATGACACTTGTTTCCCTTGATTTCTTCTTCCTTTCATAAGAAAGCTCAGTCCAGAGTCTGATTTGGATGGAAGTTTTTTTTTTATTATAACTTATATTTTTGTTTTTTGAAATGAAATTTTTTTCATATATTGTGCCACGTTATAACTGACTTAATTTATGAGAAGTACATTTTGTAGTCAGAACCTTTCAAGCCTTTTTGGAAGACAGTTGCATTATACCTTTAGACCACACGAGGGCAGTAGTGTCACATGTAAAAGATGCCTGCCTTCTTTCTGAACCGATGGCACATTTGTTAGATTTCATTGGATGTATTTTTCCTTTATTGAAGCACAGGGGAATTTCACATTTGCAGGTAGAACAGGGGGAAGATAGTTAAAATTTTATACCGTATTTTTATCTCTTTGTTTATGCTGATAAAGGTAGCAAAGGAGTTGATTTATCCCCCTTTTTGCTGTTTTGAGGGATTGTTGTGCTAACAAGCTGGGGTGAGTGCTCATCACCACTGTGACCCTGGCAGAACATGTTCTGCTGATTTTGCATTTAATTGGAAATGTCACAAATACATAAGCCCATCCTTCCTCCCGACCCTTGATATCCTTAGATAGGACTTAAATCCTGCTGTTGCTATTAGAAAATTTTTGCATTTAATCTTTCTCCACATCTATTAAGTAGGCAGAATCCAGCCAGCTTTCTCTGAAGATGGAACCGTGTGACCTTCCTTAACCCCATGATCATAGAAACTCTGAAGTGTCACTTTCACAGATAGATCTAGTCCTGCTGGGCTCCAACTTCCGTCCCCAGGCCCCTTTGTTTGCAGGAGGTCTTCACTCAGAGCTAATCAGCTGACTCTTCCTAAGGCAGGACAGTGCAGAGGCTGCGATGGCAGACAGTTCTAGACCTAGCCTATGAACACATTTGGTTTGTCAGGCTGTATGGGCCCATACTGTGTTTAACATTTTTTGAAAAATTAGTTGCCAGCACTTTGAGTCCCGGGTTGGGAAGATCCCCTGGAGGAGAAAATGGCAACCCACTCCAGTATGCTTGCCTGTCGAATCTCATGGACAGAGACTGGCAGGCTACAGTCCATGGGGTGGAAGAGAGTTGGACATGACTGAAGCGACTTAGCATGCACATACCTTCTTTGTGGCTGTATGTAGCCACTACATACCCAGGTGTCCCCTTTTGCTAACGTGACACTGCTGCTGCCGCTTCAGCCGTGTCCGACTCTGTGTGACCCTATAGATGGCAGCCCACCAGGCTCCGCCGTCCCTGGGATTCTCCAGGCAAGAACATTAGGGTGGGTTGCCATTGCCTTCTCCGACTTGGCACTGAGGGAGGTGCAAAATGAAATCACTTTGTACTGTTTTTGTTTCAATAAAATGGAAAATAAGCACTTAATACCGGTGCCTGTCTCAAAGTAGAAAAATGAAAGACATAGTGAAGGTGCTACATGTCTCAAGAAAAGTGAATCTAAGTGTGGACCTCGCTGCTTCGGGCGGCACTTAAGAGAAATTGCCAGCGCTTTGAATTTCATAACTGGGAGAGCTTCACCCTGGGCAGTGTGCCGGATCTTAGCTCCAGGACCAGGGATTGAACCTGAGCCCCGGGCAATGGAAGCATAATCCTAATCACTAGACCACCAGGGAATTCCCAGGAGAGCTCTGTTTTGGAAGGTGGGCAGACGGGGAGTTAACCTTGGGTAGAATACCTCACTCTGATTTTTTTTTGTATCCCTTTGGTGAAAATGGAGAGAATCTCATTTAGCTCTCACTACAGCCCTGCCAGGCAGGCACTAACCTTATCAGGGTGCTCTGCCTAGCAGAAGCCCAGGAAACCGCCTTCTCCTGGCTCTTGCTTGGTTTCCTCTTGGGAGCAGCGGGTTTGCAGGCCAGTGATTCGGGAAGCCTGCTAACTAGCACTCTAGCAAGTTGCCGATTGCCTGCCTCCTAATTAGCACTCTAGCAGGGTGCTCCATGGGGCACCTGACGACGCTGGGGGAAGAAAGGGTTAAAGGAGGCGCGGAGCGGGAGTGGAAAGCCTTCGGCTGGGGCTCGACCGGGACTGGCTCACGCCTCTTGCGGAGCCTGGAGGTGGCAGCTGAACTCCGCGCGGCTCAGAGAGGCTAGAGGGACAGACAGAAAATCCATGCTCACTCTGCAGAGACATCGGCAAAACGCCCAAAGCAAACAGCAGAGGAAGTTTGCTTTAGTGGAGACAAACTCACAACTTTGCTCTTTCAAAGCCTCTGTTTACAAGTGAAAGCTGAGGCTCAGGCGGGTTTCCGTGCACTCTGTCACCTCCAGAGATGCCGTCAGCGGGCCTGTCGCAACGAAGGGCTGGGATGACCTTGCGGGGCGGCTCTGATGGAGAACCCTCTAGATCCTTTGGGCCCCCTGCCCCCAGGCTGCTCACCCCAGACCAGCCAGGGTCTAATTTGAGGTGGCGTGGGGGGGGCCCTTCGATCTGGCCGTCTATGGGGTCGCACAGAGTCGGACACGACTGAAGCGACTTTGCAGCAGCAGCAGAGCATCACCTGTAGGAGGCAGTGTGAAGTGAGGCTACATCCAAAAGGAAATGGACAGGTGTTGCTCTTAGGCAACTGCAGCTGGAACAAATGCTGGGCCGCGCTGCTCAAAGAATAGAAACCACGGGAGACAGACCTCAGGGATGGCGTTGGCTCTGTCACCTGAAAGGTGTCCAACAATATAACTGGATTGAGTGTATCTCTTAGCTTGAAATAAAATAACTATAATAGTCTGTCTGGAATAAAAATATGTTGGCTAAAGGTGGACTTTGGTGCATTTTTAAAAGCAATAGCACGGATCTAATGTAACAGTGTATTCCAATAAAATCTTTCCTGTGGGGGAAGTGGGACACAGGTGATGCTCCCAGCTGACCAACATGGAAGTGGAGATGCAGAGCATACCAGAGGGAACCATGGAGACTGGCTTCTTTTCCTTGAAGTGTTGAAGGGAAAAGATCTCAACGATGGTTTAATACCATGGTCCAGCCCAGTGGTTCTGAAGGCAGCTACACTGGTTGTGAATCCAGGCTGAGATACTTTTTGAGTGGAAGGTTGGGCAAGTCATATTCTTCCTTCAAGGTTTTGTTTCCAGGGTGCTGGAAAGGGGATGAAGTCCCTAAGACCAAGATGACAGGGTAGTAAGTGAGAGTCTTGGCATTCAGAAGGAAATTTCTGATTTCAGAGTTCTGGTACTTCCAAGGCATACACTACCTTTGAGTTAAATACATAGCCCACCTCCCCACCCCACTCTCCTCTCTAAATTCCCTCCCATTTAGATGTTGAGCTCTGAGACCCAGCACATTTGATCTCTAATGTTATGATTCCTCAGTTCAGGAACTTCCCACTATTTCTCCATTCAGGCTTTCCAACTCCTTTGTAATCTGATCTTCATTTTCTCAAATGGAATCTTCGACTGTTATTGCCATAATTCCTGGTCAGTCTTGGCTCTTCTTCATGCCCATTTCTGTGGCCATCCCACTTTATGTAATACCCTTTCTTCTTCTGAGATGGCTGGTGTGGGTGTGGGTCTCTGCCCCTGCATTTCTTTACACTATTTTCTTAGGGAGTGACCTGAGGGCCTCAGTGGACAATAAATTTGGAAAATGTTTGCTTGTTTAGATGGAGTTTTGTGCTAAGGTGCATTATAAATCTCTCAAAGGATGCTATTGCATGTAGAGTTTTTCAAGTTATCTGGACCTAGGAATTAAAAACTCTTCCTCCCTCCCTCCCTCCCTTCCTCTCCTTTTCCTTCCTTCCTCTTTTTCTTGTTTTCTTTTAACATTTCATGGGGCCAGAATATCACAGCCCATGTTTTGGAGGCTTTAGAATCCACTGGTTGAGGGTATCATGTTCCTACATAGAGGTAGCCTAAGGCCAGAGTCTGGGACCAATTCTGTTCCCAGGGAAAATGTAATGAGGGCATCTAAATTAGCTCTGCTGTTGCTTTTCTGGAAACTCATATTTTACATCTAGATCTGTACTGTTACCATCTTACCAGGTGACTAAGTCCTTGTCTTATAAGACGTTCCAGTAAGGGAACCCCTGCTTTGGTCCCATGTTCATGATCCCCATTCCTTTGACCTTATTTGTCACTCTAAGGTCTAGCATCCAAGTCTGCCCTCAAACTTGACTCTGTATGGCTTGACTGCCCCTATGACACCGGCTTATGTCTCCACCTTGTCTTTCAGTCTGCCTTTTCCCTGTGAGCCTATCAGATATCCCAGCCTTTCTTCTTGGTCCTGTGACTTGCTGATCCATCCTCCCTTTTGGCCAAGTGTTTGGTATGATTTACTAGTTGAAGACTTCAGGCTCTAGGCTCAGATAAATTGAGTTCTAATTTCAGCTCCACCCTAAGAATTTAGAAACCTTGGGTAAGTAATTCAACCTTGGGCTCCAATGTTCTCTTCTGTAAAGCAGAGGTAACCCCCTCATATAGTCCCACAAAGGGGTGAATGAGACAGTGAGTGTGAAGTGCTTATCATACTACCTGTTACAGAGTGAGGGAGCAGGAACTCTCAGCTACCCTTTCATCTAAGTCTGAAAAAGCCCTCAGGGCTTGGATGGATGATAGAATTTAGCTCAACCTAACCCACCAGGCTCTCCTTGTGGCTCAGATGGTAAAGAATCTGCCTGTAATGCAGAGGACCAGTGTTCGATCCCTGGATTGGGAAGCTCCCCTGGAGTAGGAAATGGCAACCCCTCCAGTATTCTTGCCCGGAGAATTCTGTGGACAGAGGAGCCTGACAGGCTACAGTCCATGGTGTCGCAGAGTCCGACACAACTGAACGACTAACACTTTCATTTCACTTTTCCCTTCATCCCACACTAGGCTGTCTCTGGCTCTGAATACTTTCCAGTTAGTATCTCACTTGATTTTACTGTTGCTTAGTTATAGCTCCCCAAACTAAATTTGGACTTAATTAAACAAGACATGGATAATTTCAGGTGTACCATAAATAGAATAATAGCCTGGCTCCTCCCGGACTTGTCACCGGACTGTTTCATGATAGTTCTTTTTACTTTGTTTTGACGTTGTCTCTAACATTGTTCATTACAGGGGGAGTCATGACCTCAGCCCTGACTGAGCAAGAGTGACCCCAGTGAGTGAGGCTGTGTATAAGGCTGTTTCTACTAAGTCTCTCTTGGAGGGTGGGTGCCATCAAAAAGCTCTCTTTTCTCTATTTTTTGTAAGGGCTGGAGAGGTGGAAAAATAGCCACCTACTGTGTGACTTCTTGCAAAATGCACTTCATTTTCCAGAGCTAACCTTCCCTACCTCTCCTTGTCAGTTATTCAAGGACTTGAACTGTGTTTGGTTCACTCTTACATCCTTCGCTTTGCCTGTGTGCCTGTGTGCTCAGTGGTGCTCAGTGGTGTCCAGCTCTTTGCGACTCCATGGATGGAAGCCCACCAGGCATCTCTGTTCATGAAATTCTCCAGGCAAGAATACTGGAGGGGGTTGCCACTTCCTGCTCCAGGGGATCTTCCCGACCCAGGGACGGAGCCCAGGTCTCCTGCATTGCCAGGCAGATTCTTTACCCCTGAGTCACCTGGGAAGCCCCAGCCTCTACCTAAGCCTGGTGCAAAATAGTCTTGTTAGAATAAATGACTTACCGTTGGTTCTTTTTTCTCCTAAAGTTTTATTAAACTATCTTCTAGTATCAGATTTGAATCCCAGTTCTCCACCTTTGAGGTAGAAAGCTTCAGACTGGAGAGGATGGATCTCAGGGCTAAATCTTGCCCTTCTTCCCCCGGCCCCCTGACACACTGGGTGATTGACATCTGGGGATAGAGCATATTGACATCTCTGGTGCTGCTGAACAAAATAAAAACTTCATGCAGGAGGGAACATGATCCTCCATTAATGTGGCCGCAGACAATGTCTCTGGAAGCAGATGTCATATGCTGCAATTCCTCTTGATGGCACTGGAGCCTTAAATATCATCTCAAGTCCAGTCTCACATTCTAAATCCTATTATCTAGGTTAGCTCATCTGTATTCAAAAGATCAATGTTGCATTATTACAAAGATCCTTTCAAGTGTAAAAAGGATGGCACTTCATTACAGAAAGTAAAAGAAACTAATCAAACTTTCTTGGTGAAATCATTGACTTTTTTAAGTAAAGGGCAAATTTAAGAATCTGAAAGTCCGAGATGGGAGAGGAGTCGGGGGTTTGGGCTCGGACGGCATGCGTCTGGTTGCACTGCGTGGGTCTTGGATAACCTAAAGAAGAAAGAGGCTTTCTTGAAACAGTCTCAGTGTTTGTAGCTGTTCTCGTTGCTTCTGTCATTGCTTGGTTGTGCGTCCTGGAAGAAATGAGCCGCTGGTGGAAAGACTCAAAGAGACAATCCACAACACGTAGTATACAGGTGGCACGTGTATTGACCGGGTTAATAGAAATCGTGAGAAAGCCACTGGTAAATATTGTTTATTCACCATCTTAACTCCTCCTTCAACAGAACAGTTCCTGTTTCTTATCATCCATCACCAGTTGGGTTCTGTGGCTTGTGTGTTAACAGGCAGGGTGTTTAGTAGGAAGAGCCTTTCAGATCTGTGGCTGGAGGGGAAGGAAGCAGAATAGGGTGGGCGGAGAAGTCCCTGCACAAGCTTGCCCAAGGGATGAGGGCCTCTGGTCTTCCCTGAGGAGGAGAGAGCCTGCCTGATAGTCCTATTTTAAGTAAACTACCCTGGGAAAAGGTGCTTGAGTTTAAGCAAACCATTCGTCTTTGACTGGGGCAATCCCATCAGGAGGAGGACAGCTGAGGGCTGTCTGCTGGCAGCGCACCCAGGAGCCCGAGTTAAATTCCCTTCATGTCTGGAAGCAGGGCCTGTCCAGTGTCTCACCACCCTGAAGAGCTTAGAAGGAAACATTCACTGACCAGGTACCTGGCCCAAGAGAGATACTGGGACTTAAGGATGATGAATAAGGAACAATCCTTGCCTGCAAAGTAGATTTCGGATCAGTCTCTTCTTGCCAGGATTTGTTGACTGTTATAATATGCCAGAAATGGTTCTGAACACTCTACCTGTGTTCCCTAATTTAATCACTGAGCCGTATGAGATAGCTAGAGCTCTTATCCTCATGTCATAGATGTGGAAACTGAGGCAGACAGAGTAAGTGCCTCAGCAGGCTTTTCTCAGATGGGCCGTGGCCTGCCATTACGCTGCCTCCCAAATGGTGCCATTTCTGTGAGACCAAAGCTATTATTCATCTTGTAATAACTCGTGTCTGAACTAACTATAATATTTGCTTACAGAAAGACATTTAGGGTAGCTATTACCTTAAAGCTACACTGCCCATTAATGGTAGCTACTAGTCACATGAGTCTTTTCAGCATTTGATTTTGTAGGGTTTTTTTTTGGCTGTGCTGAGTCTTCATTGCTCTGTGTGGGCTTCTCTAGTGGTGGGCATGTGGGATCTTCCTGGACCAGGGATCGAACCCATGTCCCCTGCATTAGAAGGTGAATTCTTAACCACTGATGCCCTCTTTTGAGCATCTTTTAACCAGGGATGCCCTCTTTTTGAGCATCTGAAATGCAGGAAGTCTGCACTAAGATGCTGTTCAGTGTGAACAGCTTCCCTGGTGGACCTGATGGTGAAGAATCTGCCTGCAATCCAGAAGACCTGGGTTCAATCCCTGGGTCAGGAAGATCCCCTGGAGAAGGGAAGGGCTACCCACACCTGTATTCTTGCCTGGAGAATTCCACTGACAGAGGAGCTGGCGAGCTATAGTCCATGGGGTTGCAGGGTCAGACACGACTGAGCAACTAACACTTTCACACTTTCAGTGTGAGATACATACCACATTTCAAAGATTTACATGGAAAAAGAATGTAAAAAATCTCATGAAATATTTTATATTGATTGCATGTTGAAATGATAATATTGTAGATATATTGTGTTAAATAAAATATTTTAAAAAGGAAATTCCACCTATTGTGTTTTAATGTGGCTACTAGAGAATTTTAAAATTGCATAGTGGCTTATGTTTGCATCTTGTCTTTTATTTTTTTTAATTTATTTTATTGAAGTATAGTTGATTAGTTGATTTACAATGTTGTATTTCTGATGTAGCAAAGTGATTTAATTATACATACATATGCATTCTTTTTCGTATTCTTTTCCCTTATGGCTTATCATGGGATATTGACTACAGTTCCCTGTGCTGTACAGTAGAACCTTGTTTATCCATTGCCTTTTATTTCTATCGGTTGAGCAGAGTTGCCTGACAGTATCTGAGATGTTTCTGATGGGGATGTGTTTTGCTCTTAAATTCAGAGAAAATCCTATTTAGTTTGGTACTGGATTCAGGTTCTTTTGATATGCTTCATTTCATTTGTATTTATTAATAGGGACTCTATGCACCCAATAGCCACCATTTGCTGGTTATTTAGTGATTGTTGGAAACTAGTTAGAGGCAGCCTGAGTGAGATGAATTAAAGTTCTATTGTTGTAGGGGAACAAGGTCATCAACCTGAAATTAATCAACGGATTTCAAATCACCTGGAAGGGATATTTTACCCTCAGCTCTACAGTTTCAGCATGTAAATTGCTGTTTAGAGGAGAGCCTGTAAAATCAATCCAGCCTTTCTCCCTTCAGAAGTTAAAAGCCATTTATTTTTATTTTTGGTAAATCCTGGAAAGCGCTTGTCCCTCCAGCTCCTTTGCACTGATACCACCCACGTTGTATGTTTCCAGGACTTCAAGTAGAGAGGTGGGCAATTCGGTTGTCTTGGGGTCCCACAGTATTTGGAGGAGACCCTTCTGATCCCTATCGGGGAACCCATCTGTCCCCACCTGATACATTTCACTTCAAATGAGTCAGAAACCCCAAAGCTGAACTTGGCCAAAGTAGCACATATTCGTGTGGACTCCAACCAAAGCCATATAAATCTTCCCCGGATCACGCCAAACTTGGCCCCCACACCGGGCACAGATTTTCCAATCTGGTCCCGGAGTTTGCCAGAAGGCTGGAGGACCACAGGGATGTGTGGGATGCATCTGGCTTCTATCCCAGCTTCTGTGGTTAGTGAAGCTTGTCTGAGCTGGGATTGGATATAAACACAGCTTGTGGACTCAAAAAATACTGTGTCACCTTGAACGGTCATTTGGTCCAAGCCCCTGCTGAAAACATTGCTACAAATAACTGTGTAGCCTACCATGTAAACTTCTCATACACCCTGTGACCCTAGGAATGAAGAAAGATCCAGATATGATTTTTAAATATGTACTAATACATAAAGCATTCTAACTGATAGTTTTCTCAGTACTTTTTATTATCAATACTTTGATGATAAGCCTAAATTGGGCGCCCAAGTGGACTTTAACATCTTTCTGAAGGAGAGCTTGCCTTATTTTGTAGACTGACTCTTGAATATGGCAATAGCATGTTTGGTTTCTCTGATTTCTAGGGAAGATTCTTTTAAAAGTTTGTTTGTTTATTTGTTTTGCTCATTGTTGTTTTAAATGGAGAGACCCAGTAATGGTTTGGGCGTCCCTGGTGGCTCAGACAGTAAAGCATATGCTTGCAATGCAGAAGACCTGGGTTCGATCCCTGGGTCAGGAAGATTCCCTGGAAAAGGGAAGGGCTACCCACTCCAATATTCTTGCCTGGAGAATCCCATGGACAGAGGAATCTGGTGGGCTATATATAGTCCATGGGGTTGCAAAGAGTTCTGACATGACTGGGCCTCTATCAATTTCACTTTCTTTTCAATAATGATTAGCTTTGTTTTCTCTCCTTGGATCAATACAATTTATTTTCTAGCTTTCACTGAGGTGGCGCTATGCTATACAGCATTTGTTTGAATTGTGATGTAACCTGTGTTTGAGGGAAGAGATCTGGAATGGTGGCTAGCAATTTTGTCCTCTACCTTGGAGCCCTGATATAACTGCACCTCTATATTAAGAGAGGTTCTTCATTCTCAATCCATTCTTCTTTCTGCTTTTTCTAACACAAGAATTGAATCACCCATTTGATAATCAAATGAGAAGGTTACTGGAAACCAACAAACAGGTATGGATGGAACTTCTAAGGAACATAGAGCAAAGTGACTACTTCCTGTGAGAAGGATTCTTCAATCTGCCCAGGCAGCTGGCCAGCTGAGTAAGAGTTTTGGATTTATTGGCTGTGTATTTGGGCAGTTTGCTTAACCTCTCTGTGCCTCAATTTCTTAATGTGTGAAATAGAGATAAGACCTGATCTTGGAGTTTTGTGTGGCACAAATAAGAGAATACTTTAAAATGACTAGTGCAGTTTCTAAATTATAGTGAGTCATCAGATATAGGGAAGTAGTTACCTAATGCAGGTGAAAGAGGTGAAGTGAAGGATCGTTTCTTCCAGTCTTAAAATGTTTCCATAAAGTGATTTGCTTAAATACTAGAAGAGGTTCCTGACAATATTTGCCATTCACTTTTGCATATATCTTACAAATAGAATACATGTACGATTTCTAAGAAATTTGTTTTATTTAAGCTTAGAGTAAGTTGGAGTCAAGGCTGAGGAATTTGATTGCCTAGTAAGTCAGTATTTTCAAAGAGAAGGGATTGAGAATACCTAAGCTACTTTGGGGCTTCCCTGGTGGTTCAGTAGTAAAGAATACACCTGCCAATGAAGGAGATATGAGTTCCATCCCTGGGGTGAAAAGATCCCCTGGAGAATGAGATGACAACCCACTCCAGTACTCTTCCTAGGAAATTCCATGCACAGAGGAGCCTGGCGGGCTATAGTCCATGGGGTTGCAAAAAAATCAAGCATGATTTAGCAACTTACCAACAACAACAAAAGCTACTTTTAGCTCACACAGATTCCTACAAGTTTAGTTTTCACCTCTCTGAAACACGTAATATGAACACAGCCACCTGGTCATACTTTTAGTCTTTTATCTATCATTGAAGTGTAGTTGCTGTACAATACTATAGAAGTTATAGGTGTATGATATAGTGATTCACTGTTTTTAAAGATGAATTTTTATACTCCATTTATAATCATAAAATATTGGCTATATTCCCTGTGTTGTAACAATATATATTTTTAGCTTATTTTATACCTAATAGTTTGTCCTTCTTAATCCCCTTCCCCTTTATTATCCTCTCCCCTCTTCCCTCTCTCCACTAAGTGAAGTCACTCAGTCATGTCCGACTCTTTGCGACCCCATGGACTGTAGCCCACCAGGTTCCTCCATCTATGGAATTTTCTAGGCAAGAGTACTGGAGTGGGTTGCCATTTCCTTCTCCAGGGGATCTTCCTGACCTGGGGATCGAACCCGGGTCTCCTGCATTGCGGGCAGATGCTTTACCATCTGAGCCACCAGGGAATACCCCCTTTCTCCACTGGTGACCACTAATTTATTTTCTGTATCAGTGAGTCTGCTTCTTTGTTATATTCACTAATCTGTTATATTTTTTAGCTTCTACATACAAGTGACATCATATAATATTTGCTTTCTCTGTCTGACTTATTTCACAGCATAATGTCCTCCAAGTCCATCCATGTTGCTGCAAATGGCAACATTTCATGGTTTTTTTATGGCCATTATGTATGTTTATAATACATCTTCTTTCTCCATTCATCTGTTGATGGACACTTGGATTGCTTCCATATCTTGGCAATTTTAAATAATGCTGCTGGGAACATTGGGATGCATCTATCTTTTTGAATTAATGTTTCTGTTCCTTTTCTTTTTTTGTGGATATATACCCAGGGGTAGAATTGCTAGGTAATATGGTAGTTCTCTTTATTTTTCTGAGAAACTTTCATACTGTTTTCCACAGTGGATGCACCAGTTTATATTTATACCACCATATCCTTGCCAACATTTGTTATTTGTATTCTTTTTGATGATAACCCTTCTGCCTGGTGTGAGGTCACAGCTCTTTGTGGTTTTGATTTGCATTTCCTGGATAATTAGTGATGTTGAGTGTTTTTCATATGCCACTTGGCCATTCCCATTTCCTCTATGGAAAAATGTCTATTCAGTTGAACAGACATTATCCAGAGAAAGTTGTTTCCAACAACACAATAATGCGATTTTCATTCTTGTACCATGCTGATTGTTGGAATGTTCTTTCTAGGAACCTGATGTTTGCTCCTTCCCTGTATCATCTGATCTTGGTGCTAGATCTGTCCTTTGGAGACTAAAGCTCTTTTCTAGTTCACATGCCAGAGTTTCAAATATCTGAAGATGGTTATTTTCCTTTTCTAAAGCGTTCCTTTCCAGGATAAATATACATTATTCTTTTAATCATTCCTCATGTAGCAGGAAGTGACCTGGAGACATGGAGCCTCAAGTTTTGTTCTCTATTGTTGTGTAACAAACTGAATGGTTAGAACCACTTTTTTATTATACTAATACTTACTGAAGATATATAAAGTGGTGTTTATGCTATTGTTATATCTCATGAATCTGTAGGTTCACTGAACTCACTTGACTGGTTCTTGTTTGGACCTCTTACACAGTTACAGTCAAATTGTGAGTAGGGCTGATCTGACTTGGGCTCACTGTCCAAAATGCCTTCACCAATGTCTGGCTCTGGTATGGGCCAGAAGCTGATTGTCTTGCTCCTGGAATATCTTGAGACTGGCTGAGCTTCTGGCTTTCCACAAGGCCATTCCCCTTGCTTGGGCTTCCTTCCAACATGGTGGCCTCTGGTTAGATGGCCATTTTACATAGTGGCTCCGTGATCCAGGATGGAAGAAGCAAGGCTGATGAGTTTCTTAAAGTCTGGGCCTAGAAACTGTTGAGAATCAGCTACATTCTATTGATCATAGAAGTCACAGAGCCAACTCAGATGAGAAGGGACATAGGTGTTACCTCTCCGTGGGACGAGTATCAAAAAAATTTATGGTCATCTGCTCCTCCATTCTCAACTCTCCTTATGCTGATGTCTAATGTCACTTCTTAAAATGTAGCTACAGTGTTCAAAACAGGACATAAAGCCTAGCATGCTATTGGAGAGGCCATGAGATTTTCTTTTTTCATCTTTTTAAGAAAAATAATTGTATTTATTTATTTTTGACTGCGCTGGGTCTTTGTTGCTGCTCAGGCTTTTTCTCTAGCTGCAGTGAGTTGAGGCTACTCTCTAATCATGGTGCGAGGGGTTCTCATTTCTGTGGCTTCTCTTGTTGCAGAGCATGGGCTCTAGGGCACACAGGCTTTCAGTAGTTGCGGCACATGGGATCAGTAGGTGCAACTCTTGGGTTTTACAGCACAGGCTCAGTAGTTGTGGTGCATGAGTTTAGCTGCTGCATGGCATGTGGGATCTTCCTGGACCAGGGATTGAACCCATGTCTCCTGCATTGGCAGGTAGATTCATTACCACTGAGCCACATGGGAAGTCCATCATCTTTTATTTATTTATTTTTTTGATGTGGACCTTTTTAAAATTTGTTGCAATATTGCTTCTGTTTTATGTGTTCATTTTTTGGCTGTGAAGGCATGTGGGATCTTAGCTTCCTGACCAGGGCTCAAACCCATGCTTGCTGCGTTGGATGGGGAGGTCTTAACCACTGACCCACCAGGAAGGACCCTCTTTTTCATCTTTTATCTTTTCTGTTCATCTATAATTTCCTAATAAGCTTTCTCAATAGCTATCACCCATTGCAAGTTCCTAATAAACTTGTCATTCCCTGGATCCTTCAAATCTTTATTTCACAAACTGTTATCAGGTCTCATATTTGCATAAATTCCTTTTTGATTCAAAAGGCAACATTTGGTTGTTGTTAATGAAAATTTCATCTTGTTGGATTGAGCTGCTTATTATTTCACCTTTAGAATGTCTGAAGAATGTATTCATAGTTCAGATGGAATTTGTGGCCTGGCTTGCTCTGGCCAATTTTGCAGCTGTGGGTAACTTCCCACAACACAAATCTGGCTGTTGTTCCCCCTACATAAGACTCCTCAGAACCAAGAGCTTGCCTTCAGGAGAAAGTATGATTTTTATACATAATGAACTACAAGGATTTTCTTATCTGTCTCCTGACTACACTCTTGTTCTCTTCTTTTTTTTTTTTTTTTTTAAGCAAAAGCGTATTTTATTTATCTTTTCAGAGTTCTTTCTTTAAAATGTGCTTCTGTTTAATTGAAAGATAATTGCCTTACAATATTGTATTGTTTTCTGCCATACATCAACATGAATCAGCCATAGGTATTCCTATGTCCCCTCCTTCTTGAACCTCCCTCCCACTTCCCACCACATCCCAACCCCCTAGGTTGTCCCAGAGCCCGGGAGTGAGTTCCCTGAGTCATACAGCAAATTCCCATTGGCTATCTATTTTACATAGGATAGTGTATATGTTTCCATGTTACTCTCTCCATTTGTCCCACCCTCTCCTTCCTCCCCCCTCCCCCATGTCCGTGAGTCTGTTTCATTCTCACTTTTCTTTGATGGGCAACAGCATTTTTCTGTTGGAGATCATGAGAAAATAAGACCACCAGTTGATCCACAAGTTGGACCTGGAAAGTTGAAGGCTCCTCAACTGTCCCTCATGTTCTTGGAATGCATTTTCTGTCCATCATTCCCACATTAAGAACTGTCTCAGGGAGTTGGCCTTGAGCGAGTCAGGTGTTGGTATGTGTGGTATATGTGACCAAACCCAATTAGGGCCTCTATAGAAACTTAAGGTTCTGGAGAGCTTGTATGGAGAGCTTGGCTCAGCCTTGCAGCTGCCCAAAACGAGTCTCATAAGTAAGTTCTCTTGGTTACTAGATCGGCCACCTGCCAATCTGGAGTGATCCATCTCTTTCCTTCTTCTCTCCTTGCCTTCTGTATATGGGGATCAGTTTCAGATTTCATCCAGGAAGATACTGAGTTTGTGAATCAACAATTTTCTTTTATAGTTTTCTAATTGTTTATTGGTATACTGGAACATAACTTTTAAAGAAGCTGATGTTATGTCTAGCAAGTTTCTGATTCTATTTGTTCTAATAGTTTTTTTAAATAGAATAATTTGGGTTTTCTATGTTTACAATGTCATTGCTTAGGAATAATAACAGTGACTTTTTCCTTTCCAATGTTACACATTTTATTTCTTACTGAGTTGTCTGCCCTTTGGTTCAGTGTTGAATAGATGTAGTGGTGGGACAGCCTTGGCTTGTTTCTGACTTGAAAGGAAACACCTCTGAGTTTTCATCATCAACTATTCTGTTTGCTGTAGGTTTTTGTTTGAAGATACTATTTATCAGATTAAGGTAGTGTCTTTCTCTGTCTTAGTTTGCTACTTTATTTTTAATGCCTGAATGGATATTGAAACTTAAAAGGTCCCTTTTCCACATAAACTGAGGGTCACAGTCTTCTTCCCTTTAATTATTTGAATTAATTGCTGACTTGCAATGATAGGTGTCTATAGTTAAATCCACCTTTCATTCCTTTTAGTTGCTGAGTGGCCTATCCTTTATATTATCCACTTACTTGTTGATGGACGTTTGGGTTGTTTGCTGCTGCTGCTAAGTCGCTTCAGTGTTGTTCGACTCTGTGCGACCCCATAGACGGCAGCCCACCAGGCTCGCCATCCCTGGGATTCCCCAGGCAAGAACACTGAAGAGGGTTGCCATTGCCTTCTGGTGGCTCAGACGGTAAAGCGTCTGCTTACAATGCGGGAGACCCGGGTTCAAACCCTGGGTCGGGAAGATCTCCTGGAGAAGGAAATGGTAACCCATTCCAGTATTCTTGCCTGGAAAATCCCATGGATGGAGGAGCCTGGCAGGCTACAGTCCATGGGGTCGCAAAGAGTGGGACACAACTGAATGACTTCACTTTCACTTTCTCCAGTGCATGGAAGTGATAAGTGAAAGTGAAGTGCCTCAGTCGTGTCCGACTCTTCACAACCCCACGGATTGCAGCCTACCAGGCTCCTCCGTCCATGGGATTTTCCAGGCAAGAGTACTGGAGTAGGTTGGCAGTGCCTTCACCAGGGGTATGTGCAGTGCTTGGCTGTTGGGGCCCAGCCGGCTGATGCAATCAGCCAGAGCCATTATAGTCGGAGCACTGCAAGCCTGCTGCCATATAAGGCGCTGATTACGCGCCAGCCATACATTCGGCTGGCAAATCACCAAAAGGATCATGCGCGAACGTATATCCGACAGGCCAATCACCCACAAGACACGTACTCCCTATATGCCTGTCAGAGCTCCTCCCTTCCTTTCCCCTCCCTCCCTTCCTCCCCCTATATAATCGCCTTGCGCTCAATAAAGTTTTGCAGCTTGATCAGAATCTTTGTCTTGCTGCCATTCTTTGCGCCTCTTGTCCCAACCCTTTCATCCGTCTTCAGGTGGATTCGGAGCCTCCGTTGATTGCTCTGCGGGCCAGAGCAACTGCGCCCAGCTAGCGGCTGGAGCACTTGGCTATTAAAAATAAGTTGTTATGAAGGTTTATATAAAAATCTTTGTATGGACATTTTCTTTTCATTTTATTTGGATGAACACCTAGGAGTAGAATGGCTGGATTATGTTGTAGGTGAATATTTACTTAAAAACTTGCCAAGTTATTTTCTAAGATGGATATACTATTTTATATTTTTATCAGCAGTCCATGGACATTTCAGTTGCTCTATATCCTTGCCTTTACATCTTGATATGATTATTTTTGAAATGCAGCTATTCTAATGTATGTGTCATGATAGCTCATTATGATTTTTAATTGGCATTTCCCTGATGACTGATGAGTTTTCCTTTTCATGAGCTTCTCAGCTATTTGTACATATTTTTTTATGATGTGTATGTTCAAAGTTTTGTCCTAGTATATATATATATATATATTTAATGTTTTTTATTTGGTTGTGCAGTATGTGGGATCCTTAGTTGAAGCATGTGAGATCTAGTTCCCTGACCAGGGATTGAACCTAGGCCCCCTGCATTGGGAGCGTGAAGTCTTAGTCACTGAACCACCAAGGAAGTCCCTGAATCGTTTTCAGATTAATGAGTTATAGGGTTTTTTAATGTATATTCGGGCTACAAGTTCTTTATCTCATATATGTTTTTGGAATATTTTCTTCTAGTCTGTAACTTACTTTTTTATTTTCTAAAATGATGTCTTTTAAAAATCAAAATTATTTAATCTTGAAGTCTAGTTTATAATTTTTAAAATGACTTGTCTTATACATTCTATCTATCTAAAAACTATTATTGACCTCAAAGTTGTAAAGATTTTCTCTTGTTTGCTTCTAGAAGCTTTATAATTTTGTTTTATATCAAATTTATATGCTCCATTTTGAATATTTTTATGTGCTATAATGTAGAGTGTTAATGTTATTGGATTTAGTTTGCCAACTCTTTTTAAAAAAATTATTTTTATACTTATGCTCTTGTGAGTTGGCTGTATTTTTTTCCTTTGTCAACTACTCATCTGTTTTGAGATAAGGTTGTTTTCCTCTCATAGATAAATTAGAGAGTTTGCTGCTTTTTTCTATTTTCTACAATAGTTTATATGAGATTAAGATTATTTCTTAAAATGGGGGAAATTTTGCTGTTTCAGTAGTCTTGGTTGCTGGTTCTGTGTGTATATAAATGTTGATTTAATTTTATTTTTTATTTATTTATTTATTTTTTATTAGTTTTGCCATACAATGACCTGATATCGCCATGGGTTTACATATGCTCCCCCTCCAGAACCCCCCTCCCTCCTCCCTCCCGATTCCCTCCCCCTGGGAAATCTCGGTGCACCAGCCCCGAGCATCAGTCCTGGGCTGGCGATTCATTATCCACATATGATAATTAACATGTTTCAATGTCATTCTCCCATATCATCCCACCCTTGCCCTCATGCACAGAGTCCACGAGTCTGTTCTATACATCTGCGTTCCTTTTGCTGTCTCGCATGCAGGGTTCTCGTTACCATCTTTCTAAATTCCGTATATATGTGTTAGTATACTGTATTGTTGTTTTTCCTTCTGGCTTACTTCACTCTGGATAATAGGCTCCAGTTCCGTCCACCTGAGTAGAACTGATTCAAAGGAATTTTTTTTTTAATGCTGAGTAATATTCCATTGTGTATATGTACCACAGCTTTCTTATCCATTCATCAGTTGATGGGCATCTAGGTTGCTTCCATGTCCTGGCTATTGTAAACAATGCAGCGATGAACATTGGGGTACACGTGTCTCTTTCAATTCTGGTTTCCTCTGTGTATATGCCCAGCAGTGGGATTGCTGGGTCATATGGCAGGTCTATTTGCAGTTTTTTAAGGAATGTCCACATTGTTTTCCATAGTGGCTGTACTAGTTTGCATTCCCACCAACAGTGTAGGAGAGTTCCCTTTTCTCCACATCCTCTCCAGCATTTATTGCTTGTAGATTTTTGGATGGCAGCCATTCTGACTGGTGTAAAGTGGTACCTCATTGTGGTTTTGATTTGCATTTCTCTGATAATGAGTGATGTTGAGCATCTTTTCATGTGTTTGTTAGCCATTTTTATGTCTTCTTTGGAGAAATGTCTGTTAAGTTCTTTGGCCCACTTTTTAATTGGGTTGTTTATTTTTCTAGAATGGAGCTTCAGGAGTTGCTTGTATATTTTTGAGATTGTTTGTCCGTTGCTTCATTGGCTATTATTTTCTCTCATTCTGAAGGCTGTCTTTTCACCTTGCTTATAGTTTCCTTTGTTGTGCAGAAGCTTTTAATTTTAATTAGGTCCCATTTGTTTATTCATGTTTTTATTTCCAATATTCTGGGAGGTGGGTCATAGAGAATCCCGCTTTGGTTTATGTCGGAGAGTGTTTTGCCTATGTTATCCTCTAGGAGTTTTATAGTTTCTGGTCTTATGCTTAGATCTTTGATCCATTTTGAGTTTATCTTTGTGTATGGTGTTAGAAAGTGTTCTAGTTTCATTCTTTTACAAGTGGCTGTCCAGTTTTCCCAGCACCACTTGTTAAAGAGGTTGTCTTTTCTCCATTGTATATTCTTGCCTCCTTTGTCAAAGATAAGGTGTCCATAGATGCGTGGATTTATCTCTAGGCTTTCTATTCTGTTCCATTGATCTATATTTCTGTCTTTGTGCCAGTACCATACTGTCTTAATGACTGTGGATTTGTAGTATAGCCTAAAGTCGGGTAGGTTGATTCCTCCAGTTCCATTCTTCTTTATCAAGATTGCTTTGGCTATATGAGGTTTTTTGTATTTCCATGCATAAAAAATAATTTTATTTATGTGTGGCTGTGCTGGGTCTTTGTTGCTGCATGGGCTTTTCCTCTAGTTGCAGTGAGAGGGGACTCCTCTCTAGCTGCAGTGGGCAGGCTGCCCATTGCTGTGGCTTCTCCTGCTGTGGAGCTCAGGCTCCCGGATGCAGGGGTTTTTATAGTTGTGGCACATGGACTCAGTAGTTGCAGTTCCTGGGCTCTAGAGCACAGGCTCCACTGGCATGTGGGATCCTCCCAGATCAGGGATCGAACCTGTGTCTCCTACATTGGCAGGTGGATTCTTTACCACTGAGCCACCAGGGAAGCCCTGATTTTAATTTTAATTTATCTAAATTTTTATTGAAGTCTAGTTGCTTTACAATGTTGTGTTAGTTTCTACTATACAGCAAAGTGAATCAGCTCTGCGTATACATATATTCCCTCTTTTTTGAATTTACTTCCCATTTAGGTCACCACAGAGCACTGAGTAGAATTCCCTGTGCTGTACAGTAGGTTCCCATTAGTTATCAACTTTAATTTGGGGAAGGTTTTTCTGCTATTTAATGGCAAGTTTGCCTCCTTTTTAATATCTTATGGGGCTACAATGCTGGAGACTACCTTAATTCATCTCCTTCATTAATTGAAGGCTGTACCATAATGCTCTTGTTCAAGTGGATAGATAGACTATGTTTTTATTTGGTTATCCTTTTCATTTCCAGTTCTTTAGAAGATAATATTGGCTGTTTAATAGACCCTTTTACAATGGAAGTTCTCCATGTATTTGTGTCTATATGTAATTATTTATTTTTATTGTCTTATTTCATATAAAATTTGAGGCAAGTTAACTTGTAATAACTATGCTTCAGATAAAGCTCATTGGCTGTGAAACTGCCACTGTGCAAAGCTTTGAGGCAAATAAGAATCTTTCCTGTAAGATGAAACATGCAAAAAAAATATCAAGACCAAAGAAGATAGAAATTATGATGCAAGATAAACCATTAACTCCTTTATAGTCACTGTAGTTGGAAGAACTTTTGGTTTCTGAGATTCCCGAGTGAGTGAGTGAGTGAGTGAGTGAAACTCGCTCAGTTGTGTCTGACTCTTTGAGACCACATGGACTCCATGGACCCCCTGGAATTCTTCAGGTCAGAATACTGGAGTGAGTAGCCTTTTCCTTCTCCAGGGGATCTTCTCAACCCAGGGATTGACCCCAGGTCTTCCGCAATGTGGGCAGATTCGTTACCAGCTGAGCCACAAGGGAAGACCAAGAATACTGGAGTGGGTAGCCTATCCCTTCTCCACTGGATCTTCCTGACCCAGGAATTGAATTGCAGGGTCTCCTGCATTGCAGGTGGATTATTTACCAGCTGAGCTATGTTGGGAAGACTCTGAGCTTCCTAGCAAGCAGATTAAAAGAGGAAGTAATGTCAGTCAAATTATTTGTGAAAATTATAAACAAATATAACTGTTTCTTAGAAGAGGAGAGTATTTTCTTTGTTCTTAAGTATGTGTGTGTGTGTGTGTGTGTGTGTGTATATATATATATATATATATACATTTTAAATTACACAGTTCCTCTTTCCTCTTATGAAAAGTATTGAATGCTAACTTACCATCTTAAAAAAGTGGCATTTCCTGATGATGGCATTCCCTGATGGTTACATTCCTTACTGACAGCAAATCAGTAAAATGATTAAAGATGTAACTCAGACTAATGCTGCTTTCTGATGGGCCAGCTAAATTTTAGGATATAATTTAGGATGTCTAGTCTCAACACTGGTCCTCAAAAGAATTGCTAGGTTCTGTACAAAAAATTGTGAGCTCCTAAACTCTATTACTCACTGACTACCTCTGAATTTCAGGCTAGGACACAGGAGCTGAGTTTGTTTTATTTTATCTTATTTTTACTTTTAACATACTTAATTGAGGTGTGGTTTATACACCATTCAGTCAAGCTATTGAAACTATCCATTTCAGTGTTTGTTTAATTCATTTATGCAGTTATCCTATTATTACCACAGTCCAAAAAAAAAACAGTTACATTTTTAACAAGGAATATCCTATGAAATGGGCTTCCCTCATGGCTCAGTGGTAAAGAATCCACCTGCTTTGATCCCTGGGTGGGGAAGATCCCCTGGAGAAGGGAATGGCTACCCACTCCAGTATTCTTGCCTGGAGAATTTCTGGACAGAAGAACCTGGCGGGTTACAGTCCATTAGAGGTCGCAAAGAGTTGGACACGAGTGAGCAACTCACACTTTTCATCCTATGAAGTAGTCTAGGCTCTCAAGCTGAAAAACCTTGTTTGACATGACCAGATGGATTGCAGGAGCCTTATCTGATTTGCTTTGAGCTTTAATGTTCTGGCATAGGTTTGGGGGCAGCCGGAGTTCATGATTGTTCTGTAGAACCATGGTGATGATAGATTTAACATTTTTGCTTGTAGTATCCTCAGGTGATTGTGTGAATCCCTGATGTACTAACATTTACTTTGGCTGAAGTACAACTTTAAATTCTCCTTACTGAGTCATCGGCTATAAAACTAGTCCCTCAGCTAGCCCGTGATTCTAGTTAACGCTCCCGCATCCATACCTCAGAACAGCTTTTTCTTCTATTTTAGCTATAATCACAATGGCTAGTTGTCTTGAACTGAAAAATTATGCGCCACGCAAAGCTCTAATGACTGAAAATGGAAGGCCTTAGATGCCTTTCATTCCTAGGCAAACAATAGAAATTTTGGATGCTCTTACAAAGTGTGTGTGTGTTGAGAGGAGCAGGTGGGTAGTGAAAAGTTAAGGCATCTGCATTCACTATATAGGAATTTAAGAAGTTTGAGGCATTAGAAGTGACGAGGTACCCTTGCAGAGAGTTTCCCAGCTTTTCTCAAAATATGTAAATCAGCATGTTCCTTGATGTAGTGGAAAGAATGGGTTTTGTCATTAAATAACTTACAAACCTCTGAAAGGTTGATCCAGCTTACTTTTGAAGGATGTTTCAGGGCCCTTGTACATCGTGAATCTCTATTGCAATCATGTGTTTTATAGTGGAATTTAAATTTTTTTGTAGAGCATCTCTGCAAGAGTATATGACTGTTATTAATTTTTCAGTCTCAATATCCAATTCAACTTATTTTGATTGCAGAATATTGAGAAAATTGTAATTCACAAAGATAAGTAGTTACAAATGGCAGCAGTTTTTGAAAACAGCTTGCTTTGCTCTGTCAAGATACTTGTCAATTAAACTGAGAAAAAAGAGTAAAAAAAAACAGCAATGGGGCATTTTGGTTTAAATTGTCTGTGTTTTACTGGCTCTGTTTAAATTGTTTATGTCTTTTGGTTAAATATGTGTAGTTTTTGATCAGTGTCTGATTTAAAGATATTTAAAGATTGAGATAGAATCTGTGTTTCTTACCAACACTACTTAAATCATGGTATGTGGACAAGAATTGTTATTGTGGTAGGTCAAGAAAAGAAGGAAATGGAGAATTTGTGTGTAGAAAATTTTATAGCAATTTGTTACTGTTGTGATATCCAAGCATGTGATCAGTGAATTATTTTTTTCTTAGTTAGTGTTTGGTTCAGTTGGGTGATGTAAAACTCACATGGTGAGTCACATATAGAGTAAGCTACTTACTATCATCAGCCTCTGATAGAAAGGAAGGTAATAAACAAAGGAGTAAAAACAGACTTGTCTTTCATCACAGATAGTTTGGGAAACTCTGCACTGGAGGAAAATTAAACTGTTGGCCACTTGTAATTAGATTCAATAAGTAAACTTTTAAAAGGAAGGGATCAGGTTGTTGCTGTATCCATGGTATTATAATTACTATATTGCTGAAAATGATTCTATAGAAATTTTTGAAAACTTGTTGAGTTTCTAGAACCTTCTACCAGACAAAAATCCAGTTTTCTTTCCCAGAGCCAGAGGCAGTGTCTTCTCCACTGGGACTTTTCTTATCCCAGGACATCAGAGGCATTGAGGGGGCTGGTCTATCTCCATTCCATTAGTCACGCATTCTCCCCTCATTATTTAATATGATCCACTGGCATTGTTTGATTTAAATTCTATATAAATAGAGCTCAAGCCCAAACCCCTGTCAGATGGCTGCCTCTAGGTCCTGCTTTATAGACATTCTGGAGCAGCTATGACTTACAGATTTTGCAGCTTAGTGCTCTTTTTCTTTCTTTTTCTGGTTTACACAGCTAGGACTGTGATTGGTACCTTGTAAGAGTTTAATACATGTAGACATTAAGAAAATCATTTTAATAACTATATGCAAAGAAGGATAACTCAAAAATTTAAAAAAATGAATTGTAGAATTGTCTCCTTTCCTGGTAGTTTTAGATCATTATCAGTTAGGTACTATTTGATGGCTTAGATATTATCGTTAAAGGTATTATACCTGAGTGCTTTCACTTTTTTCCTTATGAAGTGATATATTTTTAATTTTTTTAAATGAAAGCCTCTTATCTTCTTTATTTCTCTTTTTGTACTCAAAATTGATTTCTTTCTAAGCATTTACATGAATGGAGTCAAACCTTATACCTTGTTTTCTAACTAAACTGTCTTCAGTTAAGGATAAAATTGAGCGTTCCACATTGGCATGTTCAACATAGGCATACTCAGTGGCTCTGTTGTGTCCAACTTTTTGAAACCCCATGGATTGTAGCCATGGAGTTTTCTAGGCAAGAATACTGGAGTGGGTTGCCATTTCCTCCTCCAGAGGATCTTCCTGACCCAGGGATCGAATCCACTGAGCCACCTGGAAAGTCCGTATTCAATGTAAGTCCACCTTATTTGGGGGACGGCAGCTGAGTTTTCTGTTGATTGCATGAACAGTTATGTGTTCTGCAGCTACTGTTGGATACTGACTGACCTGATTGTCTTCAGGACTACACAGACTACTCAAGTTCTAGAATATTAATGTAGATGAAATGTTTTCACATTCATGCAAATTACCATGTGCTAAAGGAACTAAAGGAAATCAGCCTGGCCCTAAAGGGAAAAAGGCAGCAATTTCAAAGGCAGGTGAACAACAACACTAAAATAAAATTAATTAACTTCCCTTTAAACTAATTCTTTTAAGTTTTCATGGCAATTTGTGCTTGTAAAAAAATTCTTGGCATCTCTTCTATAGGGAAGACATTTATTCTCTGTAACCCTAAAGATAGGAGGAAAAGGGGATAGTTCCAGTCTCCCAAGTAAAAAGGGAAGACTCTATTAACATTGGGCAGAGCAGAAAACTGTTTTAGTTACATGATTGCTTGTTATCAGGCCCTTTGAAGGAGTCTGAAACTGCAGTGTTAAGTCCATAGTAAAATTTCCCCATAGAATATTAAAAATATAGGTGGATATGAGGTCTCCAGTTTGTTTTCAGGCAATTGTAGGTGCTCAGATGTCTGTAGAATGCATGTGTTTGTAGGAAGAATGACCAAATGCAAATCCAGAAACAGATGTGGCTGAAGTCTCATGGTGAGCCCACTACTGACTGGACCATGGTGGGAGGCTCATTGAGTCTTCCTGAAGTGCTACAAAGTGACCCTTCAAATCAGGTAGAGTGGATGAATTAGAGGATGGGGGATAGAAAGAGTACTCTAGCCAAGCCCTAACCTTTCAGCAGCCAGGCAACAGTAGAAGCTCCTCAGTTTTGCTCCTTAATCACTTTTTTATCTTTAGGCAAGAAACTTAGGCTGAAAAGCTTTATCATCAGAGAGCTGGGAATAAAAATACCAGTTCTGCTTATTCTGCAAGGTTGTTACAAGGATGAAATGAAATAAATGAATATGAAAACATTGTATAAACTACTGTTACACAACTCTGAAGTCTCATTACTTGCTAAGATTACAATGTCCTCAAACTTCACCATGTAGATCCAAATCTTTTGCAATGCTTGCTAAGAATGCAGTTTTGAGAACTTCTATTTCCAGCAATACATAAGGCAGGAGAGCCCAGAAAACCCTTTCTCGCTACACAACTCCTAGAAATGTTGGATAAAGTATATAGCCAACATAATTACAAATGCATAACTGAGCTTGTGATCAAGAAAGGAAAATTCCTACGGCCAGAAACTGACAGGAGGAGCTGGGACTTGGAGAGGTAATTGGGTGCCCACGCCCCAGCCGCCTCTAGGGACAGTCATCTAGAGTAATGTATTTTAGGCTAGAGGAGGACAGAAGACAAGGTCTGAAGCTGCCTCAAGGCGAGGAGTAAGAACTGAGACCTCTATCTCCAGTTCTTCTAAAGAGCATTTTCCTAATTAAAAAAGCAGACTGAAAGACAAATCTACCATTGGCAAAGGGAAATGACGAGGAGTCTCGCCCTCCTTTGCTCCTTGCTGTTTGTCTGTTATCTGTCCTGCTTGAGGTCAGATGAGGTCAGCTTCCTCTGTATTGCTGATGGCCTGGGGAGGAAGGGACTGAGGGCACTGACAGCTGAAGCTTCCCCAGGTGATACTAGCTCATCACCTGGCCCATCCAGCACAGTCAGTTGTAAAAACAAACAAAAAACAAACCTCAGATCTCCTGGTCAGAGTTCCATGAGGTGATTAGGGTGAGCTCTCTCCTGTGGGTTATACCACAGGTTTCCCCTTTTGTGACCTCATATTATTTGCATGGTCTACAAAGACCCCAAACCTGAAACTACTTTCTAGTTCCTGGGTTGATGGGATGGAGGTACAGAGGGCAAAAACCAGAGTATTTTCCCTGCAGGGTTGCCCCTCTGCTGGCATGGATTCTAGAAATAAAGCCCAGTCTAACATTAACTCTAGTTTCCCAGTCCATTTGTAACCAGACCCAGGAGAATTATAGATTCGGAAGGACTTTAGATATTGGAGATGAGATACAGAATGTTAAGTATCTTTAAAATGTTTGAAAAGTGCAGCTCCTGGGTCCCAAGGAATCAGTAGCTAGTCTGGGTCCAGGAATCTGGATTTTAAGCAAGCATCCCAATGGAGTAAGATGCAGATGGCTCCCAAAGGACCCAGAGAGAAATGTGTCTTTGCCACTTTCCCAAAATTATTTCCATTGGCCACTTTGAATTACTACAGGCAACCACGCTTGAGTCCACCACCATCTTAGTGGGGTAAAAGGATACCCTTTAATGACACATTTCCTTTTCTCCTCTGTGGCTACCAGGCTTTATCAGTTTTCTGACTGATAAAGTTTTCTCCCTTGGCTTGAAAAAGAAGCAAACAATAGCAACAAATAATAATAATGAGACTCAGTCAACACAGAGACTAGATGGAGTTGACATTCTCTTCCCCTTTTCTGCATCTGCTTCACTGGCCTCCCAGGGCATTGCTGCTGAACCCATCCAGCCTGGAGATGCACCACCACCTTACTATGACTTTTGGAGTTAGAATGATGAGCCCTGAGGCAGATGGCTGCTTTATTTACTGTTTATGTTCTTTCTGTATTGAAGACTTGTAGTTGCTCCAGGTCCATTTTGCCCTTCAGAGGAGGGCTGGGGCAGGGATGGAGGAAGGGTTAGGGGAAAGTCTCAAAGAACAGCCACCAGGAAAATTTCCATCCTGACTCTCCATCTTCTTGTTCTTTGTCTCTTTTTTTATTTACTGAACTCAACGTGAGAGGGGTTTACTTTAGAAAGCCCTGTGCAGGGGAGAGTTGGTTTTCCTATCTTTGAGCTGTTCAGCCATCTGTCCCAATTTCTTCCCGGTTTCCTGTTATTTTCATTTTGCCTTTTATAAAGATTAACATGCGGTGCAACCACATATTCTATTAAGCTTGTCTCCTCACTACTTTATCTCATTAACTGCTTGATCACTGTGAATAAAAATAATCTTCCATTAAGTCACAACTTCAAACGTCTCTGAAACTTTAGATCAAGCAAACCTTCAACAGCTTAAAAAAAAAATCTCTTTAAATCCAAGAGGTTCACTTCAAAGGAAAACCTATGGGTGTTCTCGGCCCAGCTGACAGGTAAATAGCCATTTGTAACTAAAGACATGCAAGTGAGAAAACACAGCGTACTCTGGAGTTTGTAACTACTCTGAACTTTTTCTCTGGGTAAGGCCACTTAGAGCTGGCCCTGGGATGAGATCAACTTGGATGACACCACATCCCACACAGGCAAATGGTTATAATGTCAATAGGCAACCATGCAGTTTTTTGTCCTATTTCATACTATTTTTTGGTATTTATGAAATTACTACAAAAAGAAATATAAAACAGGAAAAAAGGAAATGGTGGTAAGGACAGATATCATCCCAACCAGATATTTGTTGTAATTCAGTCAGTTGTGTCCGACTCTTTTACAACCCCATGGACTGTAGCCTACAGGTTCCTCTGTTCATGGGATTTCCCAAACAAGAATACTGGAGTGGGTTGCCATTTCCTTCTCCAGGGGATCTTCTTGTCCCAGGGAAGATCTCTGTGTCTCCTGCTTGGCAGGTGGGTTGTTTATCACTGGGCCACCTTGTAATATTGTCCAATCAGATATACCCACTTTTAATATTGGATTGGCCAGAAAGTTTGAGCTTGTGAAAACCGTGAATGAACTTTCTGGCCAACTCAATATTTTGATATTCATTCTACTTTTAGTGTGTGTGTGTGTGTGTGTGTGTGTGTGTGTGTGTGTAAGAGTAGTAATGTGCATATACTTGTGTAGCCATTCTTCTTTCTCCCCCCACATCCATGTATTTTCTTTGTGTAAATGAACAGCTGTTTGTGAGCTGTTTCTTTTGTCTGGACTGCTCTTCTTTCTCTTGGGAGCTGTTTTTTGCTCTCCCTGACCTATCTATCCCCCATTAGACATTCTCATGGCTTAGTGTTTTTTTCTTCGGGGCACTGATCATAGTTGTAACTTTTTACTCCTGTGTGGTTTTTGATTGTTCTGTCTCTCCCACTAGACTATGAGCCTCATAAGGGTAGGGGTTGTGTATTCTCAAGACTCAGCACAGTGTCTGACACACAGTGGAAGTTTCAAGAACTTTAGTTTGGATGGATGAATAAGTTTTCATGCCTACAGGATGCTCCAGGCATAGATAAAACAATTTTTTAAAACTTTTATTTTGAATTAGGGTATAGCCAATTAACAATGTTGTGATAGCTTCAGGTGCACAGCAAAGGGACTCAGCCAGACATATACTTACATCCATTCTCTCCCAAACTCCCCTCACATCCAGGTTGCCACATAATATAGAGCAGAGATCCCTGTCCTATACAGAAGGTCCTTGTTGGTGGATAAAACCGTTGTTGGTCCAGCTATAGTTTGAGTTTGAAGTTGATTACTGGCTATTATAGATGGGAATATGGGCATCTTGTATGAAACAGCCATGCCCACGTTCTTAGTTATTTCTTTGGAAAAATCCTAGTGGTAGAGTTACTGATTAGAGGGCATGGGACACTTAATGCCTTAGATACATACCTTTAAATTGTTTTCCAGAAAGATACCAATTATTACAGGGTCTCTAGTAGTAGAGGAGACTGTTTCCCCATATCCATGCCAACACTGTCATATTTTGCTTTTTTTTTCTTCATCTGTGTTTTTTTCCTGCAAACTGACTATTCCTAATCTTTGTGCATCTTTCTGCTTGGACATCTTATTGCTCTGTATTTATAACAGTTCTGCAAATTATGATTTTTGACTGGGTATCACAGAGTCTGTACCAACTTAAATTTTTTTAATCTGTCAATCACTGTTACATGTTTCACAGATGCAAAACTCTCCATCTTTTTCTTTTATTGTTCTTATCTTTTATACTTACAAAGTTTTTCACACACTAGTCTTATAAAAATAACAGCTCAGAAAAAGAATCTAAGGATGTGTATATGAGTATATAAAGAGGGAATGCTGGATTAATTTAGAAAAGATACTGGTGAATTGATCAGTTATGTGGAGGGGAAAAAGTTATTCACAGCTAACATTTTACATCAAAATATGTTCCAGATGGATTCAAATCAAATTTTCAAAAATATAAAAGAATGGAAAAAAATTTGTGAGTATGTGGTTCCACTCATCTGTCTTATTTGACTGAATTTTCAAACTTGTAAGAGTCTAAGAATTACATTGGATGAAAAAAAATTCCTTACTGTTAAAAAAGTTTTGTTTAGAAATTTTAATCCGAAATTTCCCAAGTAGTTCATTGTTGAGAGAGAGATTGTAACTCTTTTTTCTTTTTTGTTAATTTGTTTGGTTTCTTTGGCAGTGCCACGTGGCATGCAGGATCTTAGTTTCCTAACTAGGGGTGGAATCCATGGCACTTGCAGTGGAAGTATGGAGTCTTAAACACTAGACTGCCAGGGAAGTTCCTCTAACTCTTGATCTCTGAATCCAAAATATCTTTCCCCGAACAGCACAACACTTTTGTTAGTAAAGCCAGGTTAAGGAAATAGTGTGATGGAGAAAGGACCTGTCCTTGGAATTTGAAGATGCTATCTAGTCCTGTCTTTATCTCCTTAGTCAATACACAGTGAGTTCATTTTAGGAGAACTTTCTCTTTGGCATTCTCTTGATCTGTAAAACAGAGTGACAAAAGTCCCTGTACTGTCTGCTTCACAGAGTCGTTGAGAAGTTCAAATGAGATATTGTAAATGAACAGTATTTCTTATGAAAGAGTCCTGGGTCACATAATAATAGAATAATATGCTTTATATGATTGCTATTTATATTCCTATCTATCTCGCCTATAGAACTATTTCTTTGAGAGTAATTTTGTTCCCCCCTGCATTCTGAAAATGCCTAGCAGGATGGCTTTGCTTAATAGATTATATTTTACAATGATTAAGAGCTCTAACTCTGGAGTCCTACTGAGTTTGGTTTGAATCCAGGGTCTGTCATTTGTATTGGTGTGACCCTGGGCAAGTTATTTAATCTCTCTAAGTTTCAGCTTTCCCATCTTTGAAAAGAGGATAATAATAGTATCCATTTTGATAAATCAATGCTCTTTGGTTAGTTGTCAGTAATCCAAATTATTGCTATAGCAAAAAAGGGAATGTGCTAGCTGATCTGTTTCTGTCTCTATCTTGCATCACCATACTCCCCAGGAGTGGTTAGTTAAGGCATGACCTTGTCACCCGCCTTTGATTTGCTGCATCTGTTAGCCTTAATCATTTTTTGCATACAGGGTTTGTCCACATAGCAGAGAAGGTGTTGCCATTCCTCATTTACATGATCAAGTTCTTTAACTTGAAGTTTAAATGACTTCCTGAGTTTTAAAAATAGTGGTAAAATAGTCTTAGTTCTACTTTGGTCATATCCCCCCTCTGGACCAATAACATGTCTGGTGAGGGAGTGCCTAGATTTTTTAGGCCTGTTCTACTTGCCCTCTTATGGCTAAAGTATGAGGCATGGGACTGCCAGTCCCATCACTATCATAAGGTTGGAGAATGGGAAGAGCAGCTCTCCAAAGAATGGGGTAGTGTAGGGTGCATTAGCAGACAAAAATAGCCAATGCCTACCATCTCCTTCATAGAACTATTGTGAGAATTCAATAGTAGGGCTCTTTTGTACCACTGGTATACAGCAAGTGCTCAAGAATAAAAAGAAAAGGAAAAAGTTAGCTCTTCCTAATATTGTTATTTGTTGCAATAGTCACTGGAATTGAATTATTTGTTTCTAGGCATCTTGCAGATATCATTTGCCTTCTGAACTGCTGCAATTAAACAGCCCTCTAGTAAGTTTATTGTAAACATCTAGGAAAGAGTTCTGGTCACGGGATAAGAGAGAAAAGAAAGCCATGGTTACTCTTCACAGGAGTTAATCAACAGAAGGGCATTGAGCCCCATAATAAATGCATTTCTATGGTATCTGCAGGCGTATACTAGCCTTGAATCTTTGCTGCCGTTCCCAGCCTCTCTTCAGGGTCTGGTGGTCAGTCTTGTTTTGGCTGTGCTGGGTCTTCATTGCAGCGCGTGTGCTGTTCGTTGCAACATTCAGATTCCTCTCTCTTGTTGTGGAATGTGGGCTTCTCTAGTTGCAGCATGTGGACACAATTGCCCTGTGGGGCATGTGGGATCTTAGTTCCCTGACCAGGGATCAAACCTGTGTCCCCTGCTTTGGAAGACAGATTCTCAACCACTGGACCACCAGGGAAGCCCCCCAGTGGTCAGCCTTAAACATGATTAGAGTGACATAAGACTCTGGTTCCTTTCTGTTTTCTTTCTTTCCCATTAGTTAGTCTGCTCCCCCTGGATTTTTGTCCTTTTGTCTCACAGGCTTGGATTTATCTTAGTTTTGACTTTCCTTTTAGTCTGACTCTGGTTGTGCAGAGATAAAGTTTAATATTAATACATAATGAGCAAAATGGAATTTAGTTTAGCTTCTTGGTATGCGTTGTATTGTTGAGACTTCAACCCCCCCCCAAAAAAACACAGATGAACCTTTTGACTTGGAACCATGGAAACACTCTTCTTATTTAAGCACCATCAACTTAAAGTTGAGGCTTCCAACTGGCAGAGATCATCAAAGCAAGCAGACAAATCGACTGAAATAAACTCAATTTTTTCTTAAGGACAGACATCAGGAGCACATTAAAAAATCATGTGCACCAGGTTGTATTTTAGGGGGTAATTTTCCTTGATTATCAACAACATTTTGACGTACTTGTCTCTGGAACATCTATGAGAAAGAGTTCAAGTGAAAAAATAGTTTCTGCATTTCATGATATGATTTTAATTCCTCCACCTTGGCTGCCTAGGGATGACAGCTTAATCTGATATCACTGAAAATAAGAAATATCTATATTTCCATGATCACTGAAAGTTCAAATTGGATTGTAAACCCAGATAGAACTGATCTGAGCCTTATCAGAGCTGAAGCGGGAACTGCATGAGAACAGAGAAGATTTAATCAGAAAGAAAATTCTGCTTAAGAAACAGAATTGCTTAAGAAGCAAAATCTCCACCAAAAAACATGGGTTTAGGAGGAAGGACAGGAGATGAGAAACAGAAAAAAGAAACATTTCAAACATTTTTTTTTTTAATGGAACTTTTTCCTTCTAGTAACTTCCCCATTTAGGTCTGATAGACAGTAATCCTGCATGTTCCTCAGCCCATCTCCTTGGTGATGTTCTTGAAGCAGGTGGATTAATGGAAATTCTGCCACACTGGAAAACAGCAGCTGACCAATAATATTGGATGTTTTTGTTTGCCATGACTTTTTTTGCAGCTGACTTCCTCTTTCATGGTAGCTTGGCTACTTTATTTATAGAAGCAATTTTTATTTCTTCTTTCTAATGGAGATGTTTGGAGAACCAAGCGAACAGTTATGAAAGCAACTGAAGGGCAAAGAACCAGGCCTATCATACTGCTGCAATATCCTAAACTCATAGCTCGAGTTGGGGTTGGCGAATTACCGAGGTGAAAGTGCATGTACATCACCCGGTTCCGAGTCTATTCACAGCAGACAGATGTGGGCATTGAAGCTGTTGCTATTGGGGGATTTTTCTGCTCAGGCGGAATGATATACTGCAGCTAAAGTTTTAATTTTAGCAAGTAGGATGATTGTTACTTCTTTAATGCCTCTGATTAAGGTCAGCAGCCAACATTACTTGAGAACAACTAAGATTGCTTTCATGAGCAGATGATATGGGAAAAAAATCATTTTTTTTTTTTCTGTCTTGAAAATGACGAGGAGTACCAGAAGGAAACGAATTATGTACAGATGGTATCAGTTATCTAATACACTGTGATATGCCACCCTAAAACACAGTGGGGTTTTTAATACCCTTAAAACAACACTCACTTATTTATTCATACTTCTGCAGTTTGGGCAGGGCTCAGCTGGGCTGGCTCGTGTCTGCTATGTGTGGTGTTGGCTGGCTTCACTCATGCATTTGGCTTCAACTGACTGGTTCCTAAGGCCTCTTTGATATGCTCGGCAGTTGGCTGGGTGGCTTGGTTCTCCTTTGTGTGGCTCGTTGGCAGGATAGCTTAGGCTTCTTACATTGCATTGGCAGGCCCCCTACTATATAACATAAAACTCAACCCCCTTAAGAAATATTTCATCCCCTTCCCTGGACCATTTCCTGTGCTGCCAGAGCATGTGTCACAAGTGTTCTCAAAAGAGACCCTTCCACTGACGCTCTCCTGCTCAGACAGCTGCTGCAGTGTTTGCCTGCCCCTCCGAGTTCAGCATGGCAGAGATGCCATTGCAGCTCTCTCTTACTGTATACCTTCCTCCCTGCCTTGGACCCTCCTGTCTTCAAAGCAGTGTGACTCACCAAGACAAAATGGGAACACTGTTCCTTCCCTCTTTGGGCTACTTTTTTGGAGGGGTCCCAAGTAGGATTGCTGTGTCCTCATTTTGTTCATCTTTCTCCATTTTCTGTTGTTCTTTATCCACTTCAGACATGTGTCCAGCATGGGCTTGGCTGGGAGTGATTGGGTTTGACCAACGGCATCTCACTGAATCAGTCTAATGAAGTTTTATTTGACTAAGCCTACCATGTACCATTCTTTCTATCTTTGAGGTGAATTCTCCCAAGGTCCTGATTTTCTAGATAGCTTCTGAATCTTTCTATAATTGCCCAGCTAGGATCCCTACTTTGCCCATCATCCCATTCCTGAACTAGCACCATTATCAAGCAAGGTTTGTCTCTTTTCAGAGGCGAAAAAATTAAGTAAACGAAATGGGAAGTTCAACTGCCTTGACTCAGGCAGTCACTGCAGGTTAGGATAAAAAAAAAAATTGCAGGGCTGTATTTAGTCCATATCTGCGTTGGCAATTCCTCCTTATCCTAAGAACTCAAAGACATCCTGTGGGGGTAGCAACAAGATACTCCATATGGTGCTCTGCTCTTTCTCACCCTTTTAATTTGGCTCATTGTTCAATCTTAATTTGCAATTGTCACAGCTGCCATCACATTCCCAAGTTCCACCAACTCCCAAAGCCCTTGAATCTGAACCCTTGGTGGTTTTAATTTTATTTTTGTTAAGAAAGGTTAGGTTGTCACAGTGGGTAAAGCTAGCTCTTCAGTGAGGGAAAACATGTGTTTTTTGGGGGGGAGGGGGAAAGATAATTCTAATTTCTTATTAAGCCTCAGAATGGGCTGCAACTGTGGAACCTCAGTGCAGGGGAGTTGACAACTCAGCCATCATCAAGCTAACTGAATTGGACAGAGCAATGTGAGACATAATTAGCAATTCCGTTCAGCGAGCTGTCTCCTGAAAAACTTAAAATACCTTCCAGGCCTCATGCATATTCAGTGCCTCATTTGCTATTGTTTTTATCCAACAGGTTGAAATTCAAAAGGGAAGAATTCTGAGTTGTCTGTGTCTCACTTTCATCCTCCGCATTCTCCTCTCTTTTCAGCAACTCGCCCTCCCCAAGCCTGTCCCATTTCAATACAGCAGGTCATCCCAATGCCAACTGCGCACTGACAAATACAAATACTCTGAGCACATTTTTTTTTCTCTTGCTTGTACGTTTGTCAGCTTTTTCTCTCAATTAGATAAACCAAGTAGGTACATTTGCCCTGGGGAATTAGGACTGTTTGGTTGTGGTGGTCAGGCTTCTGTCGAGGATTCTTTCTGTCTTGTGGTTACTGGGTTGGGAGTCAGTCTGGGCTAATCTGGAGACAGAGGATCCTGCACTTTCCGCCTTCATCTCCATCTACCTTAATGAGTTACCTTTCACTTTCCTTGATGTTCCAGGTGGCTGGGATTTTGCCTGTAGACATGTAGGGAGAGGAGTGTGCATTAGCTCCTCGGTCGTGTCTGTGACCCCATAGACTGTAGCCCACCAGGCTCCTCTGTCCATGGGATTCTTCAGGCAAGAATACTGGAGTGGGTTGCCAATTTCCTCTGCCAGGGGATCTTCCCCAGCCACAGATCAAACCCACATCTCCTGCCTCCGGCATTTCAGGTGGATTCTTTGCCTGCTGAGCCATCAGGGAGGGGACAGAAATCAGACATATTCCTTTCTTTTCACTTGATCCCCTGGCTCGCTGAGCCTAAGAGTTCCTCAGTAGAAGGCTATCCACTTGGACCCCAAATGTGTAGGATTTGACTATTCTGGAATCCCTGAGGAATGATTTGTTGTTTGGAGAGGCAATATAGTATCATGAGAACAAGAGGCTGAGTTAGATCTAGAATCAAATCTTAGTTCTATACTGTGTGGTCTAAGCTGTGTGGTCTTGGCCAAGTTACTTTACCTCCTTAATCTTCAGAGGCTTCCTCTATAGAATGAAGATCATAACAATATGATATGGCTGTTAGGAGGTTGACATCAGATAATGTGTAAGGAGGACCTAGCCAAATGTCTGGCATGTTGTTGGTGCTCAACAATCATGTTATTCTTTTTCAAGTTCCTCCTTTTCCTCATCTTAGTCTTTATTTTTCTTTTCTTTCTATTTTATTGTATTTTACAATCTGATATCAGGACATGTGAAATAGGCTAAATTTTTAAGCAAACTACTCAGTACTTTCAATCTCTTTCTCTACAATCTTTCTGGCAATTCGTAAAGGATGATCTAAGTTTCATCATCTTACTCCTCCCTTCTTTGTATCTGGTAAAGGTGACCACCCAAATGCCTACACTGAGTTAAATGAGAAATAAATTATTTTTCTAATCCCAAACTCCTGGAAGCATGAGGAGGATTTTTTTGTATTTTGTTTTTTCCATGTGGGGAGCATTAGAATAAGAAAAGTTTATTGAGAAAATTTCATGTTAAAAATTTCAGTTTGCTGGTCTAACTTGGATGCTGTAGTTTTGATTTGCACATTAAAAAAAAAAAAAAACCTGGAAAGTAGAAAGTTAATGCATACTCCGGCTTGTGACTATTTTAGAGGAGGCTATATTCTATGGTAATTTTGGTAAAGAGTTTCAAGGGGAAATAAAAGAAGGAGAAAGGTCACCAGGATTGTAAATCAGAGGAGGAGAATTGAGAACTTCTTTCTCTACAAAGTCACATTTTCCATAACAGGTTGACATCTGAATGAGTTCATAGGATGAAAAATGAATGCAAGGATGGATTATTTAGAAACATTTCTCTCTCTACCCCTTCTAGAAAGTCAGTCGAGCTGATTGTATGTATCATACCATTTGGCAGGTGACTTAGCCTTTATTAATGACCATCACACACTGTCCTCTCATTTTTTCCAAATAAAAGTTTTGTTTTTTTCAAAATATTGCCAAATACTTGAGGGTTTGGGTTGTCACACATACTTGATGTGTCTTCCTATACCTCCTAGCCCCATTCTGTGTATGCACCATTGCAAACTGGGAACAGGATGAGAGAAAATGAAATCATGAAACTACCTCTCATCTGTGGTGTCCTTCAGTTAATGAATATGTTCAGGCCAATAGAGGGCTTCCCCAATAGCTCTATGCTAAAGAATCCACCTGCAACGCAGAAGATGTGAGTTCAACCCCTAGGTCAGGAAGATCCCATGCAGTAGGTCATGGTAACTCACTCCAGTATTGTTGCCTGGGAAATCCCATGGATAGAGGAGCCTGGTAGGCTGTAGTCCATGGGGTGGCAAAGAGCTGGACATGACTGAGCATGCATGCATAAGGCCAATAGAAATGGATGCACCAGAAGTACGATGACATGAAAGCCAGAAGAGAAGCTTTGAAAAGAACAGGCTGAACTTTAACACTTTTTATTCTTCTTTTTAAAATTACTTTTTCTCATGTTTTAGCTTATGGCCTTTATTCATGTCCCCCACTAGGTAAAGCCAGAGACAAGGCCCTTCCCAAAGCAGAAAAAGATGAAGAATGCCCTGAAGATGAGGAGAATGTGAACGATGGAAGTGAATTGGTGGTTGCTCAGCTGCCATGGAAAGAATTTGGCTGTGAACAAGTTCCAAAACAGCTTCCATATCACAAAGGTGGGGAACAGGGTCAAAGATACACTGGAAATCACAATCCTTTTGACTGAATAAACTCAGTTCTTCAGGATACCCTTTGTGTCTCTTAAGCAGGTTCTTGATGAGCAATACATAATGAAGAATTGTGGGAACCAATACCCCCAAAGGATGGGGATGAAATAGTATCTAGACATTTGGAACTTAGGAAGAGCTTTGTGCACTGTTAACAGTGAAAAATACCACCTTTTACCTCCTTGAGAAAAAGTTCTCAGAGTTTTGAAAGGAATTAATCTGATATTTCTACTTTAACCCCAATAGAAGCCTAAATCCTGAAAAGTCTCTGCAAAAAGTATATTTTGTTGACAGGTTATTGTATAGGGTATAACCTCCTACAAAAATCTTGTCTAAATCCACCAGAATGGTGAAAATGAACGATAGTATATCAAAGTCATGGCTGTATTTGCTACATGGCCTTCGATTGTTTGCTTCTTTTTTCTCTTACACTTTTTTTTCCCTAAAGCAGTGAGTCTATTGAGAAATCTTATTAAAAATCACAAACTGAACAGCAGACCTTTTTTTTTTTTGAGAACTAGAAACAGATTTTAAATGACAAAAAACCCTCCTTTAATCTTTTTGTAACATCTTGACAGTTGTGCCAGAAGATGTCTGCTTCTGCCTTCAAAATATAATTGCTTTTGGTCTGAAATAATTCATTTCTCACTCTTTTTGCACTACTATAAATCCTTGCCCTTTAAGCTGGATATTTTCTCTTAATTTCATGGCTATTTTTTTTGAAGGTAGTGGGAAGGGGTAGGGACCCTGGAAGCTATGGAAGCCAGAACAAATGTCATAACACAATAACTATACCTTATGAAGGTATAATGAGGGATAAAGAGAGCATCTGTGAACCAGGAAACAAAAAAACTGAGATATTTTGTTATAAAAATGAAGTCGGCTGTCACAGTGTTGAATGTCTAGTGTTATCAAGGATATTTGACCTTTTTAACTCTATCAAGCATCTTTCAATTGCTTTGTTTTCAATAACTCAAGTGAAGTCGTATCATTAAAAACTTTAGCAGTTAGTGTCTTCAAGATCCCAAATCTTACTTGTATTTTTCTCCAAAGAAGCACTTTGTGAACAATTGAAATAAGAGCATCATCAGAATTCTATAAAATCCACATCTTTGGACTTTTTAGCACAGAACATTTCTGTTCTATAGAATAAACCTGTCGAGAATTAGAAATAAGGTGACCTCAGCAAGAAGGGGAGCTCTAACGGAGGAGGGTATCGGATTTAGGCATCAGAGAGGATCCATACCTGCAAAGTGGTATGGTGAGTCACAATCCCTAAACTCAAGCTTTGAGTCATGAACAACAGACCAGGGGGAAAAAAGGGAAAAGAGATGTACAATAGAGTCAGAGGTAAACCTAATAGTTTCGGCTTCTTGCAAGGTAGCATATATTTTTTCCCACATGTCCATCAGTTCTCTTCCAAACCACTTCTGTGAGAGTAAGTGTAATCCCTCAGCTCTTTGTGACTCAGTTTTTTGGCCTCTTTGCATCTACTCCTCTGTCATCACAGGAGTCCAGAAGAGGACCATGCTATACACACCAAGGGGCTCATGAGATTAAGGAACTCTGTGCAGCCTACTTCCATCCAGATTTGATCTGTTGGATAAATTGAAATTAGTGGAGCATTTTCTCTGCTTTCTTAATGGCTTGAGAAAACAGGAAATCAGGAAATACAGGAATAAAAAGAGGGAAAAAAGAGGACCTCCCCCCATTCCTTCTATACAATGATCTCTTTTGCAGGACCCTTTGGAAACCTTTAATGCCCACTTTTGCTTCCACTCACCCGGAAGTGTTATGCCCACGTCGTGATCTCCACAAATCACCAGGAGGCCATACACCAATGCAAGTGCAAGAGGGAATTTATTGCAGACCCGGGTCTGGACCGCACACACACACACACACACACACCGACACAGTGGAGTGAGGGCAGCGGCCCGAGCCGCACGGTACAAGGCTTTTAATGGGAGAAGACAAAGGGAAAATGGCTACAGGTGGGGTGACGTATCTTGGTGCTCTGTGATTAGTCAGGATAGGAGGGGAGGTTAGGGGCTTTACACACGCTAGCCCCTGATAGGTATATTTAACCACAAGCAGTTCCCTGATTGGCATATCTTTGGCACACTATGATTGGTCGTGTCTAGGGTGGTGACCTTGGGGTGGGGGAACTTGGGTGTTGCCTTCTATCGCAAGATGGTGGCTCCTTTTTTTTTTATAAGATGGAGTCACTTAGGCTCTACAGAAGCTACTCAGATTTTTTTTTTTTTAAGATTGTATGCATTTATTTGGCTTCACTGGATCTTTGTTGCTGCACACAGGCTTTCTCTTAGTTGCAGCGAGCTGGGGCCACATTTCCTTCTGGTGCATGGACTTCTCATTGTTGTGACTTCCTTGGTTGAAGAATAGAGGCTTTCAGCAGTTGTGACTCGCGGGCTCTAGAGCACAGAATCAGTAGTTGTGGCCCACAGGCCTTGCTGCTCCTCGGCCTGTGGGATCCTCCCGGACTAGGCATCAAACCCAAATCCCCTGCATTGACAGGCTGATTTTTAACCATTGGACCACCAGAGAAGCCCCAAGCCTACTTAGTTCTTGAGCACTAGGGTAGCGAAGTGTTTCTATGTAGGCAGAAACCTAAGGGGCATTTGGAGAAGGAAATCCAAGCCCCAGTTTTCTTGTTTCTTAGTGGGAAGCAAGGATGAGAATTAATAGGCAATGAGCATGTATACCCATGGTGATATCATGTCATTGTTTGGCAAAACTAATAAAAATAAAAAAAGAAAAAAAAATAGGCAATGAGCATGTCCTATGAGCTGGACATTGCAGTTGATGCTCCCTGTAATATGTGGTCAGGTCTCTATCTGATTCCCCAGAAAAGATCAGCAATATTCTTGGAAACATTAGTTATCTTAAAATTAGTTCGTAGTTTTTGCTATATATTACTATGCTCTTTTAGGAGTTTTGCAATTGATGAAAACACAGATTAGCTGGGTCCAAGACCTAGATGTAAGAAACTGGTTACTTTCCCCCTATATTTGCTTCCTCTGAGTTACATGCCCTGATATAATAAAGGTATCCTACCCCACTACCACCTAATCCCAGGGGGAGTCTTTTAGTTTTTCTAACTTAATTCGGAACCTCATATATCTTTTTCAAGTCTCTTAACCTTTTTTCACAGTCCCATTTCCAGGATTCTCACCACACTCCATTATTTTTAATTCCATTCTTCCTTCTTAGGACAATAACCCTTATCTATTTCAGTCTTTGGGGATGCTAGCAGTTTTATGCAAAACTGATAATCCTTTATTTATTAAGGGCCCTGGTATTCCTGGGAAGGTTAGTTACCTCTTAACTCAGAGACCATCTCATTCTATCCTAAAAACAGCTTTGTGAAGTAGGTGATTTGTTGTTGTTCAGTTGCTAAGTTATGTCTGACTCTTTGCAACCCCATGGACTGCAGCACGCCAGGTTTCCCTGTCTTTTACTGTCTCCCAGAGTTTCTCAAACTTTTGTCCATTGAGTTGGTGAAGCCATCCAACCATCTTATTCTCTGCCACTCCCTTCTGCTCCTGCCCTCAATCTTTCCTGGCATCCGGGTCTTTTCCAATGAGTCAGCTCTTCGCATCAGGTGGCCAAAGTATTGGAGCTTCAGCTTCTGCATCAGTCCTTCCAATGAATATTCAGGGTTGATTTCCTTTAGGATTGACTGGTTTGATCTCCTAGCTTTCCAAGGAACTTTCAAGAGTCTTCTCCAGTACCACAAATCAAAAGCATCAATTCTTTGGTGCTCAGTCTTCTTTATGGTCCAACTCTTGCATCCGTACATACCTACTGGAAAAATTATAGCTTTAGCTAAATGGACCTTTGTTGGCAAAGGAGGTGGGTCATACCATCCTTCTTTTACAGCTAAGGAATTAAGATCCAGAGTTAGATAAGCTGTTCAAAATATGGAGGTAGTACATGGGAGAGCAACAACTTAAACCCTGATCTCTTTGGGTCTAATGAAGATGTCTATGTTCCTTCTATACAATGATCTCTTAAATCTAATATTTATTGAATTTTTATTTGACTGGTAGGTCAAATGTTGTGCCAGGCCTGAGAAATTCTATACTGAAGTTGGCATAAAGGTTGAAGATTGTTGGATTCTTGAAATTACTGTGATAGAGATTCCGTGATCCTGTCTACATTCAGTGGGAAAGGATGCCGGGATTCATTGTTAATGTCTATCATGGGAGCACAACAGAGTGGCTTTGCCAATTATTCATTGCCTCCCACTGGACTCATTCAGTAAGAGAAGGGGCAGGATGAGAGGGTATTTATGAGCTAGGTTTCGGAATGATATAGATCAAACTCAAGTCCTGATTTCACAATGTGCTTAGCTGTGATGCTTTGAGGAAATTACTCAAACTGAGTCTCCATTATCTCATTCTTTAAGTGAGGATTATTGTATTATCTGCTCTGAGTTTATTGTGAGGCTTAATGAGACAATGCACTTAAGCACATAGTACAGCGCTTAACACATTAAGTCTTCCATTAGAAAGAAATGTAATGAGAATAGAAGGTTAACTGATAGTTCATTTACTTTTATTTTCCTTCTCTACTCTTAGAAAGTTTACCTCTCTATGGATACCTCGTTGACATCTTTTTCCCCACAGTAACATAAAAGTAATTATTTTCCCATTTCTTTCCCTGACAAGTTTCTCTTCACTTTTTTGAGATCAGAAGTTTTAATTTGGCTAATCGATTTAGCCAATAATAAGCACCTATGACACTTGGATAAGAAATCTGCAAAACTACAGATAAAGGTGTGATGCATTTTGAAAAATCAGAATGAATGTAATCATTTTAAGGGGCTGTTGGGGATGCAGGGGAGTGAAAACCTTGATGTCTGTGTTTTGGGTGAAGATGATACTGCTTTTGTAGACTACAGTTCCTCAGTCCGTGCTGACGTCTTGTGAGATTAGGGAAATAAGCAAGGGTTTGGGGCTGGGTTAAAGCTTAAAACATAGCTACAAACCACTGTTTCTTGTCCCGATTCCATTAGCACCAAACAGTCAAGTGCTCCATTATCATGAGTATACTTCGTAGCTTGTAATTGTCCTGTGCTTCAGTCAAGAGATGGGTAATTGCTCCTATGGGCCATGGATTTCCTGCTAGCAGCAGCTGATTGAAACCAGCCATTTATTGTGGCTAAAAACCCCAGACTCACTGCAGTGTTTACAGATAAACCTTCTGTGCGACAGTCATTTACTCTACCCAGCCATCCATATATTAAAGATATACACATGACCCCCTCCTTTTCTCTTGAAGAGAGATCAGCTGCTCTTTTCAGTTTGATTAAATTTCACTATGTGGTGTTGATATGCCAACTCTTTTATTTTGTAGTTTATACTTTAAAGCAAATTGCATTTCTTTTACTCTACGTTCTACTTTGGGGGCATTTGTTAATAGCCACATTGCTGTAGTGTTAGTTACTTTTTGCAAAGTTCCTCATTCCTCTTTTTCCATTCCTTTGATAAATCAAATATAGATATTAGCTTGTGGGTCTTTTAATGCCCTCAAGAACTGGAATCTAGTAAAGGGAAGCCAACCACTAGCAATCGTCATGTTTTGGAGATGCTAAAAAGTGATTGTGTGTTTTCTTATTTCAATGACACTTGCATCTATAATGGACACAGTGGATGATGCTACATAAATATAAGGTAGATGACACTCTGTGTCCATACTCACCTGATCGAGGTTCCCATTTCTCCACCCCTGCAATTTTATTAAAATTAGCCTTTAGAGGCTAAAGGGACTTAAAAATATTGAAATCTTCATATAATTGAAATTGAAATCATATTGAAATCTTCATATAATTCAAGTCTGTCCAGAGGATCTCAAGGTTTTGAGTAGTTTTAATTCATGCAGTTTCTTCATTTATGAGTAGTAACATTGGTATCATCTTCTTGTTCTCTTTATGCTTTTTTATGTTTTTAAAACCTTTTTATTTTGTATTGGGGTGTAACCAATTAACAATGCTTTGATAGTTTCAGGTGAACAGCGAAGGGACTCAGACATACATATACATGTATCCTGTTCCTGAACCAAGAATGAAAGATAAGAACAGTTGGGGGTAAACTGGGAATACCCTGCACTTGTGAAAGCAGAAACTCTTACCAGTCCTGCCACAACTTTCTTTTTTAAAAAACTTCCCTGACAAACCTGAACACTTCATTGAAATTCATGAGTAATTTACTTTTCGGTAGGAAAATAAAATATTTAACCCACTTAAAAAAAACTGACTGAAGAATTTGTATCATCATGTTCAGACCTCATCAAATTAACAAAAAGATGGGATTTATCATGTGTTTCCTTTAATTCTGTCTTCTCTTTTTGCCACACTATCTTCCTCAGGTATACAAAACTGATCAATTTGTTGGTAATGCAGTGGTAAAGAATATATTAGTATTTGCAAATTTAGGTCTAATCTTGGGTTCTTGGAACTTCAGGTAATGATTACCAACTTAGCTTCCAAATTCTGACCTTGAAATTAGAGGTTTGAGCAGAAGGAAAATATAGCAGTTAAATTTAAGCAAAGAACACTTGCCCATGCTATACAAATCCATGAATTTGGTCCCCTGGCAGATAGCAGATGGGATGTGAATGCCTAGGTGTTAAAGAAGGTGGATACAAGACAAGAAAACAGAAATTTGACTCCTATAATTGTACTTTTGTATGAAGCATTTTAGCAGAGCCAAATCTAACACAAAAATCAATGGAGGTAATAATGAAATTTACAAAGGCAGTTCATCATTAAAGGCTAAAGGAAATATAAATGAGTGAACATTTGCTTATAGGCCCAAATACTTTGAGGCTTCCCAGGTGGTTCAGGTGGTCAAGAACCTGCCTGTTTATGCAGGAGATGCAAGAGACGTGGGTTCGATCCCTGGGTTGGGGAGATCCCCTGGAGAAGGAAATGGCAAGCCACTCCAGTATTCTTGTCTGGAGAATCCCATGGACAGAGGAGCTTGGCAGGCTACAGTCCATGGGGATGCAAAGAGTTGGACACGACTGAGTGACTAACACACACAAACATACTTTTGGTCATGCTGGATCTTCGTTACTGTGCGCAGGCTTTCTCTAATTGTGGTGAGCAGGGGTTACTCTCTAGCTGTGGTGCTTGGGCTTCGCACTGCAGTGGCTTCTCTCATTGAGGAAGCCACAGGCTCTAGGCACACGGACTTCAGTAGTTGTGACACATGGGCTCAGTTATAAGCTCATGGGCTTCAGAGCACAGGCTCAGTAGGTACGGCACATGGACTTATTTGCCCCATGGCATGCGGAATCCTCCTGGACCAGGGATTGAGCTAATGTCCCTTGCATCATCAGACTGCGCCACCAGGGATGCCTTCAACTTTGAACTGCCTTGCTTTCTTTCTCAGTAAACCACTTTTAACAATGGTGTTAGGTCAGTTCCTGAAACTGAAGTCTGGAAGTATGATGATCGGTTACCTGGATTTCAGACAGACCAGTATGACGTTAGTCACTCTTTTTTGTCGCTTGAGACAGAGATTCATTCTGGATCTGAGCTTCAGGTCATATTACTTTCTTCCAAAGGAGAGCTTCATGAAGAATTTGTAAATCACTGATTTAGCTTTTTTGTTTTTTCAGGAGCCCATTCTAGTGTTTCACAGATGATAACCCAAACGCCAGACTTCTGAGCCCACGAATAGGTGTTAACAACCCAGTATGTGAGGGGGAACCTCGGTTGAAAGGGTTGCTGGGTTACTGAGTTTGCCTGCTGCCTTTCTGGGCACTGTGGCTTCAGAGGGGATGCAGCACCTGCAGACTTAAAGCCAATAAGCAGTCTTAATCTCGCCTGATATTTTCTGCCTTCGATTGGATCAAGCTTTGCCTGACACTGGCAGCTGTTTTCCCTGACTTGTTTTGCTGTTATATGGTGACCTTTTCTTTTTTTATTGTTTTCTTTGAACTTACTGGGAGTTTATATAATTGATGGACTTGTATGCCACGGTATGTCTGGGAATCTGCTGGTGCTATACTACAATGTCTGAATGGGTAGTGTTTTCTATCTTTCCTCCCCTATTCTCACCCCTGATGTCAGAGAGTCAACACCCCAACAGTGAACTGACAAGGTAATAGAGACTCTTTCTTATCCTGTAAGCAAAGCAAAGAAAGAAAGATAGCGCTAAGTCGTATTCGATTCTTGTGATCCCATGAACTGTAGCCCGCCAGGCTCCTCTATCCATGGGATTTTCCAGGCAAGAATACTAGAGTGGGTTGCCATTTCCTTCTCCAGGGGAACTTCCTGACCCAAGGGTTGAACCCAGGTCTCCCATATTGCAAACAGATGCTTTATTGACTGAGCTACATGGGAAGCCTGTAAGCAAAGGATTCGGATCAATCAGAGTCATCCAGGATCTGCCTATATTAAAATTTTCAGCATTTTGACAATCTCTTGAGCTCTGCTTTAATACCTGAGTTTTAGGTTTCAATATATTTCTGAACAGAGATCCATCTTTATTCACATTGCCTCAACCTGACTGGGTGTTAAAATATAAAAATCATGAAATTGTTCATTATTTAGCAAAAATAAGCAGTACATGGTTGCCAATATAGATCTATAAACGAATCATTTAATATTTTAATTGGATTTTAAAAACTATAGTCATTAAACACTGTCAAAGTTGAAAAAAGCAAGTTACAAGACAATGTATGTGAAAAGTGAAAGTGTTAATCACTCAGTTGTGTCCAACTCTTTGTGACCCCAACTCTTTGTGACTGTAGCCCACCAGGTTCCTCTATCCATGGAATTTCCCAGGCAAGAATGCTGGAGTGGGTTGATGTTTCCTTCTCCAGGAGATCTTCCCAACCAGGATCAAACCCAGGTCTCCTGCTTTGTAGGTGAATTCTTTACTATCTGAGTCACCTAGCTCAGAAGACAATGTATAGGATCCCTGTTTAAAGCTAAAATAAAAATATATATATATATATATATGGAAGAAAAAGCCTCAGAGAGTTAGCAGTGATATTGGATCACAAGGACTTTCTGTGTCATCCCTCCCTGCATTAGTGAGGATGTAATTTCATACATTCAGAAAAGTTTAAAAGAACAAGCAAGATTTATGCTTGTGATATAACTCTAAAGCTTCTAATGTGCAACAGAGTAGAATGATTAGCAAGTGTAATTCAAGTGTATTGTATGTCTCAAATAAAGAATTTAATTGTTCAGTTGATGTGGTTGAGTCTCAAGTCTCTGAGTTGTTTTAAATTGAATTGTGCTTAGGTTTTGCAGAAATGATTGAGTTTCTCACATTTTGGCATTAAGGAGTCAGGCTCAATAAGTCACTACTTTCATATTCTTAGAGTCTTGTTCAAGGCAAGCATTAAAAACACTTCCAATAGATTTGGGAATTGATAGGCAAATAGGTAGTACTTGTAATGACTCTTGTTCACTTGTGATGTTAACCTTGGTCTTTAACATCTATATGTCTCAGTACCTTCTCTGCCATTCAGTCAGCCTGCCCATCATCTATAGGAAGTGTCAGTTCAGTTCGGTCACTTAGTTGTGTCTGACTCTTTGCAACCTCATGGACTGCAACATGCCAGGCTTCCCTGTCCATCACTAACTCCTGGAGCTTACTCAAACTCATGTCCATTGAGTCGGTGATGCCATCCAACCATCTTATCCTCTCTCATCCCCTCCTCTTACCTTCAATCTTTCCCAGCATCAGGGTCTTTTCCAGTGAGTCAGTCCTTTGTATCAGGTGGCCAAAATAAATTTCAGCTTCAGCATCAGTCCTTCCAATGAATATTCAGGACTGATTTCCTTTAGGATGGACTGGTTGGATCTCCTTGTTGTCCAAGGGACTCTTAAGAGTCTTCTCTAACACCACAGTTCAAAAGCATCATACTGTGTACCAAATACTGTGATGGGTGTTCAGGATAAAAAAGGTGGTTCCTGTCCTCAGGGAGCTCATGGTTTATTTGAAAAAGAATTCAGTGTAAATATTTAATTTCATTGCTTATATATATTTTCTTTTAGAGAAGAAGGTGGTTTCTAAAATTGGTTATGCATTGATATCCATTTAAAAAGGTATTTTATAACAAGTCATGATTGCCAGACTATGAATGTTGTGATTGAATATTTTATCAAGGGGATATAGTTAATTATTAAGCATCTAATTTGAAGCTGACTTAGTACCAATTCTCCATGAGATTTTTCTTGAGTTCCTTAGAATGGATTTGGAAACCTACAGGCAAGAGCTGAAGTGTTTGATTTGGTTCAAGGGCCTGACATGGAGGTACTTTTTAGAGTTTCTGCAGGGTTGTATTGGAGAAGGAAATACAACCCACTCCAGTATTCTTGCCTATAGAATCCAGTGAACAGTGGAGCCTGTTGGGATGCTGTCCATGGGTCACATAGAGTCAGACATGAATGAAGTGACTTAGCTTGCATGCATGCGTTGGAAAAGGAAATGGCAACTCACTCCAGTGTTCTTGCCTGGAGAATCCCAGGGACAGAGGAGGCTGGTGGGCTGCCGTCTATGGGGTCGCACAGAATCAGACATGACTGAAGCGACTTAGCAGCAGCAGCAGGGTTGTATAAAGTTAGTTCTGTGTCCCCTTTTCATGAATAATACTGCAAATGAGGAGCTTGGAAGAGAAGAAAACCAGCTAATAGACTGTGAAATGGGCAACAGCAACGTCAAAGTCAGAGGGTGTCTGTCAAGGTTGATCAGTGTCTTGGTGCATTTGGGCTGCTAGAGTAAAATACCATAGATTGGATGGCTTATAAACAGCAGGAATTTATTTCTCAGTCTGCAAGTTGAAAATTCCGAGATCAAGGCACTAATGTAGTCATATTCTTGTGCAAGCCTTCTTTCTGCAGTGTCCTCACATGGTGGGAGGAGTCAGGGGTCTCTCTGGAGCCTGTTTGATAAGGCACTAATCCTATTCATAAGGGCCCTATCTTCATGACTTAGGTATCTCCAGAAGGTCCCACCTCCTAATACCACTATCTTTGGGGTTAGGATGTCAACTTAATAATTTTGGGGAACACAAACATTTAGTCCATAGCCATCACACAGTCACATGTCCAGATTGGTCCCAGTCATCCTGAAAGAATGGTTCTTTGTGATCAAGGGAAGTAGCAGGGGTTGGGAGTGCATGTAATGATGGTACTCAAGGGTATTTCTTATTTCTGTTAATAAATATGTCTGGGGTATGTATGCATGTGTATGTAAGACACCATGACACAAAACTTAAAAGAAGAACTAATGAGAAAAACTCTATGCCAGAAACCTTTCAAAGCAGAGAAAAATGCTTTCCCTTGAAAAATAGCTCTGTTTGGGAGAAAGTACTAGATTTTTGAAAGGACTTATTTTTCTCAAAATATTTGGATTTATGTATGGATTTGACCTATCTTTCCATTATTTATCTATGTGAATTTGATATATCTATCTATCTATCTATCTATCTATACATGAATTTGATCCAGTTGTTTTGGCTTTGACAAAGTTAACCTGCTACACTCCCACAAGTTGAAGAGTAAAAGGTAAGGCATAATTCTACCTTAGCATTTAGTTCACAAGATACAGATAATGAGTGTTGAACATCTTAGGAGGGCAATGAGTCTTTCTGGGTCAGATTTTCCTTCTGAGACATAACTACATTCTAGATTTTACCTTCATTTTCTCAGGGTCAGGACTATGTCATCACTCATTGTGGTTTATTTACAGTGTATGATTTACTTATGGGAGTTTATTGGGAGGTGACATCTTTCACCTACTCTTTCTGTTTCTTCCTTGCCTTCTCTGAGCTCAAGTTCCAGGAGAACTTCTACACTGGACTCCTATTTCCTGAAATCATGTTGCAAAATACAATTGAAAAAAATGGCGTCCCCATTTCCATCTTAATTTTCTGAACTGGTTCAGAAAATTTCTTCTTTGATGAAGACATTGATGCATCCCTGTCCTGGCTTGGGGAACTGGGCTGGCACTCACAACAGTTTGTGGGACTAAGTTTAGGATGCTTGCCAAAAGCAGATATTCAACAAGATCCCTTTCCCATCTTTGTGCCAGAGATACAAAAATGGATGAGACATAGTTTCTGCTTTCAAGGACCTTGAAGCCTAATAGGGAAGAAAAGTAAATAAATAGAGCCAGTGAGACCTTTGGATCAAGGTGCTTAGGGAGTAAGGAGGTAGTGACCGAGGGCCTCTGTGTTCTCAGCCAACCTGAATGACCCATGTCAGTCATGGTATTTGCACAGGGTGTAATTGAATTTTCACTCAAAAGACCTGAAGTTACTGGCAACCTGTAAAAAATGTTGCAATGATGAAAGCTATTAATGTGCACACTGAGTAGAAAATGACTTTAACAGAGGGACTGGATTAGTTTGCTGGGCTGCCATAATCAAGTGCCACAAATGGGTGGCTTAAACAGTAGACTTTTTTTTTTTTAAGCTTTTTATTTTATATTGGAGTATAGCCAATTAACAATCTTGTGATAGTTTCAGGTAGGCAGCAAAGGGATAACAATATTGTAATAGTTTTAGGTGGACAGCCATACATATACATGTATCTATTCTCCCCCAAACTCCCCTCCCATCCAGGCTGCCACATAACAGGGAGCAGAGTTCCCTGTGCTAAATAGTAGGACCTTGCTGCTTATCCGTTAAGCAGAGTTTTATTGTCTCATAGTTCTGGAGGCTGAAAGTCTAAGATCAAAGTGTTAGCAGGGTGGTTCCTTTTGAAGGCTAGGAGGAAGCATCCCATGCCTCTCTCCTAGCTGCTGGTGGTTTGCTGGCAGTCAGGCATTCCTTGGCTTCTGCTGCGTCACTCAGATCTCTGCCTTCATCTTCACATGGCACTCTCCTTGGGGGCCTGACTCCTCACATGGTGTTCTATTAATAAGGATACCAGTTATGTTGGATTAGGGGCCCACCCTATTCTCATATGACCTTCTATTAAGTTAACTCATTACATCTACAATAACTCTAGTTCAAATAAGGTGAGGACTATAACATGCAAACTTGAGTGGACACAATTCAATGCATTACAGTTTCTTAGTTTTTTCAAAGTACAAAGAGGAGCAATTGATCAGCATTTCTCCCAAGTGCTACAGTCATTGGAAAAGGTACACATATGATCCTGTTGAGAAAAATGGAAGAGCAGGTATTGGGAGGGAAGGGAAGGTGTCAGGCTCCATTGAGTGCTTGCTAGGGTCTAGACAGTATTAGGGTCTTTGTTCAAGTTATTTCTTTGAAAAGAATTTGATTCTCATTAAAACATGTTTTTAAGGTCATCTCTATTTTGCAGATGTAGAAACTGAGGTTCAAAAACATGGAATCACCATCCTGAGTTTGGAGCCAGAAAAAGATAGAGCTGGGATTTGACATCTAATAGTTTGAGTGCCAGAAAACATGTTCTTTTATTTCTAGTCTGATGGCCTCCCAAGAAAAGTTGTGATGAAGAATGTAAGGTTGTAGAAGTCAAAGATCCTAGAACATCTTCCAATAAAAAGTGTCTATCCCCAGGTGGAATAATTTTATCAGTTACCGTCTTGGTCATATTTTAAATCTTAATAATGACAGCGGATACCCCAATATTCTCTCATTTTTGGAAAGATCATTTTATGGGCTAATATTAGAAACTCATTAATCTACATTTCCACTCAAAGAATTTATAACTGTCTGCATTTTCTTACTCCAGTCATCAGCATGTTGACCACTATGGGAAAGAGCTGTGTCCACAATGGAAGCATCAGGAGAAATTCTGGTGATGGTTCACAGGGAAACTTGAAGCCCTGAAAATTTGACTTTCTTCTATCTGGCACTCAACATCCTCAACTTCTCCCCCATTCCCCTTTCTTCTTCTCTATTCTTGTCCTACCACATCCATGTCATGGAAATGGCTACTGAAATAAATTAGTTTAATTTGTGAAATCACATTACGGTTCTCTCTGCTCATGCCAGTTTGCCCAGATTAGTCCAGGCAGATGGCAATGGAGTTTCATTGCTGGTGAGAAAAGGGGCCCTTTCCAGAACTGCAGAACAAGTGTGGGAGAAACGTTATGGATGCCAGAAAGCTGTGTACTTGAGTTTTTGGGCCAACGATAGCAGTACTCTGCATCAGGACGACTCTCTGCCTTCTGAACAGAGGGCTTCCTGAGAGCTAGAAGCAGCTGGTTCTGGAGAAAAGATGGCTTGCAAAGAATCAGAGGCATTATGAGTCTTAAATTATTTAAGTTCCTCCTGTGGCAGCGGACTGTAATTGCTTCCTATTTCTGTAAATATTAGCAGCTGTGAGCCTTTCAAGTTAGGAGCTAAAACAGCGCTCGGTGTATCATACTTAAACTCTGGAATATTGTTAAATATCTGACCTTGGGCTGTCAAAGCACACTCGTTACCCACTCTAGCCCTTATGCAGGGGAGTTGTTGACACTCTGAACTGGTATATTATTTTCAGCCTGGTCTGTAATAGCCTCGAGAGATGGAGAATTGGCAAAGGGAATTGCAAGTCACCAAGTAGCGATGTCATGATCCATTTCCTTGAGGGAGGTCACCTCTGTGCCTGCTGCTTTTTAGTTGTTTTTACATCTGTAACTCTACCTACAGCTGTCATGACTAATCCTTTATCAAACTGGCAACAACTTGTAATAGGACTAGTTTGCATACCAGCTCTTACCTCTTTAGTCTCAGTTGATCTCTCTGCCTTATGTTCAATGATTTAATCCTACTGAATTTTTTTTTTTGAGCCTTCAGACTCATTGTATTCTCACTGTCTTTTGCATTTGACTTATCCTGAGTTTTCTAACTGGAACTCTGCATGGCCTGTAGTATCCCTATGCTAGCTTCTACTTACTCTGAGGATGATGCCTGCTCTTGGAAGCTCTTGTGGGCTAGTTGGGCTTCCCAGGTGGCTCAGTGTGTAAAGAACCAGCCTGCAATGCAGGAAATTCAGGAGATATGGGTTTGATTCCTAGGTCAGAAAGATCCCCTGGAGGAGGGCATGGCAACCCACTGCAGTATTCTTGCCTGGAAAATCTCATGGATAGAGGAGCCTGGCGGCCTACAGTCCATAGGTTGCAGAGTCAGACGTGACTGAAGCAACTGAGCACGCATGCATGTGGGCTAGTTACGTCTTCTTTATTATCTCCTGGGTGTAGGCATGTTGAGCACACAGCATATTGGATTGTAATAACCTATTTAGTGGTTTTTGTCTGCCATTGTATAGACAGCTCTTTGAGCATGACAGTCCTATTTGCAGGTTTAGTTGTAGAGTCTGTGTGGAGTCTGGTGAATAAAAAGGGATTGACAAGTGCTTGCTGAGGTGGATTCATACTGCTATATCTCACACTGATGGGATATAATACCTGTGGGCCTAGTCTTCAGTAGAGCTGCCCAGGCAATTTTGTGCATATGGCTGAAGCTAATCCATGTCTTCAGATGGCCAATTCCCTTCTTTCCTGTTAACATATTTCTTTGGGATGGAATGAGCCCAAAGGCTCATTTCCCAAGTTATCACAGTTTCATTCCTTTATGCCAGTGATTGGTCCAAGGGTGGGCACGTGATCCTCTTCTGGCCAATGAGGCATAAGGGGAAGTATGTTGAAGGTTTGGGCAATGATTTCTCTTTTTATTAATAGAGTGATATAAGAAGGAAGCTATTTTTCAACCTTCTCCCTTCTTTTCTACTTGGATGCTTTCATAGAAAATAAGAAATGCTGCAACCATGAGGAAAGAAGCCCCCAAATGAAAGCAACACATGAGCATGGGCAAGTGGAAGGTTCTTAGGTCCTTGATGATATTGTTTAGTCATCAAAATCAATCCTGGGCCAATCTACCTCTGGATTTGTGTCAAGTAAACAATAAGGCAGTCTTCTGGTTCAAACAACTCTTTTCTAGATGTTGTGTTACCTATTGTTGTGCTAAAATTGTCCTAACTGCACTAGATACCAGGAAAAGAAAGGAGTGTGCTAGATTTTGTGTGCTCATTTCAAAAAGTAAAGAGCTTATGCCGCATAATGAGAGAAGACAACAAAGAAAATGTACTGGGCTTGGGGTTAAGACAATTTAGTTCACCTGGATCTTTCTTGTAAAATCTGAAACAAGTCACTTATCTCTGTTATTTTCAAATCAGGCAATCATTTATTCAACAGCAGCAAAAATAAGTATTTGATTAGCAGCTGTGGGTTATATACTATCTAAGGTATTTATTTGGAAAATGAAGTTGAACTAGATGACTTTGTTTGTAAAAATCTAACTCACTTTTTATTTTTGAGTCTTTGAAGAGAGTTTGAGGAACTACGAGTCTATAAAAATCCTGTACAATTTCCTTCCAAAATCTGCCTTGGTTCCAATCATGTTTACCGTTGGCATTTCTTCTTGTCCAAATTTCCTGCAGATCCTTGTCTGATAGAATTTTTTTTAAAAAAAAACAACAAAACCCACAAAGCATCTGTCTCTGGCAAGCATGCTCATGAGTCACATCGCCTCCTCTGCAAAGAGAAATCTCATGAAACCAGCTGATTAAAAGGAGTACATAAAGAGAAGGCAGTCTGTTAAATTTATTTTAGGTCCAGCCCCCTAATTTCCAGTCCACATGCAGTCAGTCACCTTATTCATTCAGTCGCCAGGTCTTGGCAAGGACAGTCTGTTTAGGTAACCCTGCCCTGGCTCACCTCTCAAATTTCCTGGCTGAAGAAAAAGGCTATTAAGCTGTCATCAGGGGTTTTGTAGTCACTGTTGACCAGGCTAAGTAGATGATTTCAAACAGGTTCATCATGGTCCTGCCTTGATTAGGACAGGGCTCTCGATTCAGGCTACCATGATCCTGCAAGTTGTCTGTCTGTAGTAATATCTTCAGTCCTGGTAGTGGTGGGGGGGTGGTGGTGGTGAGATTATCATTGTGCCAGGACGTTAGATGGGGGAACATCCAAGCTTGACGAGAGCACTGGGTAATGTCCAGAGAAGAGAGAATCATCACTCCAAATGGGACAGAGGATGGTTAAGAACCAGTTGGTGTCTGTGTAGTTTACAATATTGATTTGGCTGCCAAGTGTAAGCAGTAGGGTTTGTATGGTAGGTCTGTGGTGTGCGGACTCGGCACCTTCTGTGTTGCTGCTCTTCCATGTTTAGCTTCTTGGTCCATGATGGCTGCGTTTTTCCTGCCACCATGTCTGGATTCCAGCAAGTAAGAAGAAAGAACAGTAGAATCCCCACATGCCTTGTTTTTTAAGGGCATGATCAGAAAGTTGTACAGTAACTTCTGCTCATATCTTGTACCTGGTCAGATGTCTAGCTCTTTTTTTTTCAGTTGGGGGATAATCGCTTTATAGGATTGTTCTGGCCTCTCCCATACATCAACATGTCTAGCTTTAGGGAAGGCTGAGAAATGTGGTCTTTAACCTGGTAGCCCTACACACACATAAAATTTCTATTATTATAGAAATAGATTTATGATAGAAGACTGGAAACCTCAGGATCCCTGAGGGATGGCAGCGTAAATAGTGTCTTTGTGGGCCTTAGCATCTGAATTTTTTTAAAAATAATTTTATTTACTTATTTTTGGCTGTGCTGGGTGTTTGTCTCTATGCAGGCCTCTCTCTAGTTGCAGTGAATGGGGGCTACTCTCTAGCTGCAGTGTGAGGGCTTCTCACTGTGGTGGCTTCTCTTGTTGTGAAGCATGGGCGCTAGTGTGCTCAGACTTCAGTAGTTGTGGCATGTGGGCTCAGTAGTTGCAGCCCCTGGGCTCTAGAACACAGGTTCAGTAGTTGTGGTGCATAGGTTTAGTTGCTCCACAGCACATGGGATCTTCCTGGATCAGGGATTGAACCTGTGTCTCCTGAATTGGCAGGCAGATTCTTTACCACTGAGCCACCAGGGACAGCCCTTAATTTTTTTATGGAATGGGCCTGACTGTAACCAGAGTGCTAGTTTCCCTCTTATACTTCCTTCTTTATGTTCTTGTCTCTTCTCCCAACTTGCTTCTACCATCTGGGAGTGGAAAAGTCTGTTTTATCACAGGATTTTTCTGTACCAGGCTTAGTACAGACATTTTTTTCTGAGTTAAATAGTATTCATAGGAAAATTGACACCTAAGCATATACCTTCAGAATAGAATTCCTCCTCATCTTTTCCCCAGATATGTATCAGAGTCCTTTGCTCCTGAAGGAGAGAGCAGATCCTCACTGCCAGGTGGGAGTACATATTGTTGCTCAGTTACTCAGTCATGTCTGACTCTTTGTGACCCCATGGACTGCAGCATGCCAGGTTCCCTGTCCTTCACTATCTCCTGGAGTTTGCTCAAACTCATGTCCATTGAGTTGATGATGCCATCCAACCATCTCAATCTTTCCCAGCATCAGAGTCTTTTCTAATGAGTCGGCTCTTCGCATCAGGTGGCCAAAGTATTGGAGCTTCAGCTTCAATGGCAGTTCTTCCAATGAGTATTCAGGGTTGATATCCTTTAGGATTGACTGGTTTGATCTCCTAGCTTTCCAAGGGACTCTCAAGTGTCTTCTCCAGCACCACAGTTTGAGAGCATCAATTCTTTGTCACTCAGCCTTCTTTACAGTCCAACCCTCACATCCATACATGACTACTGGAAAATCCACAGCTTTGACTATATGGACCTTTGTGGACAAAGTGATGTCTTTGGAGGACTCTTAAGGAGTGCATGAGACAGAGACATTTACAGACAGCTGTTTTGCTTGGTGAGAGTGTGTTCTCCAGGGATGCTTCACCCTGTTGAGGAAATCCAACCAAACTGGATTTTGGTCTCTGTTTAAGACTTGTGAAAGACAGCAGCAGGAAACTTGCTCATTGCTTATTCGCCAGACAATTCTAGTCTACCTGAAATCTAAGGAGATATGACATATTATCTGTTTCCTAACAATAAGATCTAAAGATATTCTTCCAGAGAACAATTCTTGATTTGTACTTTATTTTGTCCTTTTAAGAAATCTACTACTGGGAAATTTAAAAGTTGTAATACTCCATAATTGAGGGATTTAGATTCTTTCTATCCATTATTTTGGCCATGAATTGGTGATGTTTGCTCCTCCCCCAGTGAATCTCCAACATGTCCTTACAAAGTTCTGTGAGCAGAAATGTCTACACTTTGGTTTCTATGAGTTAAATTTTGAACTGTCCTTCTGCAGTGTTGTATAGCAGTTTAATAAGTTACCAGTTTATTTTGGTGACTTATGGATTTTTAGGGGAAGGAAACCATTGACAGGATTTTATTTTCCTATTGCATGGTGAAACTCACAAGACTTTTCCCTAGTACATGAGAAGTGGTGTGATGTCGGAAATGAACAGTGGGAACTGGCTCCCATTTCATTACATTGTAACGGGCAGGTGAGCAAATGTCACCTTGTTACCATGTCAGCACTCTCTTCTAAAGTTGCACCAGGCTCCTGATCTCTACTGTCCTCTTCCATGTGAACACAGCTTGTGTCCTTTGTCTCACATTTTCAGAGGTCAGTTCTCTGCTAGATGAAGGGCTGAATGATCTAAAGATGCCCTAACTGTGGGAACATCAGGCACTTAGGCCAAAGAAATATTTTAGGGCAGATTTTTCTTGCATTCCTTATGAGTCCATGCCTGTCTGATTTCAGAACTGTTTTGAGATTATTGATGACGTCTAGTTGCTCATTCATGTTCAACTCTTTTGCGACCCCATGGACTGTAACCTGCCAGGCCTTTCTGTCTATGGGATTTCCCAGGCAAGAGTACAGGAGTGGGTTGCCATTTTCTTCTCCAAGGGATCATCCTGACCCAGGGCTTAAACTCACGTCTCCTGCATTGGCGGGTGGGTTCTTTACCACTGAGCCACTGGGGAAACCCTATGCTGCTCTGATTTCAGAATTCCCTTGGGATAAGATAACTGAAAAGTTAAATATTTCATGTGAGTGAAGAAATGAAAGAAACTTGAAGGGCAAGTCCATGAGGCTGTGAAAGTTCTTCACTTTTCCTTTTTGTCTGGTGTTATAATATATCTATGAATTTACATTATGTCTATCCATTGTTTATCTATTGGAAGGATTCCCTATGTGTGCTGCCTAAAAATTTGCTTTTTATTATTTAAATAAAAGGTATAGAAAGGGTGAGGGGGTGGAGGAAAGCATTTGACTACTAAAATGAGGTTGGTGTCAGAATAGAATTATCGATCTATTTTATCCTTGTGAGATGAGTGATTTTTTGTAGAGTCAGAGCATTTTTGCAATAGAAGTCTGAAGGCCATCTCATCCAACTCCTTATTTTAAACGTGATGGAAATTTTGAGCCCCAGAGATAAGTGACTTGCCTAAGGCCACACAAATAAATTGCTCTCTTACTTTACTTTTTTGAAAAGTAAACTTTTCATTGAAAAATAGCACACTCAGAAGTACAGAAAATTTCCCATAGTGGCTAGATTTGTGTAACCAGCTTATAGACTGACCATGAACATCACCAAGCACTTTGAAAGTCTCCTTTGTATCCTCTCCCCCATCACTATCCTTTCTCCCATTCCCAAAGGGGACTGCTATTCTATTTAAAACATAGCTTAATGTTGCCTGTTTTTGAACTTTATGTAAATTCAATCACACAGAATCTGTTCTTTTTTGGTCTGGCTGTTTCATCCAATGTGATGTTTATGAAATTAATCCATTTTTCATGTTGCAGTAGTCTGTCCATTTGCATTGCAATGTTTTATTCCAGTGTGTGAAGAGAATGCAATTTGTTTTCCTATTGCTTTGTTTTTAATGACTAGAGATTCCTAGTGTTGATTTTCAGGTCCATCTTAATTGTTTCTGGACAGAGGTATTTTCTCAAAATCAATCTACAAGGCAGTTGTCTGAAGTCATATCTTTAAATACAGCCACGAGGAAGCAAAAATATATACCACCACGGATTATTTGCTGTAGTAATTTCCATTTTTCTTTCACCTGACTTTCTATGACTACTGAGACACTAGTTGAGCAAGACTCAATGATATTCCCTCTCTTCTTTTATATTCTGCATTATGGCCTTTTGCTATTAAGAATTGATTTACAATTTGGGTTTTGAACGATTCATGTTAAAATAATTTGTCTAGAGGAGTGACTTTCCTTGTTCATTTCCCCCACATCCTCTGGGAGAATCCAGATGGTTCTTGCATTTTAAGTGCATGAACAGTTGCCATCTTGCATAATCTAATTGTCTGAAACTGCCCACATGCTTACCATCTTAAGGAGTGCTGTCTGCCAAAGGTGTCAGGTTATCTTTCATATGGCTTTAAGAAAGAAGGCATTTTAGCCTGAAAGTATGGCATCAAAAAGCATTACTCCTAAGTGGCTAAAACTGACAATTCTTTAACTCCTTTGTTAAAAATACAATTCACCAGGCTGAAAATCTAATTATTTAACCACCAGTAGTTTTCCCCCTGGTAGAATAAACCTTAAGTGTTTACAATCAAGTTAAGCTAGATTTTAACCAGTTTACTTATTTAACCAAGTATTTAAAAAAATCCATACCATACCTTGTAAGTTCTTCTAAAATCTTTTTTTTTCATTGATTTTCATTAAAGAGGTAATTGGCAGCTGATCAGTAGGCATGATTCTGATGAGCTGGTTTGGCTGAACCTTCTGTGTGACAGAGCAGCAGGAAGAGAGAACCCAGAGGTCTGCTGACACTCCAATCTATCTTCAATGAATGCAAGCTGGCTAATAAATATTTAATGGGCAGTTGTTTGCAGTTTAATAGAATTAGATAATTCTATTAGAATCCTGTTTAGAGACCTACAGGTATCATATATCACAGTTGAAGACATGGTTAATAATTTAAGCTAAGTGACTAGTAATTAGAGAGACAGTCCGATTAAGCAGGAACTTTTGGTTTTAAACCATCTGGGAGTGTGTGTGTGTGTGTGTGTGTGTGTGTGTGTGTGTGTGCACGCATGCACGTGTGTGTGTGTGTGTGAGAAAGAGAAAGAAAGGTTGGGATTGTGTAGGATTTTAGACTGTAAACCGTTTTAACGTTTAGCTAATGCAGCAAATCTGGGCCAACCCTTAAATGTGATAACAAAGCATGAGGCCCCTGGGGTTTATTTAATATCTCATCCTCTCAGTTAATGAGATGGAAAATAGTTCACTGTTTATCTACAGTAGATTGAGCAGATGTTGCCAATTCCATTTTATGGAATGTAATCTTGGTGAGATTGTCTTCTGCCCGTTACCTTTTCATGGCCTTGATGTCTCCTGTATTCTTCCTGATTGGAGGTGGGGTGTAGGTACCCTCTTGACCATGGACTAGATGAATACACTTCTAAGTTAGGACTTAGCAGCCTTTTTACATCCTGACATCCAGTCACCTCTAATAGGGCAAAGCAGGTTGGTTGACACAGAAAGGTTTGCAGACAATATAGGGCTTCTCAAATATAAAGACTGTTAACTCTAAGGATCTCTTGCCCAATAATTCTTTATGAAATTGTCAAGTTTGTGATTTTCTTTGATTTGTTTCATTCATCTCTTTGTCTTTTCCCTAGTCTATAAATGCATAATACATGAATTGGATCATTAGGTCTAAAAGGCCTAATATGATTATTATTATTATTATTTTTTTTGGTAAACAACTTCAATTTTTCAGAGCCATCAGGTAATTAGTATTCTCCCAAATAGTGATATCAGAAGAACATGTCTAATTTAGGAACATAAGGTAGTAGAGGTTTGATTAAAGGCAATAAACCCCTTTAGACCTATGGATCTATTAGGATTTACCTTTGTCTGTAGCAGAAGCTGGACTTCCCTGGTGCTTCAGACAGTGAAGAATCTGCCTGCAATGCAGGAGACCAGAGTTCAATCCCTGGGCCAGGAAGATGCCCTGGGGAAGGGAATGGCTACCCACTCCAGTATTCTTGCCTGGAGAGCCCCATGGACAGAGAAGTCTGGCAGGCTACAGTCCATGGGGTGGCAAAGAGTTGGACATGACTGAGCAATGAACACTAACACATTTCAACAGCAGAAGCTGGACTTATAATAGGCATATCTATATAAAAGCTTCTTCTTACACCGAAGAAACCAGAATTGAAAGAGCCACATGTACCCCAATGTTCATCGCTGCTTTGTTTACAATAGCCAGGACATGGAAGCAACCTAGATGCCCATCAACTGACGAATGGATAAGAAAGCTGTGGTACATATACACAATGGAATATTACTCAGCATTAAAAAAAAAATTCCTTTGAATCAGTTCTACTCAGGTGGACGGAACTGGAGCCCATTATCCAGAGTGAAGTAAGCCAGAAGGAAAAACAACAATACAGTATATTAACACATATATATGGAATTTAGAAAGACGGTAACGAGAACCCTGCATGCGAGACAGCAAAAGGAACGCAGATGTATAGAACAGACTCGTGGACTCTGGATGAGGGCAAGGGTGGGATGATATGGGAGAATGGCATTGAAACATGTTAATTATCATATGTGTAATCAATTGCCAGCTCAGGATTGATGCTCAGGGCTGGTGCATGAGATTTCCCTGGGGGAGGGAGGAGGGAGGGAGGAGGGAGGGGGGTTCTGGAGGAGGAGCATATGTAAACCCATGGCGATATCATGTCATTGTATGGCAAAACTAAAAAAAAAAAAAAGCTTCTTCTTTTTCCCATGGGAAAATGTCTGGAGGTATGTATCATTTGGTGGTAGATCAGTGGGGCCAAGATATGAGGCCCAAAGTCTCTGTGGTTCTCTTGACCTGTTTCTTATATCCCAGTGTGGGTTCTGCCACTCTATTGTATCTGCATTCAAGGCAGGAGCTGGAATGGACAGTGTTGCCAGAAATTCCCAGAAGACACCTGCATGGCTCTTATTGGTTATAAATGTGTCATGTGGCTGCCCTTAGTTGCAGAGGTCTCTGGAAAGGTGGGTTTGTACCTCTCTAGTCTATGTAGGAGAGGAACAAAAGGGAAAGGGAATTGGAATGAGTACTGCAGGAGCCAACCTACAGTATTTGCCATATCCCCTGAGGAAATTTCCATATTTTTTTGGTAAATACTGACTTAAGTCTCTTCTACCAAAGTATAAACCTTTGCGATTTCTTTAGCCCCAGTGGTCTACGTGCTAGAGACAAAGCCTTGGAAATTCTTGGATGTTCTTGATGAACTATGCTATATTCAAAAGAAGTAGAAAGAAGTAGAAAAGAGAATATTTAGGGAGAGAGGAGGAACACAGGGACTGGAGATGATGTGAATATATTTGTGTGGCTAAAATGTTTGTCATACTGCACCATTAGAATGTGCCAGTCCTTAATTATCTTCAATTAATCTGATTAATTGAAGTTTTTTTTAATTTTATCAAATGTCCTAATGATTAATTGAAGTTTTAAGTTCAACTTTATCATTTACCAAGAAGCTGGTATTAGTGAGGTATAATCAAGTTATCTAACACTTGTTTTCCTTAGCATTTTAAAAATACAGTCTCTCTTGACTCTAATACACTGTCATTGCATAAATTTTTACATAATGCAGATTAAAAACAGAAGACACATTAAAACCCCACTAACTAGAAATAACTTGTGTTGGTATTTTGTTGAAGATAAGATCTCATTTTTGGCAGATTTAAGCAAATGGTGAAGTGATGAAATATTAATATTTCATTTAATGGAAAGATTTGAAATAGCATTAATTTCTCAAATTAAAAATTATGCCATATAAAGATAGTATTTCAAAGCTGGGCAGTCATGGGAAGTATAAAATGTGCTGAGGGTTGTGTATTGGGGTCACTGGGTTTTGTCAGAATGAGTTTTCAGTAGCTCCTCCTTTGCACTGAAGTGATCACCCTAGATATCTTTTATGAGTTGCATTGTGGATTGTGTTTACCTACATAAATAGAAGATTATGTTCTACATTCTGTTTTGGTAGCATCTTATTTTAATTGCCCACTTGGTTTGTTATCCTATCTTGTGCTCAGCAGATTTGTAGGGGCCAGTGAAGGACATTTTCAGAAATGCTTGTTGTCACGAATAGTCAAGCCAGGAACAATATAGAGTCTGCTGTATAATTTGTTCTTAGGGCTTTTTTGTTTGTTTGTTTTGAGTAATATAAACAAGGTCCAGCTTCAACTAATGCTCCGGGCATATTGCTAGGTATAGTTGCAAGCATTAATTCAATTAGTACTCAGAATAATCCAGTGTGGAAATGGTCCTCTTATCTACTTGGCTCACCTTCTTCCTTGCTTCCCATATCTAATTAGCAAATTATATTGGCTCTGCTGTCAAAATCCGTCTGAGTCTGATCACTTACTGTCTCTACCACTAGAGCATGTGTGCATGCTAAATCACTTCAGTTGTGTCCAACTCTTTGTGACCCTTTCGACTAGCCTGCCAGGCTCCTCTGTTCATGGAATTTTCCAGGCACAAATACTGAAGTGGGTTGCCATACCCTCCTCCAGGGGATCTTCTCAACTCAGGGATCTAACCCGCATTTCTTGCGTCTCTTACACTGGCGGGTGTGTTCTTTACACTAGCACCACCTGGAACCTCCCTCTACCACTAATACCATGCTGTGTTTCCACTTTGCATCTCTCCTCTTGGCTGATAATCATTTTCCTACAGAGAAACAGAATGAGAAAGTATGACTAGTCAATATATGAGTGTATTGTATAGCTTCTAGGGTCAGATATATGTGGAGAGTGGAGGACATGAAGGTTTAGAGACTATTGTACAGTTAAGTTCAGTCACTCAGTCAGGTCTGACTCTTCGTGACCCGGTAGACCGCAGATTATGCCAGGCTTCCCTGTCCATCACCAACTCCCGGAGCTTGCTCAAACTCATGGCCATTGAGTAGATAATGCCATCCAACCATCTAATCCTTGCCATCCCCTTTTCCTCCTCCCTTCCATCTTTCCCAGCATCAGGGTCTTTTCCAGTGAGTCAGTTCTTCGCATCAAGTGGCCAAAGTATTGGAGTTTCAGCTTCAACATCAGTCCTTCCAATGAATATTCAGGATTGATTTCCTTTAAGTTTGACTGGTTTGATCTCCTTCCAGTCCAGGGGAATCTCGAGTCTTTTCCAACATCACAGTATGAGATCATCAGTGTTTTGGTGCTCAGCTTTCTTTATAACCCAACTCTTACATCCATACACGACTACTGGAAAAACCATAATTTTTATACAGAACTTTGTTGGCAAAATAATGTCTCTATTTTTTAATGTGCTGTCTAGGTTTCTCATCGCTTTTCTTCCAAGGAGCAAGCGTCTTTTAATTTCATGGCTGCAGTCACCATCTTCAGGGATTTTGGAGCCCCCCAAAATAAAGTCTGTCACTGTTTCCATCATTTCCCCACCTATTTGCCATGAAGGGATGGGACTAGATGCCATAATCTTCATTTTTTGAATGATGAGTTTTAAGCCAGCTTTTCACTCTCCTCTTTCACTTTTATCAAGAGGCTTTTTAGTTCTTCACTTTCTGCCATAAGGATGATGTCATCTGCATAGCTGAGGTGACTGATATTTCTCCCAGCAATCTTAATTCCAGCTTGTGCTTCATCCAGCCTGGCATTTTGCATGATGTACTCTGCATAGAAGTTAAATAAACAGGGTGACAATGACAATATGCAGCCTTGATGCACTCCTTTGCCGATTTGGAACCAATCCATTGTTCCATGTCCGATTCTAACTGTTGCTTCTTGACCTGCATACAGATTTTTCAGGAGGTAGGTAAGGTAGTCTGGTATTCCCGTCTCTTTCAGAATTTCCCACAGTTTGTTGTAATCCACACAGTCAAAGGCTTTGATGTAGTCAATAAAGCAGAAGTTGATGTTTTTCTGGAACTCTCTTGCTTTTTCTATATTCCAACAGATGTTGGTAATTTGATCTCTGGTTCCTCTGCCTTTTCTAAAACCAGCTTGAACATCTGGAAGTTCTTGGTTCACATACTGTTGAAGCTTGATTTGGAGAATTTTGAGCATTACTTTGCCAGTGAGTGAGATGAAAGAAATTGTGTGATATTTTGAACATTCTTTGGCATTGCCTTTCTTTGGGATTGGAATGAAAACTGACCTTTTCCAGTCCTGTGGCCACTGTTGAGTTTTACAAATTTGCTGGTATATTTAGTGCAGCATCATCTTTAAGGATTTGAAATAGCTAAGCTGGAATTTCATCACCTCCACTAGCCTTGTTTGTAGTGATGCTTTTTAAGACTCACCTGACTTTGGACTCCAGGATGTCTGGCATTGGGTGAGTGATCACACCATTATGGTTATCTGGGTCATGAAGATCTTTTTTCTATAGTTCTTCTATCTTTTCTTGCCACCTCTTCTTAATATCTTCTGCTTTTCTCAGGTCCATACCATTCTGTCCTTTATTGTGCCCATCTTTGCTTTAAATATTCCCCTGGTATCTTTCATTTTCTTGAAGAGATCTTTAGTCTTTCTCATTCTATTGTTTTCCTCTATTTCTATGCATTGATCATTATCTCTCCTTGCTATTCTTTGGAACTTTGCGTTCAGATGGGTGTATCTTTCCTTTTCTCCTTTTACCTTTAGATTCTCTTCTTTTCTCAGCTGTTTGTAATATTGTAATATTAAATATTAGACACTTAAGTGGTTAGAAATCTAAAATTATAAGAAGAGAATTTGGTCCTCATTGATGTAGGTGTCACCAACTCAATGGACATGAGTTTCCTTAAACTCCAGGAGTTGGTGATGGACAGGGAGGCCTGGCGTGCTGCAGTCCATGGGGTTGCAAACAGTTGGACATGACTGAGCAGCTGAACTGAACTGATGTCATCAAAATGGAAAAATGGAGCTATATATTTGAGTATGCAGTATAGGTAGTTTATATATTTAATAAAACATATTATACATATATTTAAAAATTTTTATTGTTTTTGTTTGCATTGGGTCTCTGTTACTGCACACAGATTTTCTCTAGCTGTAGCAAGTGGGGGCTACACTTTGTTCCAGTGTGTGGGATTCTCTTGTTGCAGAGCACAGGCTCTAGGTGCTCAGGGTCCTGTATTTGTGTTGTGCGCCCCTAGGGCACATGGCCGTCGGTAGTCGTGGCACACAGGCTTAGTTGCTCCAAGGCCCGTGGTGTCTTCCCAGACCAGAGTTTGCGCCTGTGTGCCCTACACTGGCAGGCAGATTCCTATCCTCTGTGCTACCAGGGAAGTCCTGGGAAATTTAAATAAATTGTATATTTTTCTTTTGTTGTAAATCATACAAAATATTATGTGTCAGAGTTCCTGTCTTCCTAGAGCAAGGACAGACTTCTATAATGCAAGAAGGAAGTATGTGCTATGTCTAATGTTGCGTGTTCTGCATCCCAGCTTCAGTAATGAATTCTGATCCTCTGTGCTGGAGGAAAGACTGAGCTCTCTTTATTCTCTAAAAGAAAATTATAGTACAAAGTTTTTGTCATGTGGAGAGGTGATCAAAGAGGTAAGCAGATAAAAGGGACCAGGACAAACTTATTACAAAAGTGTGATCAGCCAGTTAATTAACAAAAGCATTAGGATATTTTCCTGGATGTTGTGGTATTTGTAACATTTGTCAACATTTAAAAATTCACAATTTACCATGGCTTCTTTTCTCATTCTTAATAAATTCTCACTTTCAGACCAAATTTTGCATTTGAAATTATAGAGATTCCCATTCCCCTTGTCTCCTGCATTCATTGTTTAAACTTTGAACCCTACAAAAATCTAGATCTGTCTCTGCTTCTGCTTTATTATCATAAATTCATTCTACATAATCTCCAGAAGTTCCTTCTCCCTAGTTTGAGGTGTGTTTCTGTTTTATACAACTCAGAGAGCTCTCACACAAATACCTTTAAAGAAATTCATGGCAGAGTGAGATAAGGATAGGGGTACTAGGTGTGCACAAAAAGGTCCCAATTGTGGGAGAGCTTTCAAGTAGAGCATGGTTGTTTGGGGGATGGGTGGGGGGTGCCCTTAGGGTGCTCCTAAAGATCCCAAAGGAATCTAGTAATTATAGGATAAAGAAAACCCCCCTGCAGCCCCTAGTCCCACAAAGAAGAAAAGCACAGAGGGAGACGGAAAGGGGCTGGAGAATTTCATGAGAAGCCAGTCCGTGCCTTTGCAAGTTGTACACACTCCTCCATACAATGTGTTGACTTTGTACGGGAGGCTGAGGTGCTGCCATCCATTTAGATGATGCTGGTGTGGAATGAAAGTAGAACAGCAGGAGCTGTGCAGCGGAGAGGGCTCTTTTGATTTGCAGCTTCTTTTGTTGCTTTCCTTTTGAGTTTCCTTGGTTCTGTGGTTTGGACCTCTACAGGCCTAGAAAAGTTCAGAAACTTGAAAGGGAAGAAGCCCTTCCTCCCCAGGGCTGGTTCCCCCACTTTCATCCTGTGTCAGGTGTTCACGCCTCACAAAGATGGTGTTAAATGGAACTCTCTACAAACTCTGGGTGGCTGGGAGTCCTTCCGAGATGTTATGTTCTGACCATAATGGAGTCTTGTTACTACAGGCTGTTAACAGGAGCCCTTCCATTGTTGAAGAAAGACACCCAGGCAGCCACAGAGCACGTGGCTTCCGGGAGGATCTCAGGCTGGAAGAGCTCTCAGAGAGTTTGGTTCTGTGAAAGGAACACAGAAACCTCAGGCTCTTGCTTCTAAGAGCCCTTTTTCTCTTTTTCCCTGAGTAAGCTGTTTAATTTTATCTCTGTATGTCACAGCACAAGGAGTTTAAAGCAGATGGTTATAGGAAACAACCCACAAGCCCAAGCGACTTCAGGGTATGTGCTTTGGGATGAGATTTTGTTATCATTTTTGAAGGACTGGGATTCTAAATATCTGTATCTACATCTGTATCTATAAACAATAGTATAGATTGCTTTCTGGAATTTTCTATGCATCATTGTATCTTGATAACTAGAGAGAATAATTATATGGAATGTATTCTATCACTAATATGTCACCATTCCAAGTCTGTGTAGACATTTCTATCCGATCACCACCTTCTTTCCTGCTAAGCTCTGATGTGTCTTCTGAACCATTTTCAAAAAGGGGTTTTAGAAGGTCCCTCTCCATTGATTAAAATTTGTGCCTCACTGCTAAATATTGTTGAGAGGACAGAAAAGTCGCTTTATATGATGGAAAGATTCTTTTACCAAAGAACCTCTTAAAGGCTAGACACTTACTCGCTTATTTCCAAGATAAAAAAGGAGAATATGGAGTTTTAGAGAAAGTTTAAAATAAACATGGCATAGTAGGGCTGTTGAAATGTGGAGGAGAGAGAGAAGGGAATGTGCTTAATTTCTATTAGGTATTTTTGTCTGCTAGGCTGATGATTAAAAAAAAAGCTACCTTAGCAAATCAATTATAGTTAGAATGACAGGGTACAATAGTAATAGTTGAGACAAGCTTCATTAAGCATTTGTGAGTATGGCTTTTTTTCATCTCAGAGGTCTGCCTGGGTCACTGGAATCACTGTGAATTTGGGTCAAGGACCTGAGTAAGGAGGGGAAGACTCATTTATCATCAGAGAAGGGCGAAACAACTGTCATCACTCCATTTGACTCCAGCTGTGAAGTGAACAGCTTATTTTGTTTTAGTGATGATTTGAGAGAATCATCAATAAAATCACCAATACTGTTTGTAGCACAGTAATCTAGCTGTGTCCCAGGGTGTGTGCATGTGTGTGTGTGTGTTTGTGTACACACGCAGGTGCTTGCTGCAAGCAGAAAATGAAAAAGCAGGGGAAAACTTTACCTTTACACCCATATTTACATATGATTTCCTCTTTTTCTGTTCACTGATGTTAGGGATTCATCTCAGAGTCCCCAGCTGGTCCATCTTTGTCCCTGATGGTTAGCATATTGAGCAGGTTCTGCAGCTTTATTGCTCAAATGTGCTTCCGTTGCCTACTGTGCGACTCATATAACCAAGCCCAGAGGAGTCTTTAGAGGAAGGAGTGATTAACTGGAAGAAATGGACTGAGTAGACTGTCATCAATCACTTTCCTTTATTTTCCAGAGCTCATCTCTTGAAACTTAATCATTTTGAAGACTCTAAGGTCCTTGTGATCATTTCCTGGGTACTTACTAAACTAACACACACACTGCACTTATGATGTGTGAGGCATTGTGTTAAGTGTCCTCTTTTTTTATTTAAATAAAATCTTTTTTCAAATTTCTTTCCATGATTTCATTCACTCTTCACAACCACACTGCAGGGTAGGTACTATTATTGTTCGAGCTAGTTAGTGTGGGCTAACTTTTCTAACCAATAGACCCCGAATGATTGATGGCGCAAACACTGTAGACATTTCTAACTTGTTCACATAACAGTACTGTTTTAGAAAAAAAGCCTAGAGGGGGGTGGCCTGCATTCATACAGTTTTTCAGGAACCTGGCTTGATGGAGAATTTTCTTTCTTTAACAAATAGTTTTGAAGGTCACCCAGAGGGATTACTGCCATTCTAGCTAGCTGACAGGTGAAAAGAATACAGATGGAATGCTGTGTGGGAGGTCTTTATGTGTCAGGCCTGGACGTTATGGCCCTTAGTTGTGTTCATAATCTGCTGGCTGGAACTTAGTCACATGACTGCCTCGAGTGGTAAAGGGAACTGGGAAATGTAGTCCCTGGCTAACCAGCCACTTCTCTGAGACAACTCAGTGCTATGTGGGAAGTGAAACCCAGTTAGCCATCTTAGTTCTAGTCTATTCCTCGGGCTACCAAGTATGTATTAGCGTCTTTCTTCTCACACTGCTCTCTAAAAAAGACAATTCAGAACCCACTTATGATATCCCTTAATACATGGAATATAAAAAGAAAGGATACAAATGAACTTACAAAGCAAATAGAGACTCACAGACTTATAACATGCCCTTATGGTTGGTGGGGGAAGGGGATTGTTAGGGAGTTTAGGATGGTCATGTACACACTGCTGTATTTAAAATGGATAACCAACAAGGACCTACCGTATAGCACATGGAACTCTACTCAATGTTATGTGGTAGCCTGGATGGGAGGGGGAGTTTGGGGAAAATGGATACATGTATACATACGCCTGTGTTCCTTGGCTGTTCACCTGAAACAAGTGTTCATCACAGCCATACCCCAAGACCAAATATAAAGTTCAAAAGGTTCCATACATACGGATTAATATACAATATTTTTCTTTCTCTTTCTGACTTACTTCACTCTGTATAATAGGCTCTAGGGAGGGAGGTGGGAGGGGGGTTCAAGAGGGAGGGGACATATGTATACCGATGGCTGATTCATGTTGATGTATGGCGAAAACCATCACAGTGTTGTTAAGTAATCACCCTTTAATTAAAAAAAGGGCAAGAAAACATTCAAAAGAAAAAAAATGAAGTTAAAAAGAGAAAGACAATACAGAATCGCAATCATTTACTGCATTTAAGTCAAAGTCTAGGCTTCCTGGGTAATGCACTGTCTGACCTGAAGCATGGATGAATGTGATTCCTTGTGCCCTGCAACATATGGACTGGAAGCTGAGTTATCTCCCACCCTGACCACATACCCATAAATAATGAGAGTATTGATACACACGTGAATCCCAACCTGGGAAATGAAATCATTGATCTGCAGCAATGATCAAGTTATCCCTTGCCTTGTAGATGATAGACTTGTAAAAGAAAGTTTTATGAGCATTTGAATAGACTGCATTGTTTCTGGTACATATCCATATATATATTTAAAGTCATATGTCTGTGACAACCTAGAGGGATGGGATGGGATGGGAGGTAGGAGAGAGGTTCAAGACAGAGGGGGTATATGTATACCTGTGGCTGACTCATGTTGAGGTATGGCAGAAAGGAACATGGTATTGTAAAGCAATTATCTTCCATCCACTTAAAACTAAATAAATTTTAAAAAGTAAATTCATATGTATCTATACTAGATGTTTCTATAACATTGTATCTATATGGATATAATAGATACAAAGAGATAACACATGCATAATAGTGAGTTAAACCTGTGATTCAAATTCTTTATGTCTCTACTAACTTTATTTTTTTTTTTCTTTTTTGGCTGCACCGAGCAGCTTGCAGGATCTTAGTTCCCCAACCAGGAATTGAACCTGTACCCTAGGCAGTGCAAGTGCAGAATCCTAACCCCGGGACTGCCAGAGATTTCTTTCTACTTCATTTTAAAATCTTTTTGTTACATGAAATAAAGTAGACATTGAAAAAAATGCTTAAATCATATGTACACTTTATCACAGTAATAATTCAAACATTAGTACAATAATTGTGTAGATCAAGAAATAACATTACCACTTTTTGGAAGTCCAACTCCCCTATCACTTTGTTATCACAGCCCCTTCTATTATTGCCTAAGGTAATTACTCTCCTAATGTAATGAGATTTACTTCCTTATTTTCCTACGTAGCTTTGCCACTTAAATGTGCATTCATATTATACATACTTTAAATCTGTTTTTGAATTTTATATGAATGGACTCATACTGTGAATGTTTCTAGTGTCTTATTCTTTTTATTAAACTTTGGGGGTATTTATTGAATACTGCTGCAGTTGATTTATTTCTATTTATGATTTAGAAAACATTATCTCTTATTCTCATCTGTTACATTTTTAAGTCTTACATTTTCAGGAAATATATTTAATTCTATGGCCTGCAGTTTTGCCAGAAATTAATCAACAATAATTATTCTGTGTTAGCTCAAGATATATTGATTTTTAGTTTACCTCAGCTTTTTATCTTTCAGTTTTTATTTAGTTATAATATGTATACAGTAAAGTATGGAATCTTTAAGTACACTTTTGTTGTTTAGTTGCTAATTCCTGTCCGAATCTTTGCGATTCCATGGATGGCAGCCTGCCAGGCTTCCCTGTCCTTCACTATCTCCAGGAGTTTGCTCAGATTTATGGTGACTGTGTCTAACTATTTCATCCTCTGCTGCCCTCTTTTTCTTTTGCCTTCAATCTTTCTCAGCATCAGGGTCTTTTCAAATGAGTTTGCTTTTCACATCAGGTAGCCAAAGTATTGGAGCTTCAGCATCAGTCCTTCCAATGAACTCCCAGGACTGACCTCCTTTAGGATGGACTGGTTGGATCTCCTTGCAGTCCAAGGGACTCTCAAGAGTCTTCTCCAATACCACAGTTCAAAAGCATCAATTCTTCGGCACTCAGCTTTCTTTATAGTCCAACTCTCACATCCATATATGACACTGGAAAAACCATAGCCTTGACTAGACGGACCTTTGTTGACCAAGTAATGTTTCTGTTTTTTAATAAGCTGTCTAGGTTGGTCATAACCTTCCTTCCAAGGAGTAAGTGTCTTTTAATTTCATGGCTATAATCACCATCTGCAGTGATTTTGGAGCCCCCCCCAAAATAAAGTCAGCCACTGTTTCCACTGTTTTCCCATCTATTTGCCATGAAGTGATGGATCGGATACCATGATCTTAGTTTTCTGAATGTTGAGCTTTAAGCCAACTTTTTCACTTTCCTCTTTTACTTTCATCAAGAGGCTCTTTAGTTCTTCTTCACTTTCTACGATAAGTGTGGTGTCATCTGCATATCTGAGGTTATTGATATTTCTCCCAACAATCTTGATTCCAGCTTGTGTTTCCTCCAGCCCAGAGTTTCTCATGATGCACTCTGCATAGAAGTTAAATAAGCAGGGTGACAATATACAGACTTGACGTACTCCTTTTTCTATTTGGAACCAGTCTGTTGTTCCATGTCCAGTTCTAACTGTTGCTTCCTGACCTGCATACAGGTTTCTCAAGAGTCAGGTCAGGTGGTCTGGTATTCCCATCTCCTGTGTAGTATTTCATTATATGAATACATCAAAATATGTTTATCCATTCTTGATTATAATGAATGAAACTGTTCTGAGCAGTCTTTTTAAAAATTAAAAAAAAATTTTAATTACAGTATAGTTGATTTACAATATTGTATTAGTTTCAGGTGAACAGCAAAGTGATTCAGTTATATATAGATAAATATTTTTTCAGATTATTTTCCATTATAAGTTATTACCAGATATTGTGTGCTATATACAGTAAATACTGTTGCTTATCTATTTTATATACAATGGTTTATCTATATTAATCCCATAGTCCTAGTTTCTCCCTTGTTTCCTGTCCTCTTTGGTCACCATAAATTTGTTTTCTATGTCTGGAGAACAGTAAGGAAGTTCTGTAAGAAAACTAAAAATAGAGCTGCAGACAGTCCAGCAATCCTACTCCTGAACATAGATCCAGAAAAGATGAAAACTTCAGTTCCAAAAGATACAGAGCACCCGAATGTTCATTGTAGCACTGTTTATAATAGCCAAGACAGGAAAATAGCCCAAGTGCCCATCAACAGGAGTTTAGGGGAGAATAGATACATTGTGTATATATGGCTGAGTCCTTTTACTGTCCACCTGAAGCTATCATAACATTGTTAATTGGCTATACCCCAGTACAAAATAAAAAGTTTGAATAATAAATAAAAAATAAAAATATAAAAAATAAAGTTATGGCTACCAAAGGAGGAACATAGAGAGGAGGGATAAATCAGGAACTTGGAATTAACAACATACTACTATATATAAAATAATCAATGAGAAAGTAGGGAAGAGAAATTATTTAGCTTAGTGATCAGCTAAAATTTTCAGGAGGTTTATTAAGAGAAGAAAGGGAGAATGAATATAGTTAGACAACTAGCTAGCTATCTTTTCTACAGTGGACAATGTCCTGTGGAAAATTTCTTTAAGTTGAGGAAAATTGATTTTTATTTCTTTTATTATATTTCCTCTCCATGTCTTTCATTCCTTTCTTCTAGTACTCATGGTAGAGAGATACTGGCTTTTCAAGATTTGTCTTGAAAGATATAAAATGTATCATGACTCTTGCCACTTCTGTTATAATTTCTATCTTCTGGTCCATTTGATAGATTTTCAACTTGTTAATTCAGTTTTAGTTGATGTTCGCTTTACTATTTAAATGATTTTGTTAGTTTTTAAAAAAAATCTTAGAAATTATGTTTTTGATTTGCTGTGATCATTTTTCACAGTGCTCTTTTATAGCTGTACATCCTACCAAATCTCTTGAAGATAATTATTATATATTTAAATTTATATTCACTATTGTCCATAAGCTCATATACAGGAATTGCTTATTTTGATGTTTTTAATCTTGTATCTCTTTCATTTGTTAGCTTTCCTTATACATTTTGTTATTTTGACATTCTTATAGTCATAATTTGGAATCTATATTGGTAAGTACTAGTAGTTGGAATGGATTTCTTTCGAGTAAAAGCAAAGAGATATTCTGGTAGATTATTCAGTTATGATTTCAGGATCTATGGCTCTATGGCTGTGGAGGGCAGGAGGGGAGAGAAACATTGGGCTTGTAACCTTTTCTTTAGGTGCATGAGTAGGTTAACTTTGAATGCTATGAGCTTCATGCAGCATGGTGTTGTAGTGCTTGCTTGGGTTGTCTTTTGGGGGCATATCTCCTACTTTGTCCAATGTACTGACATTGATTTGAAAGTAGGGACCAATGCAGCCGCTCTCTAACACTTCAATTTTCTTATGAACAATCACGGGATTTGTTGTCTCTGCACCCGATTCTCTTATTTGGGGATTATTCTGTAGTTCTGTTCGTCCTCTCTTTTGCCTGAGGTTGTAGCTTTTTCAGTTCTTTGGGAGTTCACTGTCAATCATATGCTGCTTTTTTTTTTTTATTTTCTGAAAGTTCCTTAATGGTCAGGTTGGTTGACACCTCTTCTGTGCTCAGTCAGTCACCATGAAGCGGGACTGCCTTTGTCAGTTGAGTTTTGTGTCAGGGCTGTTGCAGAAGGAGCCAAAAATCTCAGCAGAGTTCTTGGAACAGGCTAAAACTTTGAAAGCAACGTCGTTTTTGTATTTCAATCCTTGTTTAAAAACATTTCAATGGAATGTTTCATTTTGCTGGAAACTTTTCCAAGGACAGTTTTGTGGTAATCCTGGGAGGCATATATCTGGTTAATAGCTGAGAGTCTGGTAGACTTAACAATCATGGGACTGTCAAGGGAGTCAGTTACTGTATTAACTAAGGCCTGGAGGAATGGAGTCAAGTGACCAGAGCGGAAATGGGGAGGTTTTGTATTTTTATTCGTTATACTGTGCTGCGGTTTTGTTTTCTTTTATTTAGAATTAAGCCCATCAACTGATTTTCAAATTGACTTTTGGTATTTTTACCATATTTATTTATTTATTTATTTTTTATTGTGTTGGTTTTGCCATACAATGACATGAAACCGCCATGGGTTTACATATGCTCTGCCTCCAGCTTTTTACCATATTTAGAAAAACAAACTGTTGCTTGGATTTATCATGTACTACTCTATTAAAACCATTATTTCATTAAGTTCCAGTTTTCTTATTAAGTTAATTATTATGTAAGTTAATTTTTTTTATTATGTAACATGTATGTTTATTGTTATTATATAATTATAAATACAGTTTATTATTATAGAACATGTTTGCTTTCTTCTTACAAAAATAATATATACTCATTTGTAAAAAGTTTTAGCAGATGCAGATAAATAAAATTTCATTTCATTTTTATTATAGTATTATAATTATTATTATATTTTATTTTTATTATAATTTAATGCTTGATCCATCTCTGCAGAGATAACCGTTGTTAACTTTTACAATATATATCTTTCGTTCTTTTTTCTCCCAAGTATGAATTAGGCTTAACAGAAGTTAGGTAACTTGTTGACAGTCATTCTGTAAGAAGTGAAGCCGTGACATAAAATGAGGAAGACTTACTCCAAAGCCTTTGTTCTTAAGCACTATGATTTATACTTTGCCTAATGGATCAAATCCTAGTCTTTGGAAGTCCTGGAGGACAGGATTATAGCAATTGTTAGGTCTCTGGTAGCTCAGCAGTAAAGAATCGCCTGCCAATGCCGGAGACGTAGGCTCAATCCCTGAGTCAGGAAGATCCACCGGATAAGGAAATGGCAATCCACTCCAGTATGCTTGCCTGAAGAATCCTATGGAGAGGGGAGCCTGGTGGGCTACATTTCATGGAGTCATAAGGAGTCGGATTTGACTTAGTGACAAAACAACAGCCGTCAGCCAGAGGCCAAGTGCAGGAGGCTGGCTTCTGTGAAACATTCTGTTGAGCCTCAAGGGAAGTGTTCTTTAAAGGGTCTGTTTCTCTTAGTTTGGGCTTCCCTGGTGGTTCAGACAGTAAAGAATCTGCCTGCAATGCAGGAGACCCAGGTTTGATCCCTGGGCTAGAAAGATCCCCTGGAGAAGGAAATGGCAACCCACTCCAGTATTCTTGCCTGAAAATTCCATGGACAGAGGACCCCATTGGGCTGCAGTGATATGACTCACAAAGAGATGGACTCACCTGAGTGACTAATACAATTTCTCTTAGTTTTCCAACTTATCTTGTTGAATCTGAAATTCTATTCCCTTCCAGGTTTCCTACAGAGTGGATTCACTGCATTTAGTTAGTTTTTTTTTTTTTTTATAGAAAGTCTGTATTACTGAACTCTACAGAAAAACAAACAACAAAACCCTCACATGAATTCTAATATTGTAATTATCAAATTGGGTGTCATTTTGTCCTTGAGGTTGAGCAGAGCCAGAGGAGGCACTGTGTGTACTGCAGCCTTCTTCATTATTTTCTGATTTGCTCATCTTCTTGGCAGTCTCACGGACACCTTCAAGGACCCAGAGAACCAGGTTATCGTAACATCTCTCTAAGATTTGCTTCAGGCTGTGCATATCGGCAAAGAGGAAGCTGTGTAACATTGCAGGTATCTGAAATTGCAGGTGATGGTCCAAATTCTTGGCTCCAGCTATCAAAGACTGATTTCCCCAACTCCTCTTCTGTGGGCTTTCTTGCTCGGAGGGGAGGCCAGGCTGGCACTGTTTGCATAAAGCACTGTTCCGCTGGAAACAGCTGTGCTTAGAAGCAGATGAGCTGTTGGCAGAGGAGGGATCGTAAGTCAGCGGAACTCTGCACAGAGGCATTTTCTGTGGCTGCTTTTGGTGGATGCTGACTAGAAAATCACACTCTCTATAATCACCGGAACTTTACATCATGCATTTTAGAAGTTAGAAATCTAAGCTCAGAGAGCCTTAATACTTACTCCCCTGGACGTAAATTGCAGTTTTTAAATTCTGTGCTTTATATGCATATTTTGTGTATTTTTTTATTGTGGTAAAAGTCATATAATAGAAAACATACTGTTTTGACCATGTTTAACTGAATGGTTTAGTGGCACTAAGTACATTCACACTGTTGTGCAGCTCCCACCATTTTCGGTTTTCTGCACTGAAACTCTGTCCCCATTCCCCTTCTCAGTCTTGCGCTTCCCATCCCCTGGCATCTAGCAGTTGTAACTTTCCGACTCTATGAATTTGACGGTTCTAGGTATCTTGTATGTATGTGTGTGTGTAGCTCAATCGTATCTGACTCTTTGCGACCCCATGGACTGTAGCCCACCAGGCGCCTCAGTCTATAGAATTTTCCAGGCAGGAATACTGGACTGGGTTGCCATTTCCTTCTCCAAGGTATCTCGTATAACTGGAATCATACAGTATTTGTCTCAATAATGTATATTGAGTATTACTTCAATAATGTATATTGAGGGCTTCCCTGATAGCTCAGTTGGTATAGAATTCGCCTGCAATGCAGGAGACCTCAGTTCAGTTCCTGGGTTGGGAAGATCTGCTGGAGAAAGGATAGGCTACCCTCTCCAGTATTCTTGGGCTTCCCTTGTGGTTCAATTGGTAAAGAATCTGCCTGCAATTTGGGACACCTGGGTTCGATCCCTGGGTTGGGAAGATCCTCTGGAGAAGGGAAAGGTTACCCACTCCAGTATTCTTGCCTAGAGAATTCCATGGATTGTATAGTCCATGGGGTGGCAAAGAGTCGGACAAGACTGAGTGACTTTCACTTTAATGTATATTGAAATGTTTATGTGCATGTTTTGATCTCATTGAAATGAATGCTACCTGAACTGCTTTATTTATACAGTTGGCTAGCTCATGGCTACAAGATCTGCCTTTCCTCCTCTGCTGAATGTCATGTGATCTCATCTTCCCTGCTTGAGTGACATGAGCAGCTTCTACTTGCTTTCTGTAAGACATACCTTGGTGGGAATCTTAATTATACTCAGAAACAAAAGGAACACTGTCATTTCAGCATATTAAGAACCTGGAGAGTGGTGGTTCCTTTCACCAGTCTCCTACTTCCTTCAGTACAGTTCTTATAAATGCCATTTTTTTTCACTTTTGTTTAGTTTTTACATTTATGACTCAATGGTCTTTTTTCTGTAACAAAGTCCAGCTATCCCAGGATGTTCCATCAGTCCTAGCAGTGGTATAAGAGATAGGATTTAACTAAGAAGGAGGTAGAATTTTGAGACTTTAACTGATGTGCTGAATAAGACACCCTTAATATATCTCTTTCCTTCTCACTCATGCCATCTAACAATCATCTTTGACCACAGCCTCTGGCTATCGTTTATGCTCCCTCTCACAGTTCACAGAACCTTGAATTGTGATCCTGATTTTGTCCTGGGAGGAGGAATCTACTCTTGATGATGATGACAGAGCTGGATTTGGGCTCACATCATGATCCAGGTTCTTGAGGCAGAGTTGGACACTACAACCAGCCTGTCACCATACCAGGTGTAAAGCTTGAAAGAAGAGTGACCAAAATGTGAAAACAGATCAATGGATTCTTTTTCCTCATGAGGATGGCAATTGTATGGTTTTGGTCCAAACAGTATACTTCTGTGGCATTTTTATAGTCTGATTGGATATCCTCTAATACCTTAAAAAAGTATTCAGTGTGATAACCATATGAAATTTTTTTTTTATTAAAAACTTGGACCATTTTAAAGTCTTCATTAAATTTGTTACAATATTGCTTCTGTTTATGTTTTTGGTTTTTTGGCCATGAGGCCTGTGGGATCCTAACGCCCCAACCAGGGATTGAATTTGCACCCTCTGCATTGAAAGATGAAGTCCTAACCACTGGACCAGCAGGGAAGTCCCATATGAAATTACTGACTATGAAGAAGCAAGAGGACAGTAGGTAGCATACCGGCTGCTGCTCAGTCGCTCAGTCGTGTCCGACTCTGGGCGACCCCACAGACGGCAGCCCACCAGGCTCCCCGTCCCTGGGATTCTCCAGGCAAGAGCACTGGAGTGGGTTTCCAGTTCCTTCTCCATGTAGCATACCTAGCCAATGATAAAGTAAAAGTTGAAATGACAGGGATAGAAAAACCAGCTCCTAAGTAGACGTACTTATATATGAAATAGCGTGTGATTGTAGAAGAGACTATTTGTCCAGCAGAGTTTAGTGCTGTGCCTGCCAAAGTTTAGGGTCAAACTAGGGAGGAAACTGCCCACCTAGGGACTATACTTCCCGGTCCTCGTCACATGTAAGTATGGCCATATGACTGGTCTTGCGAAGGAGCAGAGATATTATTTCCCAGGCCAAAGCTGTAAGAAACCAGTATCTCTGATGCTCCTTTCCTTGTCTGTCATCTGGATGGAGAAGACTCCAGGGAGCTAGGAATTGACAAAGGCACCAGACAGAAGGATTCTGGTTCTCTGATTCTCACTGAATGCTGACAGTTTTATTTTTAAGAGCAGTTAGTGGTTGCCCTCACAAATGCAGGCGGGGAGGCGAGTTGTGATGATATATCAGTCAAGGCAATGACCTTGTCTGTATTTGCATTTTATGTTTCAGTAGCCTAGATGATGCTGTATCCAGATGCTAATGACCAGATGCCTCGGCAATTGATGGACTTAAGTCAAGCTTCAAGATCCTCTTCCTTTGTCACTTGATTTGCTAGTAAGGTTTTTTAAAATAGAATGCACTCCTTTGTCTGAAGTTGTGCTATCAGAGGTTGTCTATCAATAACAAGAGAAAATGCAATTCAAAAACCTATTATTTTAGATCTATTTCTGTATATCATATTCTCAATGTCATTGGTACTCCCCTCCCACACCCAAATGGTCATCTGGACTTTGCTAACACACTTCTTTAATTTCATTGAGAACAGACGTTTGTCAGATTTAGGTGGCATGTGTGCTAATCATAGTTTAATTGGTCTCTCCTGGTCTGTGGTGGTACAGGTGCGATGCAAATAAAACATATATGTGCGTGGAGGTGATTGGAATTACGGTCAACTGACAGGAGGCATCAACCTCTCAGTGCCTGAATAGCCAGTTTATTGGATGAGACAGGACAATTACCACAAATGGCCCATCAGAATGGTTAGAGCTCCCTACAGGCTTTGAGGCAGGTGTTTGTGTCTTCAGTTTAATCTCTTCCTTTCTAGTTCCAGGCCACATGCAGCCCTTGGCACCAGCAGAAGCATTTATACAGAATTGCAGGTCACCTGGATGCCCAGTGCAGTGGATCAGGACATTCATTGCCAAACAAGGCATGCGCTCCATATAACACAAGCTCAATTTCTCTAGGAGTGAGGACTTGCAATCTTTTTTGGCTAATGTCTTTTGGGTTTAGTAGAATCATGGAAATTTGTAATGTTTTCCATTGGCTCTAGTGGGCCTTCTAGAATATTTGTCATTCAAATCTCTCATTTTCTAACTGAGAATTTGGGGGTCTCAGAAAGGCTAAGTGAGGGCCCTAGGCATGCGTGCTAAATCACTTCAGTTATGTGTGACTCTGTGCAACTCTATGGACTGCAGCCTGCCAAGTTCCTCTGCCCATGGGATTCTCTAGGCAAGAACACTGGAGTGCGCCCTCCTCCAGGGGATCTTCCAGACACAGGGATCAAACTCGCATCTCTTATCTCTAACCTGCATTGTCAGGTCCTTTACCAGGGAGGGCCCCAGGTAAAGCCCCTTAGTGACAAAGCCCAGGTGAGCTTTCAGTTTCTCAGTGCGGATTACATCACAGCTCCTGTTCTGAGTATCCTTTCTGGTCATCTGTCAGCTCCTATTCAGAGAAGAAGTTGATATCTCAACAGCTTCTAGAGATTAGAAAAGTAAAACAGATACCCCCAGAGGGAGAAGTTATGAATAATTAAGAGTTTTCTTCGTAACACCTATCTTTTTTTCTGCAGGGATTTTTATGCTGTGCTCAGTTGCTCAGTTGTTTCTGACTCTTTGTGACCCCCATGGACTGTAGTCCTCCAGGCTCCTCTGTCGATGAAATTTTCCAAGCAAGAAATACTGGAGTGGGTTGTCATTTCCTCCTCTAGGGGATTGAACCCGTGTCTCCTGTATTGGCAGGTGGATTTTTTTTACCACTGAACCACCTGGGAATCAAAGTTTTCTTTCATAGAGGACATGTATGGTAATATTATCCCTCTCTTAGGTAAGTAGAACCTGACCTTACAAAAATCACATATAATTTTCATAAGGCCACCTGGGTAGTACTGGCAGAGGTGGGATTTGAACCTGAGACTGGCCTCCACTAAACATGTGCTATTGATCTTATGATACACAGTCCTGCAAAACCTTCAGCGCTTCTGTAGTAATTTAACTTACTCTGGGGATGCAGATTCAGCCTTGGGAGAGGCTGTTTCACAAGGTTGATACATATTCTCAAAGCTGTTCTTTTAGGGTCAAGGTTCAGATGGCAATTTGCTGATTAGGTCTGAAACCATTAATGCTCTGAACATTCAGTGATCAAACTAGGATCGAACTTGGACTCAGAGATCTGGGCCAGCACAGTAGATGGATGCAGAGTTCTGAGTGATGGTACAGCCTTCCTGAGAATTCTCTGCCAAGGAAATAATTGTTGAGTTGTGTTAGCTGTTAGTTCATTCTTCTCTGTGAGTAGCTTAGTTCCTTTGACTTTTTTTTTTTTTTTGGCTAAAATTGGTCCTGGCTACATTTTACGTATTTATCACTTGCCTCATAGAAATAGAGTCCTTGCTTCTTGGGTCATTGCTGTCAAAACTAAACTATTTCTAGGCTAGTAAAAAAAAACTATGAGCATTACTGTTTTATGGGCCAATGTATAAAACTGTCAGGTTTCTAGATGATATTTATTTGTGGATTTTTCTCAGAAAATTCCACAATTCAAAAGCCTTAAAAAAAAAAAACAGTTCATTACACACCTTTATCTCCACGATATCCCTACTCATTGTATACAGTTCATCTAGTTGTTCTTTTTTTTCCCTCCATCTAGTTTTTCTTATTTTTATTACAAAGAACAAAAGGGATAAAGGCAGTGGGATGGCTTGTTAAGAAAAGCCAAGTTCTGAGAGAATTGGCAGGTGCCACTCAAGTACTGGTTTAGGAAAAGAGCTTCTAAATCTTTGTTTGGATGGCAGGACTGAAAGTGAAATTTGAGAGGTGTTCTGATCCGGATGCTTTCCTTGTTTCCTAGCAAGTCTCCATTTTCTTTTTTTCTTTTTTTTTTCATGATGAAGACAGAAAAATGAAAGGTAGTAGAACTCAGTTTTTCATTAGCTTCGTATTGAGTCATTACTCTAGCCCACCCATGTTTTGCATATACTGCTTTTTGTAATTGTAAGTTAGCATATACAAATGAGCCTCACCACCTAGATAGGAGCATGACCAGTTTCAAAGCCTGGAGTGCATGTGCAAAGAACTATTGCCCTGGATAAAGGTGCTCAAGGCTGAAGATGCCGTTGACACTCTTGTCTTTACTGCCAGGAACATGTTCAAGTGCATAGGTGCATATTTCCCATATATCTTTAAAGTCTAGGTTATTTCTTTTTGCCTTTTTTCCCCTCTCTGTTGTCTTCTACAGTGTTTATCCAACTTCTGTTCCATTTTCTTTAATATAGTTTTCTGCTCCTTAGTTGAATCCACCTGCCAATGCATGAGATGCAAGAGTCATGGGTTCGATCTCTGGGTCAGGAAGAGTCCCTAGAGTAGGAAATGGTAACCCACTCCAGTATTCTTGCCTGGAGAATCCAATGGACAGAAGATCCTGGTGGACTACATTCTGTGGGGTCGCAAAGAGCTGGACACAGTTGAGCACACATGTTCACGTTCTGCTCTTTGGTTAGGAGGTAGTCTTAAACAAAAAGAGTTCGTAATAGACTCTGACCAGAATGAATGGAAGGCAAAGACACTTACAAGATTCTGTCTGTATCCTCTGATATAAGAACATTGGATTGTTCATTTGAATTAGAGGGAGGAGTTTGGCTACAATGAGGATTACCAAGAGGGGAGAGGGTGTTGCTTTATTTTTCTTCCTTTATACAATGGAATGCCTTTGAGTTCATTGATTAATGGAACAGGGGCCAGAAGTTGTTGAAATCTTTTTTTCTTATGGGTGACTTCAGGGATTCTAGTGTCCAAGTAGTGGTGTTTCAGAACCTAGAAGTCAGAGGAGGGCACAGGATGGAAGAGAGGGAAGTCTCTAAGCACTATATAATGCCTTTGGAACTGGCGTCATGGAGGAGTGCCTGGAGAATGTGATCTTGCATGGACACTGGCAGTCACAGGGTGGATGTGGTGAGCAGTTGCTGAAGGAAGCTCAAAATACTTATGGAGGCAGCTGGTGCAGGAGAGGGAAAGCATGGCAGTTCTTTGTGGGGGCTTCAGCTGTATGTCAGTTCATGGGCATGTGTGAAGCATTCCTTTGGGAGTGACAGTGGGGAATAGTTTAAGCATCCCTTAGGATCATTGAAATTCAGCATCAAGGAATTTGTTATTCCTGTGAAGGAAGAGTTGGTTGTATTCAAGTTTCGTGTTAATTGGCCTAGTACGATTCATGTCCAGAGCTGCAATAACCTGCTTGCAAACTAACAAGTCAGCGTGTGACAATTTCATGGATGCTGGTGAAAACCAGAAGTCTCTTGGGTGGAGACAACAGACTTCATTATTTGTAGCTCCTCAGGCAGCAGGAGCATCATGATTTCATTGGTTCCTTGTGTTCCCCAAATCCATAGGACAGTCAGAAAAGGTTCAGTGGGATTGCTGTGAATAATGGATTTGTGTCATAGTTGTGGAACCACAAGCTTAGGAAACTCCAATTGTTTAAAGGAGCTGCTGATAAACCTGACCAACCTTCACTTCAGAGGGAGATATTTTCTTTCTTACATTGATCAGGAAACATATCTGTCCTCTGTCACAGAGGGAGATACTATCTCTAGCTTCCAAGGCTGTTTGCTATTTAACCATCCTTGATAAGATAGTCTAGGCAAAAACTGTCAATGCCTGTGTTTGGAAAACTTGCAGGAATGTGAGAAACCTATGAAGAGCTGACCCTGACGATATGTTCAAAAGACCCATGTTTTTATAATTATGTTTAGTTAGTGCCTGAAGTCAAAGGAGTAACACTAATTATGGAAAAACAGGAGGAATGTTTTGGGGGCATGCCAGTTTTTTATGTCTCCAGTTATACCCCCTGAGGCTTTCCCTTCTATGATCTGTAACTTGGTTACATTTTCCCGAGTGGTGTCATTTTTCCTTCTGTTACTAAGGCTCATCTGGCACAGATACTTAGGATCTGTCCACAAGGCTAATTGGGATGCAAAGAAGAAGCTTCAGACTAAATGTTCCAGTGTCCATTAAAGAGCAGTGACAGGGACCAGAAGATAGCTTATCATATCCTGTCACTGTGTAATATGCAGGATTGCTTCCACAGATTAACTAGGGAATAATGAAAATCTCTGTGTGAGTGAGTGTATGTGTGACATGTGTGTGTGAAGAGGAGAAAGGCAGAAAAGGGAAGACGGGAAGGGGGAAGGAGGAAAGAGAGGGAAAAGAAAAAGGAAAGGGGCGCTGACTGCAGCCCGCATTCAGAAAGAGCACGCACATGTGATGTTGCTGGGCTAGTGAGCCTCACTTAAAGGGCATTTTATTAATTTATTTTTTAAAATGTATTTATTTTGCTGTGTTGGGTCTTAGTTATGGCATGGGGGATCCTTGATCTTTGCTGTAGTATGCAGGATCTTTAGTTACGTCATGCAAACTCTTAGTTGAGGTGTGTAGGATCTAGTTCCCAGACCAAGGAAGGAACCTGGGCCCTCTGCATTCGAAGTGCGGAGTCTTAGCCACCAGACCACCAGAGAAGCCCCTAAAGGGCATTTTAAAGCTCTTAAATTTATCCTGTCATACCTTCAAGACCTGCAAATGATAACCCCAGCCTCAGAAACACCTTCCTTTAATTCAGATATTACTTAAGTCATGGGCTTACAGTATCATAAAGTCCTAAAGGTTTTGTAGATAGAAGGAAAAAGGAAGTCAGTTGTTTAAGCATTTGAAAACCAAGTGAAACAAGCAGAATAATATTCAGGTTCTTTACAGGAAGAGCCTCTTAGATCTGTTCGTGGATAATCTATTTGCAATTCTTTGGCTGGAGTAGAATGGATGTCTTATGAGAGTGGCCCTATCAGGGTGTGATGGTAGCTTAATCTGGCTGTGGCTCACAGATCACTGTACCAGTCGATACTCTATTATTGCAAGTTAAGTGGTTTGCTACAGTATTCCACGCACAGGGTATTAGAAGCTGTGTTCTCTAATTTCCTAAGCAATAATGGTATAAGCAGTATGCATTTTTTATTATAAAAACCAACAATTGCCTCTGCAGAGTTAATGGTTTTTTATATACCATCAATACCCAGGAGATTCAGTCATAAATCAGAAGAAAATTAAATGTAAAAATGTACTAAATTTTGGCAGAATTAGATATTCTTTGCAGAGGCTGAAGTCTTCAGTTTTGCTTGGAATCAAACTTTGGTTTTCCTCCTGGTGCTTTTATTTTCATTTTATTTCAATGGGTATGCTGTTTCCTGATTAAAATTAATTCAGAATAGTTATAACAACAGTAGATCACAGCGTGGACCTGGGCAGTGTTCTTCACAGCTCCTGGAGGCAGTCTCCACCCAGCCTCTCTGCACTTACCTATTTTTAAGTGTTAACTATATCTGTGGCACAGATGGGGTTAAGAACCACACAACAAAGGCTATGGAGTGAAAGATCATTCCTCTTTTCAAATGGCAGCTGTTTATCAGGGACTCTGAGCAGGACAGAACTTCTTTAGCAAATGGCTTATCTGCTCATTTTACATTAAATAGAAGGTGAGAGAGAGCAACGGTTTTTCTTCATTAGAAGACTTAGTGAGGACTGTTAGTTTCCCCATACCAGGAAGATGGGAGAGGGAGGGGTGGTTAATGAGCAGGAATATGGTGTTGCATTCAGACCAAAGTTAGATTTAGAGCTGCTTGTGGGTGACCGGAACAGGAAGTTTAAGGTCAGCACAGTCCAGCTTATACTCCTCTCTCCCAGAGGTCTCTTTTTAGCTTCTGTCTGCACACGTACTTCATTTTTCTTTCTGCAGTTGGTATATGGTGGCTGCACAGGGTCTCAATTTCAGTGACCAGTTCCAGCCACTAGGCTGGAGTCAGGCCCAAAGGCCACATCAGGAGCTGGGCCACACCTTCATTAAAAATGGTGTGATGGGGGTAGGGGCAATATGCAGAGTGCATCTCTTCCTTGCATGCTAAGTCACTTCGGTCGTGTCCGTCTTTGTATGATCTCATGGACTGTAGCGCATCAGGCTCCTCTGTCCATGGAATTTTCCAGATAAGAATACTGGAGAGGGATGCCATGCCCTCCTCCAGGGGATCTTCCCTACCCAGGGGTTGAACCCGATTCCCTTATGTCTCCCACATTGGCAGGAGTGTTTTTTCCCACTAGTGCCACCTGGGGGTGTTTCTTCCTTGAAGGCATTCAAATTAAACAATATTAATGGCAAAGCTGAACACAATTGGAGCCTGCAGGCCAAATGGAGTCTTGAGGCTGCCAGTGTAAGATCCCTTGACCAGGCTTTCTTAGACCATTTCTCAAATTCAGGGGACACCTAACTGTCAGCAAGGATGCATCTAGGCTAAGGTGAGTGGCGTGTCAGCAAAATTTAAGGCAACGTCTAAAAATATCAAGAATCTAGATAAACAATACTTCAATGCAATATTCTACAAAAAAAAATTAATGCAAAAAATTTCGTGATGAACAAAACATAAAATTTTAAGCACAGAATCTCTATTACTGATTTTTGATCTCCAGCTGTCCACCCCCTCTGGCTCCAATATAGCTCAGAGCAGTACAGTTTGTCAGGTGTCTGCCCCTAGGTCAGTTGGTTATGGGCAGGAGAGTGAGTCTCATTAATACCTGGGTGGAGAGGAGGGTCAGTTCTCAGCAGTGGGGATGTGAGATAGGTAGGTGCATCCCAAAAGATGTCTGCTAAAAGATGAAATTTACTTCTGGGACGTGATCCCTGTGACAGCCAGCTCGAGCTGCCAGAACAAAATATTAATACCATATACTTGGTAACTTAATCAACAGAAATTTATTTTCTCACGATTCAGAAGCCAGAAGTCCAAGATCAGAGTGCTGACATTGTCAGACTGTGGGGAGTGCTTCTTCCTGGCTTCTAGATGAGTGGCTTCTCCCTGTGTCCTCACATGGCCTTCTTTATGTGCATGTAAGGGGAGAGAGAAGGTGTCGATTCATGTAAAAACATAATCCCTTCACGAGGGCCCAACCTCATGACCTCATCTAACCCATACCTCCCAAAGACCCCTTCTCCAAACACCATTACATTGGGGGTTGGGGCTTCAACATGTCAATTTTGAGGGAACATAAACATTCACTCTCTACTAGCATCCCCAAATTAGAACTAGATGCCAAACACTGTTAACTTCCCTTTAGTAGACCTACCTGAATTTTTCATACATAAACTAATCTTTTCTTTAAAAAAATTTACTTATCCTTTTGACAGTTGTGTCAAAATATAAGCTCAATAAAGTTAAGATTTTTGTCATTAACTTCTTATTCCAGATAAGTTGCCATAAGAGTAACTTTTTGCAAAGCTGAATTAATCATCAGAAGAATGACTCAAACATTTAACTAGAAAATGAAGCTTGGGTACTTAACTGTTTCTGAAACCCCTGTGACCTGACCAATAATTATTCTTCCCACCCATAAGAAGACAGAAACATTTAGCATATGGTTTTCCTTTCCCATCTAAAATCAATCAGAATATGTCACTTTGTGGCTTACTATAGTCAATCAAAATATTGTGCCTAGTTCTTCTAGGTGTAAATCTCCTAAAGACATTTTCAGAAAAGGCTGTCTAATTATTAAGTGATAGGGATGTTGGTAGAAAAAAATAAATTCCTTTAGACATTTTATAGGGACTAAAAAATTAGGGAATGAGGTTTTGTTTTGCTTTTTGCTTTAACTCTCCTCAAGGGCTGTTTTCTTCTTGATGTTCAAACACCATATTGGAAAACATTTCAACTGTGAATATAATTCTGAAAACACTGAGCCCTGACAATATCTGTCTTGGGCAGCCTTGTATTAAGCTGGCAAACAGATCCTGGAAAAATCAGGAAGTATTTTTGTTTTCAGAACGCTTTATATGCAATTCCCCAGAAACAGCTCAAAAAGATAGATACTCTTTTCTAAAAGGTTGCTAGTTTAGCACTTCCCAGCTTATAAAGGTTGGAATTTCCCACTGGCTCCGTGGAGAGATTTGTATCACTTATTTTAGATTCACTTAATAGCACATTTGTATTTGAGATAAAGTGTGAGTCCCACTAGACAAGTAAGATTGTTCTTAAAAATTTGCCTCCTTCACTCTCCCCACCATGTATACTCAGATCTAAAGTAGAGTTTTCTAAATGTTATTCCACAGCTAGATGTGACATCCCATTTTAAAACAACAGCAGTAGCCGCTGTTTCTCTTTGTAGAGAACATGGTCAGAAGTACAGAAAGCAGATCTGTGAAGACTGGTGAGTTTTCAGTTCCTTACCTGAAGTTCTGGGGCTTCCCTGATGGCTTAAATGGTAAAGAATCTGCCTGCAGTGCAGGAGACTGGGGTCTAATCCCTCAATCAGAAGATCCCCGGAGAAGGTAATGGCAACCCACTCCAGTATTCTTGCCTGGAGAATTCCTTGGACAGAGGAGCCTAGTAGGCTACAGTCCATGGGGTCACACAGAGTTGGACCTGACTGAGTGGCTAACACACAAGTGAAGTTCTAACTGTAGTTCCCTCACCCCACTCCATGTTTTGGTGTAGATGAGAATGAGAGTGAGGTAGGTGGTAATACCTAGAGTGGTACAATGAAGGTTTATACTAAACACAACTGAGTAACACTTGCCTCATCACATATGGCCTGGGTATATTCACTGCATTTTTATTTTTTTCACTTTTGCCATGGCATTCATTGTACACTATCCTCCTTTTCCCCTCCTGCTTGACATCTTTATTATAATTTAAGACTTTTTTTTAGAAAGAATTTGTTTCATAGCAAAGTTGAGGGGAAGCACAAAGGTTTCCCAAATACTCCCTGCTCCCACATATGCATATTCTCCCTGTCATCAACATCTCCAAATTAAGCGGTACATTTGCTAAAATTGATGAACCTACATTGACACATAATCACCCAAAGTTCTTTACTTACCTTGAGGTTCACTTTTAATGTTGTACATTCTATGAGTTGGGGCAGATGTACAGGGACATGTATCCATCATTCCATTATCACACAGAGTATTTTCACTGCCTTAAAAATCTCCTGTGCTCCACCTATTCATCCCTCCCTACCCACCAAAACCCTGGCAACTGCTGATCTTTTTACTGTATCTATAGTTTTGCCTTTTCCAGAATATCATATAGTTGGTATCATACAGTAAGTACACATCCTTTTCAGAATGGCTTCTTCCCCTTAATAATATGCCTTTAGATTCCTCCATGCCTTTCCATGGCTTGAGAGTTCATGCCTTTCTGCCAGTGAATAATATCCCACTGTGCCACAGTTTATTTATCCATTTACCTCCTGAAGGACACCCTGTTTGCTTCCACATTTTGACAAATATGAATAAAGCTGCACTAACCACTCAGGTGGAGGTTTGGGTGAACATCTGAATAAATACCAAGGAGTGAAACTGCTAGATTGTATGGTAAAAGTATGTTTAGTTTTGTAAGAAACTGTGGCGATACCCCTTTATTGGGTTGGACAAAAAGTTCATTCAGGTTTTTCCAAAACATCTTATGGGAAAACTGAAATGAGCTTTTGGTCAACCCAATACATTCCCACTGACAATGAATGGGAATTCTTGTTGCTTCGTATGCTTGTTAGCATTTTAGTGTTGTCAGTGTTCTGGATTTTGGCCATTCTAACTAGGTGTGTGGTGGCATCATGTTCTACCTTGTTCTGCTCTTAGTTTTTACCTCAACTAGCTAATATACACCTTAAAAGTAGAGGCTGCACACAGCTTTTTTATCCTCTACCCCCTGCTGTAAAATCATGTGCATTTGAAAGTCACTCAAGAGTGTGCTGAATGATTGAAGATATTGAGTGTGTTAGGGTTGGTGAAAAGTTTGATTAGGGGAAGGGAAGAACTATCATTTGTTGAATATATATGCCAAACATTTGACAAAATGCACTTTTCCTGTGAATCCTCATAATGGTCCTATAAAAAAGACAAAATCACGTGTACCCCAATGTTCATCACCGCATTGTTTACAATGGTCAGGACATGGAAGCAACCTAGATCCCCATCAACTGATGAATGGATAAGAAAGCTGTGGTACATATACACAATGGAATATTACTCAGCATTAAAAAAAAAATTCATTTGAATCAGTTCTACTCAGGTGGATGGAACTGGAGCCTATTATCCAGAGTGAAGTAAGCCAGAAGGAGAAACAACAATACAGTATACTAACGCATATATATGGAATTTAGAAAGATGGTAACGAGAACCCTGCATGCGAGACAGCAAAAGGAACGCAGATGTATAGAACAGACTCGTGGACTCTGTGGAAGAGGGCAAGGGTGGGATGATATGGGAGAATGGCATTGAAACATGTTAATTATCATATGTGAAATCAATCGCCAGCCCAGGATTGATGCTCGGGGCTGGTGCACCGAGATGACCCAGAGGGAGGGAATCGGGAGGGAGGAAGGAGGGGGGTTCTGGAGGGGGAACATATGTATACCCATGGCAGATTCATGTTAATGTATGGCAAAACCAACACAATAAAGTAAAGAAAATTTAAAAAAAAAGACAAAATCATTCCCATTTTGCCAAAAATGGAGACGCTGAGGCTGAAAATAGTAAATAAATTACACAGCATCAGGAGACTCAGGTGAACCCAGGATTCTAACCCAAGTCTGTCTGGGTTGATACTGAATTTACTAGACTGCTCTGTGCTTTCAATGAGAGCCAAGATCCTAGTCTTCTCTGCCTATGGAGCCAGGCAGACAAGGAAGGAGGCTGGGGAGTTGGGGTGAAGAAGACCCCCTGCTTGTAGATCTCATCCAAAATAGGCACCCCTACTTAGCTTGAGCCAACAGATAAAACATTTTTAAAAATAAAGTGAAAGTGAAGTTTCTCTGTCATGTACGGCTCTTTGCAACCCCATGGACTGTAGTCTACCAAGCTCCTCCATCCTTGGGATTTTCCAGGCAAGAGTACTGGAATGGGTTGCCATTTCCTTCTCCAGGAGATCTTCCCGACCCAGGGATTGAACCTGGGTCTCCCGCATTATAGGCAGACACTTAACCATCTGAGCCACCAGGGAAGTCTAAAAAAATAGAGAATCTGTAAATCTGGATTTTGGGGAGGGTTGCAGGCTTCCAAGTTTTATATTTTGGCAACTACTAATGACGCTTTTGAAAGTAAAAACAGGCCTGTGAGTCAGATCTAGGTTATAGATGCAAAGTTTCTAGCTGTTATATTAAGAATAATTCTAAAGAATTGCAACTCTTTCCCCCCAAATATGCATTGTAATCCTGAAGGGTGTGGATTACTGCCTGTCAATAAAAAATTAGCCAACTGTAATTGATAGTTTGTTCTTTTATTAGTATGTAAAATGTTCATGGATAATATTCAAATAAGAACTGTCTTATGGTATTTTACCAGCCAATGCCATGTGAAATCTGGATAGTGAATGAAGATGTTTACTACTTTACTTACCCTACTTGCTATGATGTTCTGACCTAATTTCCTAAAAACAGCAGAAGTCTTTATTCAGCAGTGAACTGATGCTACTTACTGAACTATATACAATTTTCTAAGTGTTTTATGCAAATACATACACTTTACCACAGAAAATTACGAATGACCTGCATCTGTAACCACGTGTAGTTTAGGCATTAATTACTAGTTGTCTATTATGAGTATGTAGATAATGCCCTTTGTTAGAAACAACACGAGTAGTTTCTGCGTGTGTTTTTAAAAATTAATTTGTATTGAGGCATAATTAATTTAGTGTTGTGTTTGAGTATACAGCAAAAGGATTCAGTTACATATGTAAAACTATGTGTGTGTATGGTTTCAGAATCCTTTGGTAATTTCTTATTCCTCCTCTTGGCCCTGTTGCTATCCTGATTCAGGTCATCAGTTTGTGGTGCCTTTTTCCCTGTCTCTGAGTATTTTGTCTTTTGATGTGAGTGTTGGTAGGGTAATCACAGCAAAGTCTATTTTTCTGCTGCAGCTCTTTAAGTTTGTATCTGCACAGAGATTGGTTGAATTTTTATGACTTTTATAATTTCTGTTTCTAATCGTTGTTTCAGTAAGTGGTGACAATGAGGTGAAGCCCACTCATTGTCAAGGTTTGAATGCCTGTCAATGTACCCATGTGGTGCTCCCTGGGAAGAATAGGTTTGATGAGCTTCCATGATTTCTATGAAGAAAAAAAGAACGTCTCCCAGGATGTTGCTCAGGCTCAAATGTTGGTTCTTCAGTGATTATGCCCTACCTTCCATTGTAAACGTGTCTACTTTCTTACTGCAAGGATATTTCTTGTCCTGGGATTTTTCAAATTTCCCTGCCTTTTTAAAGTGGTGTCTTGTCCTTTGTTTTACATTTTCCCCTTCCTTTTTCCTCCCCTCTTCCTATTTTACTCTTCAGAAAACCCACTTTAGTTATTTTAACTTACTATTTTGAAATTAAATGTATGCTTCTAGTAACATGCTTTTATTGTTATTTCTCGATTTTTCAATTTTAAATGTTTTCAGATACAAAAGGATTTAGCAGGATTTCACCCTTGATCCCTACCACAAAACAAACTCTTCCCATCTCTGCATTTGAACTGTTACTGTATTCGAGTTCATGTGCTGGATGCACAGTGAGACCAAACAAATTGAAATTTCGAAGTTTGAAGCAGAGAGAGGTTTATTGCAGGGCCATACCAGGAGAATGGGCAGCTCTTGCTCAAAAAAACAGAACTCTCCAATGGTTTTTCAGAGAGGTTTTTTATAGGCAAAGTTTTGGGTGAGGGCTAGAAGGTGTGTAACTTTCTTTTGATTGGTTGAGAGTGAAACTCAGTGAGTCCGACTCTCTGTGGTCTCATGGACTGTAGCCCACCGGGCTCCTCTGTCCATGGGATTCTCCAGGCAAGAGTACTGGAGTGAGTTGCCATTCCCTTCTCCAGGGGATCTTCCTGATAGAGATAGTACCTGGGTCTCAGGTATTGCAGGTAGATTCTTCACCAGCTGAACCACCAGGCAAGCCCTTTGATTGGCTGGTGATGATGTGCTCAGCCTGAAGTTCCCATCCTCTGCCTGATGGGGGCCTTAGTTCCCCCAAGGTCCCCAGGGCCTTGCAGAAGAACTCAAAAGATATTGTTAAGTATATCCCTTGAGTGGGGGACTAGGATCTGGCTCTAATCACTTCACTCTAGTTTCTTGATTGGTCCCCCTTTGTTTCTGCATTCCCTTACTTCCTTGATTAGCAACTGTTTGAATCTCCTGTTTGGTATTCAGCAAAGTCTAGGATGCTGAAGCATTTTTCCTGCAAATAAGAAATGGAGACGCCCAGAAAGGTTTGGTGCCAGGAGGGTTCCACAGGGTCCTGCTGTAGTTCAGAATTAGTTGAATTTGTTGGCTTTGTATTTCTATATTCAGTACCTACATTATTATGGCTTAATAAGATTATTCACAATCAAGCCATGAAGTGTACTTATAATATACATTTTAACTTTCTGAAATTCCACATATTTTTAACAGATTTTTAAAATATAATTTTATTTATTCATTTTTGGCTGTGCTGAGTCTTCACTGCTTTGCACAGGCTTTCTCTAGTTGGTGGTGAGCAGGCTTCTTGTTGCAATGGCTTCTCTTGTTGTGGAGCACAGGCTGTAGGCCAAGTGGGCTTTAGCAGCTGTAGTTTGCAGGTTCTAGAGCATGGACTCAGTAGCTGTGGCTCATGGGCTTTGTTACCGTTTGGCGTGTGGGATTTTCCCAGACCCAGGGATCAAACTCGTGTTTCCTGCCCTGGCTGGCAAATTCTTATCCACTGTGCCACCAGGGAAGTCTTTCACATATGTTTTGGTGTACATTAATCTATTTTGCTGGCAATGTGTCTTTTAAATTTAGAAACTTGTATCCCTCAGTGAATAATAATGATGATTGTTTTTTTGGATGATTCATTAATCTCCTTCATTCTCTTCATCTTATCAGATGTTAGACCTCCTTCATTATTCCTCTAATTTTTTAATCTTTTCTTTCATATTTTCAATTTCTGCATCTTTGTGTTCTGACTTCCTGGTAAGTCTCTTCTCTTCCCTCCTCTCTTGTCTCCTCCCTTTGTCTCCATTTAAACTTTCTTTGGGTTTAGTTTACTCTTTTTATCCTAGTTCCTTAAAGTGGAAAGTTAGGTTGCTGACTTGAGATCTTTCTTCTGTTTTAATGTAGGTTTTTACAGCTATAAATTTCCCCCAAAGGACTATTTTAGCCACATCTCATGAATTTTGATGTGCTTTGCTTTCATTAATCTCAATGTATTTTCTAATTTTTCGTGTGAATTTTTTCTTTGACCCATTGTTTATTTGGGACTCTGTTGTGTAAATTCCATATATCTGTGAATTTCCCTGATGTCCTTCTGTTATTGATTTCTAATTTCATTTCACTGTGGCCAGAGAACATATTTTGTATGATACAAATCCTTATACATAAGTTGAAACTTATTTTATGGAGTAGCATATGGTCTATTCCTAGAGAAATTTCCATGTACACTTAATAAAAATGTATATTCTTCTAGTCTTGATTGTAGAGTTCTATAGATTTCTGTTAGGTCTAGCTTGTTTATAGTGATTTTCAATTCTTCCTATTCCCTTGTTCATCTTTTGTCTAGTTATTCTATTATCAAAGGTGGGGATATGAAGTCTCCAAGCTATTTTTGTTGAATTGTATATTTCAGTTTTGACTACATTTATTTTAGAACCGTGTAGTTGAATATATGTTTATAATTGTTATGTTTTCATGATGGACTGGCCTTTTCATCATTATAAAATGCCCTTTTCTGTAATAAAGTTTAATTTACCTCATAAAAGTGTACCCGCTCCAACTGCTTTTGGTTACACTGCATGGGATGTCCTTTATTGTCTTTTTACTCATCACCTACTTGTGTCTTTTTTAAAGTGTATCTCTTGTAGACAACATATAGTTGGAATATAAATACAATATTTTTGAAAAATCCACCTGTCAATCTCTGGTTCTTGACTGGAATATTTAATATGTTTACTTTTAATGCAAATATTTCCAAGGTAGGATTTATGTCTGCAAGTTTGCTATTTATATTTCTATGCCTTCTTTCCTTTTTTATCTGTTTCTCCTTTATTGTTTTGCTATTTGTTAGATATTTTTCAGTGTACCATTTGAACTCCCTAAGGCTGCTGGTTTCCACACCTGATCACTTTGTTACACTGTTGGTTTTCAAGGCTATTGCAGAACTGGGGAGAGGGTGGTGGAATAGGTCTGATTTGGTGTTGTTCAGTTATTAAGTCATGTGTGACTCTTTGCAATCCTATGAGAAGTGAAAAGCAAGGGAAGAAGGAAAAGATGGGTCATATTAGAACATCACAAACTTCATTGTCCTTAAGAAATTCAGATGTTTTCCTTGAATAAACACTTCTTGGCTTGTGTTATGTCATTGCTTAATTTCCAGAGATTCAAATAAGTTGATTTTAACAATTTTTGCTTGCGAAGAACTGATACGCTGGAAAAGACCCTGATCCTGGGAAAGATTGAAGGCAGGAGAAGGGGACAACAGAGGATGAGATGGTTGGATGGCATCAGTGGTTCGGTAACTATGCGTGTGAGCAAGCTCTGGGAGTTGGTGATGGACGGGGTAGCCTGGTGTGCTGCAGTCCATGCGGTCACAAAGAGTTGGACATGACTGAATGACTGCACTGCACTGAACTGAACAATTTTTGCTAGTATTCCACTGTTTTTATAGATGAATGGTTTTTTAGGTATACTTTTTCCATCATTCCAGATTTCCAGAGATTTCTTGAAATCTTTTTGGTTCTTTCTTTTGACTGTATTTATTCTCTGAGTGCATTTGTTTGGAAAAATAAATGTGTGTTCTTTCTTGACTGAAATAGCTGAGATAGTTTCTCTCTCTGAAGATATTATTAATTTAAAACATTTTTGCACCCCTTATAGTCTTCATTTCCTCTAATTGTCTTCAAGATATTAATTTTATTCTCTCTTCTACATTTGACCTTTCTTCAGACAAAAATGGCAACTGTAGTAGTAACCAGTATTAAACACTAACTCTGCTCTAGTCAGTCTTCTACCGCATTATACATATTAACTTATTTAATGCATACTAATTTAATTAATCTTCGCTTTAGCTGTTGGAAGTATCATTTTCTTAGTTTTACAGGTGAGAAAGCTGAAATATAAGGAAGGTAAATACTTGGGTAAAACTGCATAGTACCAAATTGCAGAGTTGGAATTCAGGTATAATCTGACTTTCATATCTTCATCAGGTACCAGGTCATACTTGGGTCGTCTGCTCTATGTACCAGTGGGTACGTATTTTGAGCACAAAAAATATTTTAAGCATGCGTGGGACTTATTGACTGTGTGGATATTCTCTGTAGGGTAAATTGACTAATTCTGGGTTTTTCTGATTGCTACTTTAGAATGCAGCCTTTTTTAATCTACTAGTAAATTATCACTTATTTGTCAGCTTTCCATCGTTCAAAATTTTTGTTGTTGTTGTTCTTTTTGAAGTTGTAAGTTTATGTCTACGAAGGAAAGAGCTTACTAGCATTTTAGTGAGGTTTTGGGAGGAACCTGAATTCCCTGCATGTTATCAATACACTGTCATTTTAATCATTTTAAGCATACTTTAAAAAATAATCTCTGCTTTGTTATCTGAAGTTATTTTTGGAGGGGGTATCTAATTCTTCTATTTACCTGCTGTTTTTTCATGAACACTGTATTTTTCCTCTTTAGCTCTATAATTTTGTTTTGCTTGTGCATTCCCAGTAGGGCTTTATCCATGGGTTTTTTTATGTGGTTTGGGCTGAGTCTTTCTTCACCGAGGTAAGCTTTCTCATTTTCTTCTGCCAAGTATTCCAGGATGACAGTTTATGTTAATTTCTTGCCTTAGGAATACAGGACCCTGCAAGGACACTGTAAAATAAAACCCAAACTCGTGGGAAGAAAGGCTTCAGGTTAAGAATTTTCAGGGAAGGCTTCCCCCACTCCTCATGCCTAGAATGTAGAACTGCATCTGCCTCTTTATTACCTTCCTGTGCTAGTGAGCATATACAACACCATTTCATTGAAAACACAGTCCTCTGAAGGCTCTGAACTAAGGGTGAAGGTCTCATTTTCAGCTATCTGCTTCACATAGGTCCCAGGTCTTAGGTCCTATGTGTGCAGCTTTTAAAGGCAAAGACCCTGTGCTACCTGAGACCAGACCAATGCCTTCCCCAGTCACCAAATCAGGACAACAACTCAGTGTTGTCCTGAGTTTCTTTCCATTTAAAATTTGACTCCTGGGGATTCTCCTTACTTTAAAGCTCAGATATGGCTTCCTTGGTGGCTCAGATGGTAAAGAATCTGCCTGAAATGCAGAAGACCCAGATTTAATCCCTGGGTTGGGAAGATACCCTGGAGAAGGAAATGGCTACTCACTCCAGTATTCTTGCCCAGAGAGTTCCTTGGACAGAGGAGCCTGGTGGGCTACAGTCCAGGGGGTCATAAAAGAGCTGGATGTGACTGAGCGACTTAGACACTAACATGTATTTGAAAGGACATTAGTGATTTTTAAGCCAGATTATCTGTACATGTTATAGCATGAGGTGTTCAGGTTATCTGATCTGCTAGTTTTGCCTGAAGGCCTAAACTGATCTTTTCTTGTTGGATTAGTTTATGTATACTCCATAGATGTTATTCTTAAATTGAAAATATATGTAATTTTTTCCATGATGTTGTTGCTCAAAAAATATATATTTCCCTCAGCTTTTTTTGAGATATAATTGGTGTATAACATTGTGTAAGTTTAAGGTGTATCTTGTGTTGATTTGATATGGATATAAATATAGAGCAGAGTGATTACCACCATGTCAGCTAACAGCCCCATCACATCATGTAATTACCATGGCTTTTTGTGGCAAGAGAGAGACCTACTCTCTCAACAGATTTCACGTGTACGTGTGCTCAGTTGCTAAATCACGTCTAACTCTTTGAGAGCCCATGGACTGTAGCCCCCCAGGCTCCTCTGTCCGTGGAATTTATGAGGCAAGAATACTGGGGTGAGTTGCCATTTCCTCCTCCAGGGGATTGTCCTAACCCAGGGATCGAAGCTGCATCTCTTGCATCTCCTGCATTGGCATGTGGATTCTTTACCACTGCGACGCTCGGGATGCTCCTCAAGTGTGTAACATAGTATTACTAACTATAATCACCATGATGTACATCAGATCCCCAGAACTTACTCACCTTATAACTCTTGTAAGTAGAAGTTTGTACTCTTTGACCAACATCGCCCCATTTCCCTCACCTCTGCCCTCTAGCCTCTGGTAACTACCATTCAGGTTTCTGTTTCTATGGGTTTTGCTTTTTAAACTTCCACACACCAGCGAATCATACAATATTTGTTTTTCTCTGTGTGACATTTCACTTAGCACATGCTCTCAGGTTCACTCATGTTATGACATGTCTTTCTTGTGGCTGAATAACATTCCATATATAGAGCTACCATATGATCTAGCAATCTCACTTCTAAGTATTTATCCCAAAGGACCTAAATGAGCTTCTCAAAGAGATATCTATGTTCTTGTGTCCAGTGCAGCATTATTCACGATAGGCAAGAAATGAAACAAGCCAAGGGTCCATCAATGAATTAATGAATAAACAATATGTGGTGTGTGTGTGTAAATATATATGTATTTTAAATACATTTAGGTCCTTTGGGATAAATACTTAGAAGTGAGATTGCTAGATCATATGGTAGCTCTATTTTTAATTTTTTGAGGAACCATCCTTCTGTTTTCCACTATCAAGAGTGTGCAGTGGTTCCTTATTCTCCACATCCTTTCCAACATCTGTTGTTATTTATTGATTGATAATAGCCATTCTTACAGATGAGGTGATACCTCATTTTGGTTTTGATTTGCATTTGTCTGATGATTAGTGGTATCGAGCTTTTCATGGCAAAGAATATATATTTCAGGTAGCTCAAAGGAATTTGTGACCAGGCCAGTAGAGGGAGGAATAGTTTCTTTGTATTCTGTGCTGGCCAGACCTAACTGGAACATGGCATTCTGTTCTGGATACTGAACTTTACAGAATATTAGTGGACCTGTGGTGGGTCAAGACAAGGACAGTTAGGATGATGAAGCATTGTGATATTGTATTATTTGAGGACCAGTTAAAAATACAGGGGATTTAATTTGAGTGAGGGAAAGCGTAAGGGGGTATGATGGATTGTGTTGTGGAAAACTGATCAAATTTATTCTCTGTATCTTTAGAAAACTTCATGACTGACAGAAGTTATAGAAGGAGGTAAATTTGGGCTTGGTATGAGGAAAATCTATTGCTGATTCGAGGCATCTGTACATGAAAAGACAGTTCACCTTGCAAATGGCTGATGTCTTATCTGTTCCTCATCATTGAGAGGGATCAAACACAAACAAATATTATCTGTAACAGTTAAGTTCTCCAACTCTAAAATCAGGTTACTTGGGTTCAAATCCTGGCTTTATCTTCTTTTCTCTAAGACCACTCTCTACAGTATCTTGGGCAAGTATCTTTCAGCTTCCCCTTCAGTAACGTCAGTGTGAGGGAACTAATATTATAGGCCCTTAGTATGTACTGTAATCCCCTTTAACCCTTTCCTATTCTAGAGAATCTATGGTTTTAGGATTACTGTTTTTAAGTTCCTTTTGTAGAAACTGGTGTGTATTTACTAACTTCCACCTGTGCTACCTATTAAAAAAAATAATGTGTTAAGCACAGGTGAATTTATTCTAATGCATGCCTAAATAGTTATAGAGGTTTTATAGTGACCTATTACATTTAAAATAAAGAAGTATATTTATCAAAATTCTTATGTTTGCAAGTGTTAAAAAATAACTGAATGGCTTAAGCAATGACAAGAACTTATTGGCTCACATAACAGAAAAGACTTGGAATAAGTATACATCAGCAGGATCCCGGGGCTCAAATGTTCACTTGTTTGCTTAGCACTTGATCTGTCTGTCTCTGAGTTCTGGTTCTTTCTGATTGATTGCATTTAACAAGCTAATTCTAAATAAGATGGCAGTGGATCACCAAGATGACTCAGGCAACTTTGGTACCTTCGTAGGCTTCAGTGGGAAAAGCTCCATTTTCAACAGTTTCTAGAATTTGCATTCATTGGGCTTGCCAAGGTCATAAGCCCAACTTTGGAACATGTCACCCCCACTGAAACTGCAGCTCCACTAAAGGAGTGAAAAAAGCCTCTATCAGAAAAAGGGACATATTGGTTGGTCAGGCCACAATAACAGATGCAATATGCAAAACATTATATGTAATATGCAAAACGTTGCATATGCTATATGTATTCATAGTTTCGGCTCTAAGTTTAGTTGGAGGCTTATGGAGTCCATCCCATTGCTTTAAATCTGTGCATCAGGCTCTGGATACATTTATGTTTGTTTGTATATTTAGATAAAGTCTGCCAGATGGGACGCATCCATTGGTGTTGCCTAGCCAGTAAGCTGGCCTGGCGGAAGTGATCAGAGAACATGGGTGAATTCATCTTTGAACAAATGAATTAAATACACACGGTCAATGGTCTGATGCACAGCAGGAAAGTGCCGCCTAATCGTTGGGGAAGAAGGCAAAGCCAGCAGAGCAGCAAGCCTCGCGCAGTCACTCCTATGGTCAGGTCTGGGACGTGGCGGTAGCCAGGAGGCTAGCAGAGTGCTTTTGCAGCACAGCGCTCATCTGAGTGTGCAATATGTTACCTACAGCTGGGTCTGGCATGATCATCCCTGACTAATGGGAGGCAAGAGGAGGGGGTTCGAGTGTTGAATAAATAAATTACTTAATTACATATTATCAGAGAATAGAACAGATGGTCAGCTTAGCCTGTCTCCTGACGCCTTCGGCTTCAGAATAGAGAGTAGATCCTCAGAGACCGGAGCAGCTTGGGCTCTTAATTCTGCTTATCCGTTGGTCCTACCAGAGGCTCATGCTCTTCTGGAATAAACAGGCTCAATTCTCCAAGGCTGAAAGGTAGTGGGTGCTCGGGTGCCCGCTCTCAGCTGAAGTTGGACAGGCCTAAACGGGTTGGCATTTTCCACTTCGCTAATTTTGGCACCAGATGGAGGTAAAAATGGATTTCATTTCCCACAGAATGGTTGAAAAGTGATTTTCAATTGAGGATCTAATCAGATGTGAAAGGGGTAGTTGAGTATTTACTTAATGTGCTCAGGAGCATCTCCTGTCACTGCAGACCGTATGCTCATTTTCTTTGGCTTTGGAGATCCCCATGGAGAATCCACTTCTTTTTCTGAGCACTGGTTACTCTGGCATTAGAGGCACTTGTAGCTGGGGTGGTTTTCTGGAAGCATCATGTTTGTTTGCAGGTGCTTCTGTTTGATATGGTAGCATCTATAGAACACTGGTTCCCAAATGCTGGTCTGGAATGGTTGCCCCATTGCTTGCATCAGAAACTCCTGGGTTATTTATTAAAGTTACATGTTCTTTAAGCTCCAGGCATAGAGATTCTGAGTCAGTAGATCTTGGGTAGGATCTGGGAATCTATGTTTCTAAAAAGCTGCACAAATGATTATGAAGCAAGTGTGGAGATCACTATGTATCAGCTGAGGGGCAGGAAATGACAGTAAACTAAAAAATATTATTAAATTGTTAATACTGAGTTATTTTCAAAAGCATGGGCAAGTTTAAGTGAAACTATTAAGGGATGATGACTCCTCCCCCTCCCTCCCTCTCCAGCCCTCTCCCCAAGCCCCCCCCACCCCCCCACCCCAGCTAGTGATACCAGGAAATGGGTGCAAGTCACAAAATAATCAGACTTATAAGAGAGCACTCGTGGATGAGAACTGTAGATGGCCATGGCCAAACCATGATCCAGCAGAGAGAAAAATCTTTTTCTCCTTTGCTGTTTGATCTCATTCTGGTGCTTTCCATTGGCCAGGGAGTCCAGATAACACAGTAGATACAAATCAGACTCCTGAGACACAAAGCGGGATGCAGAAGACTGGAGAGTGGACCTGGAGGGACAAACCAAGAACATCTAGCATGTGTTGGTATAAATAACATTTTCTAGCTACACATTTGTGTGCCAAGTTGTGAATGGCAAATGTGAGGATGTAGTTTGTTCTGCAGACATGCTTCTTTTCACAGTGTAAGATTGCTTCTATGATTTCTTCATGGAGACTAGAAACTCTGAAACAGCATGGATGACATCCCTAGAATTATCTTCCCATGTCCTGCCCATGGCCTAGCCAGTTCACATTGTGTCTCTGTAAAGGGCTACAAGAAGAATATTTTTGAAGATCGTAGTTGTCTGCCTGGTTGTCAACTTTAAAAATCTAGTGATACACCTGTCATATATTCTCTCTTTTTCAGTAATTATGGGCCTATCATTCTATATTCTATGAATTTATTTATACGTTCCATGAGCTATTTCTGTTTATAATTGATATGCTGACTATTCAGGCAGGCTAAACATGGCTTCCTAAGGAAGCCACATTGCTATACCTCCTGCAAGACTGCGTTCAGCTGTGCTGCTTTGTTTTGATTTTATGTTCTGCATTTCTTTTACTGTATTTAAAGCATATTTTGAATGGTCATTTGTAATTATAACTCCACAGAAGAATTGGGTTAATTTTGATTTTAGTATGTTGCCTGTGGAGATTTGAGTACATCTTAAAATATAGCATGAAAAGAAACTTTATGGAAATTGCCCATGGAATCCCTGGAGATTTATTTGTGGCTTCAGTTTTAAGACTTCAGTTCCCTCCCCAAGTGAAGAAGTTATTGGCATTTAGAATCCCCCTTGATGATAAAAACTAACAGCTCGGAGACAGAGGCTTTCATTACAGCTATTCATTAGGCCACCTGTGCTTGGTGAGGAGGACATTCGCTAGTCTCAGCACAAGGGAATAATATGCATACTGATTGCTGGCATCTCTTAACACCTCCTGCCTCCTGGACACTTTATCCACAAGTCACTTATTCCAGTTTCTCACACAAAAAACTTGTAGTAAACTTTGATTCTTCATTTTTCTTTATGCTCCACCTAAATCTATCAGCATGTCCCGTGGTCTCTATTTTAAAAAAATATTCAGAATCTGGCCACTTTTCTCCACCTGTTCTGCAGTGCTGTGGTTCAAGACACCACCCCCCTCCCTTAGATTAGTGTGGCTATCTCCTAATTTCTCTGCCTGCTTCTCCTCCTTCTCCCTTCCATCTTTTCTCTACAGAGAAAACCTTATAAAAGGTCATGTCAGAAAGCTCCTCTGTTCAAAACGCTCTGATATTCCCATCTCACTCGAAGTAAATGCCAAACCCATCACCAAAGCTTATGAGACTACTCGTTACTTTTTCCTCTACTCTTTCTAACTTTATTTCCTTTCATTCTCCCCTTCTCCCATTGTAATCCTGCCATAGCATGCTCCTGCCACCAAGCCTTTGTATATGATGTTCCTCCTGCCTAAAATGCTCTTCCTCCTCTTCTCTGCCTGCCTTAGTCTCTCATTTCTTTCAGATCTGTTAAAATGTGACTTTAAAAGAGAGGCCTCTACTGATCATTATGTAGACAGTGCCTACCATCACTCTGTTTTCACAGCAACTTGTTATTTTTCTTTTAAGGACATATCACCATCGGACATATTTACCTGTTTGACTCTTCCCCACAAGAATGAAAGTTTCTTGGGTTTCCCTTGTGGCTCAGTGGTAAAGAATCCACCTGCCAATGCAGGAGACACAGGCCCAACCCTTGATCTGGGACAATCCCACATGCCACAGACCAATTTAGACCATGCGCCACAACTACTGAGCCTGTGCTCTAGCCCGAGAGCCACAACCACAAAAGCCACATGACACCAGAGCCTGTGCTCTTCAACAAGAGAAGCCTCCACAATGAGAAGCCTGTGCATCACAAGGAAGAGTAGCCCCCACTCGCTGCAACTACAGAAAGTGTGTGCAGCAACAAAGACCCAGCACAGCCCCAAATAAATAAACTAATTTTTTTAAAAAAGAATGAAAGCTTCTCAAAAGTTGAGACTGTTGAGTTCAGGGCTGTGTCTCTGACATCTATTTTAGTACATGGTGTATGGTTGGTGCTCATCAAATATCAAATATGGTTAAATGAATGAGTGGATAAATGAATAAATCAGTTGTTCTTAAGAAATATATTGTCTAGCATGTAGCAAAAATAACTCAGAAATCTTCCATTTTAAGTAATATTTTATTGAGTTCTGCTCTGATACTTTGCTAAGAATTTTACCAGTCTTACTGCCAAGGAGAGATGTTTTGGTTTATAGACAAGAAGGGAGGTATGCATAGTTATATAAAATAAATATATGCATGCATATATTACATGTGAATGTGCCTGTGCATATATATATATATGAATTCTATTTGTGTAGGAATACATGTATATATGTGTATGTGTTCATTAGTGTGTTTGTGTATAAAATTTTTTTGGCCAGAAAGGAGATGGCTTTCTGTTCAATGTCTCAGTGGAAAAATATTCATCTTCTGTCCTAGGAAGCAGTGCCAGAGGCAGGACATGGAAGGAGGTGTCAGCGGGAACCTTCCACAGTACTGAGAAGACCTGACCGTGGAGTGGGAGGGAAATTTGTGAAAAGACTGAAAAGCATTCCTCACGGGCTTTGTGAAACTGCCAGTGGAATAGGTATGACAAAGATAGTGGCTCTTGGAACTTCCCTGGTGGTCCAGTGGCCTGGGTTTCATCCTTGCTTAGGGAACTAGACCCGACATGCCACGACCAAGAGTCTGCTTGCCACAACCTAAGATCGGGTGCAGTCAAACAAACAACAATGACACGAAGATAATGACCCTTAGTAGAAGTTCAGCTCTCTATTCCCACCTCAGAAGCAATAGCCTGATAAACCTGAGTGGTCAACATTTATGGTATTCTCCACTCTTTTCCAAGATCCTTTGAAATATATATTTTTTTAATTTAGATTTGCCTGAAAAATCTGCATCCCATTTAAATGAAATTGAATAAGTTTCAGGGCTCAAGCAGCATGTCTTCCATCTGAAGCAAAATGGAGATGAATTTCAATTAGATGTTCCCATTATAATCTGCTGTACCTGTAGTTTTCGTCAAAAATTGCTAGGAAGTACCACATAATGTATGATCGGGATTTGCCCACTGGCAGCAGTGTCCCATTATCTTAGGGAAAAAAAGCACAAAATAATTAGTCTGATGCATATAGATAGCAGCTTCTTACAGCGAGTGACTTTAATTGTGGTGAGTAATATATATGGAGTTTGAAGCATTATATATTTCCCTCCCAAGAAGACACCAATTACTAATTCAGTTGATAAAGTAACAATGTTTTGGAAGATTTAATGCATACTGAACACTGCAGTCAATAGCCACTGTAAAATGTCCATTTTATGGCCTTATTTTTGCCTGAGCTTAATTTATGATAATTTGGTGGTTGCATATAGCCTGAAAGTGTGCTGTTGGCTTGAGAGTTAGTACTTGGGTATTGCATAAATCATGGCTGAATGTGTTGGCTTCCTCTAATGCTCTTCTTTTCCTACAGTTGGAATCCATCGCATCTTGTCATTCCCCTTGCCTCATTCCTGCCTCCTAATTCACGAGGCTCTGAGAGCTCAGTATTTAGAAGATCACTGCCTCATAGAGTAGCATCTTCCAAATGCCAGGTAGAGTGATTCTGGGCTTCAGAGGGGGAGAATTCAGCAACTCTTTTTATGGGATGGAATATTTGTACTAGTCCACCTTAAGTGCTTTTAAAGAAAATGTAATCCCCCACCCCACCCTCCCATTTGCCCTAAACTCTGTGCTAATGTCAGATTTTAAAGAATGTAACCTGATCTGTTTATTTTCAGGACTAGTTTATATTAGTTGGTTTTTTAAAAATTAATTTGAAGAACAGGACCAAGAAGTTAGCATGTTCTAGGCCCACAGGTAATCTACCTGAGGACCTAAATGTGTAATATGAATCAACTTGCTATACTGTAGGATTTAGTTTAGGGGACTGGTCTTCACAAAATAAATGGGATATTTCAAAACTAATCAGGTAACTACTTAGCTTCTATTGTTCTTTATATTTGTTGACAAAGATTTTACATGTTGAGTTGTGATTAGTCATTTGCAGAAGCGATTAAAGATTTTGAGTAAGAAAATGTCATATATCTAATCTTACTGTAATTGTTGTGGGAAACCATCTTTTAATATTTAGATTATTCTCTCGAACTCCCCCAATCATAGTTCAGATATTACCACCTATTCTTCAGTTGGATGACACTATTCTTCTAATTCAGTTATACAACTGTTTTCTTTTACTTGTATTATAATAGTTAACATGAATATAGATTGAACGTTTATGTGCATTTGCTTTTAATCCACATATCAGTACCATGTTGTTGGCATTATTATCCATAATTTAAATGTAGAAGCAAGCAAATTTAAAATGAATTAAAGTGATAATATTTTTCTAATTATAAAATGACAAACATTTATTATAAGAAATCTGAAGTGTCAAAAGTACACAGTTGTTCTTTTCTTTTTTTAATTTTTAGTTGTGCTGGGTCTTTATTGCTGTGTACCTGCTTTCTCTCTTGAGGAGAATGGAGGCTACTCTCTAATTGTGGTGTTCAGGCTTCTCATTGTGGTGACTTGTCTTGTCATGGAGCATAGCCTTTAAGCACAAGGGCTTCAGTATCTATGGCACCTGGGTTCTAGAACACAGGCTCAGTAGTTGTGGCACATGGCCTAGTTGGTCCACGGCATGTGGAGTCTTTCTGGACCAGGGACTGAACCCATGTCCCCTGCATAGGCAGGGGGGGGATTCCTATCCACTGTACCACCAGGGAGTTCCAAAGGTACACAGGAGTTAAGACAGACCAAAGAGTAGAGAAGGTACAAATATCTGTAATATATCACGAATAAAATAGGTGGCTATCACTACACATTCTACAGAATTAAAAGAACAATAAAGAAATCTGACCCAAAACTCCATGCAACTGAATTCAACATTCAGTGATAGATAAAAAGTACTAATTCCCTAAAAAATTTAAATTATTAAACTCACTTAAGATTTTAATAGGTAACCAGGATAGCCTTATTACTAGTAAAAAATAGTTAAAAATCTTCTGTAAAGGAAATCTGCAGGCTCAGGTGGTTGAACTGGTGAATTCTAACAAATATTTATAGAATTAACACAAATTCTACATAATTTCTTCCAGAGAATAGAAGGGAAAGGGGTACTTTTCAATTCATTTTATAAAGCTAGAATTGTCCTGCTATTAAAATGAGACAAAGACATTACTGGAGAAGAAAACTATGGAACAATATACCTCATGCATATGCTGTAAAAAGCTTCCATAAAACTTTAGCAAATTCAGCCCAGCAATACGTAGAAAGAATAATAGAACGTGACCAAGCAGGGTTTATCTTGGAAATGGAAACCTGGCTTAGTATCTAAAAATTAATCAAGATAATCTACTGAGTTAACACTTTAAAGAAGAAAAATCATATGATCATTTCAACCAATGTAAAAAGAATCGCCCAAATCCAACATCTATTTCTTATAGTAACTCTCAAAAAACTAGGAATAGAAGGGCATTTTCTTACCCTAATACAGGATATTTTATAAGAAAGTGGTAGACAAAATCAGTTAATGGTGAGAGACTGAATGCTTTTCCTAGGTAGCTAAGGAGCAGATATTCTATCTCACCACTCCCATTCAATATTCTACCAGAGGTCCCAGGCAATGTGATAATAAAAAGATCTAAATGAAATGAATTAAAAAAGAAGAAATGAAACTGTCTCTATTTGCAGGCAGAATTTTCCACATAGAAAAGCCAAGGAATTTACAAATAGTCCCTGATACAGCAGCAACAATTATAAAAACAAATGAAACTAAATCAAAGCAAATGAAAATCTCCTAGAATAGGTGAATTTTACAAGGTTGCAGGATACTAGCTATAATTTTTTAAAATTACTTTTCTTCTTCTACACACTGGATCTAATTTGTTCTTTTTTATTTTTTTAAAATTATATTTATTTTTAATTGGAGGATAATTGCTTTACAACATTGTATTGTATTGGTTTCTGCCATCTATCACTATGAAGCAGTCACAGGTATATATATGCCCCTTCTCTTGAACCTTCCTCCCACCACCCATCCCATTCCACCCGTTTCTGTTGTCACAGAGCACCAGGTTTGACCTCCCTGCATCACAGCAAATTCCCACTGCCTGTCGATTTTCCACATGGTAATGTATATGTTTCAATACCACTCTCTCAATTCATCCCTCCCTCTTCTTCCCCCGCGGTGTCCACAAGTCTGTCCTCTATGCCTGTATCTCCATTGGTGCCCTGAAAATAGGTTTATCAGTACCATCTTTCTAAATTCCATATATATGCATTAATATACAATAGTTGCTTTTCCCTTTCTGACTTACGTCATTCTGTAAAATAGGCACTAGGTTCGTTCTAATTTGTTCTTCTTTATCTAGTTTTGTAAGGTAGAAACTAAGATGATTAATTTTTGATCTTTTTAAAAATATGCATTCATTGCTATAAATTTCCCTCTAAGCTTTCCTTTTACTGCATTTCACAAATTCTGATAAGTTGTATTTTCATTCTCACTTTTAAAAAAAATTTTACACTCATTTTGAGGTTTTTTTTTTAGTTGACGTGTTGTTTAGAAACATGTGATTTAATCTCTAAGTATTTGGGGATTTTACAGCTCCCCTTCTGTTATTGATCCCTAGTTTAATTCCATCATGATTTGAGAGGATACACTGTATGTTTCCTATGATTTTAAACTTTTCAAGGTGTGTTTCATAGCCCAGAATGTGGTCTTTCTTAGTGAATGTCCCATGTAAACTTGAGAAGGACATGGATGAAATAGTCTATAAATGATAGATGTCAATTATATATAGGTGATTGATGGGGTTGGATTCAACTATGTCTTTCCTGATTTTTCACCCCCTGGATCTGTGCCTTTCTGAGAGAGGGGCGTTGAAGTCTCCAACTGTAATACTGAATGCGTCTAGTTCTTACAACTCTATCAGTTGTTGCGTCAGGTATTTTAACACTCTATAAGGCACACTCGCACTTATGTTTTCTTGAAGTAGTGACCACTTTACTTCTGCCTTCCTTTGATTAGTGTTAGCTGATGTATCTTTTTCCAATTCTTTTATGTGTGCCTTTGTATTTAGTGTGGATTTCCCATAGACACCATATAGTTGTCTTGTTTTCTGATGCATTCTGACAGTCTCTGCCTTTTATTGGTATATTTAGACCACTAGCACTGAAAGAGATTATTGGTATAGTTGGATTAATATTTACCATATTTGTTGTTTTGTTTATCTCCCGCATTCTTTATCCCTATTTTTGTCTTCCACTATTCTTTGTGTGTGTGTTATGGTTTTAATTAAGCATTTTATACAATTGCACTTCCTCTCTTTTCTTAACATATCAGTTATACTTCTTTTTATTTTTAGTGTTTGTTCTAGAGTCTGCAAAATACTTTTACAACTAATCCAAATCCAGTTTTAAATAATACTATACTATTATAATCTGTGGGTAGTGTGCATAGCTTATAATAAAAAATCCTAATACTTCCCTCTGTTCCTTCTTTCACTACTGTCATTTCTTTAACTTACACATAAGCATATATAGCAAATAAATATATAATAATAAATGATGTATAATCACATATATAAATGTATAAAGTTGAATGAAATTATACATAATTGAATCCATTGTTGCTAAAGTTTATTTTAAGTAAACTTTTCTGTTTAATAATAAGAACAATGGAAGATTTTATTTTTACTTGTTCCTTCTCTTATTCTCTTCCTTTTTTAAGGTATATCTGAGTTTCTGAATTATATAATTTTCTTCTCTCTAAAAAGCTGCTTTTATATTTCTTGCAAGGCAAATCTACTGGCAATGAACTTCTTTAATTTTTGTTTGTCTGAGAAAAATCTTTATTTCTCCTTTGCTTTTGAAGCATAATTTCACAGTACAGAGAATTTTAGATTGGCTCCCAAAATGAAATTGTTAGGAAGAATCTAACAAAATATTCTGTCTTCTGTCTGCTGAAAGTACTAACGCTACTGAAAGAAAACTAAGAAGATGTATATAAATGGAGAGAGAAACTAGGAAGACTAGCATAGTAAAGATTTAAATTCATTCCAAATTTATCTATGGATTTAACACATTGCTCATACAGACAAGCAGATTCTACAACAAGGGAAAGGCAAAGAAATTAGAATAGCTGAGACAATTTTGAGAAAGCAGAGTAAAGTTACAGAAATCAAACTGCCCAATTTAAAAACTTACTGTAAAGCTACAGTTATGAAGATGGTGTGGTGTTGCCACTAGGATAGACACATAGATCACTAGAATAGAAGAGATTCTGGAAATAGACCAACACAAATATGACCCTTTGATTTTATTGGCACTTGAGGAATTTTATGTGTTTTAAAATAAACCATTTTACAACAATTTAAGATTTATAAAAGAACTGAGAATATAGAGTTCCCATATATCCAGTCTCTACAGTTTCTCAGACTTTATTTTTGTTGACCTTGACAGTTTTGAAGACTACTTGTCAAGTCTTTTGTAGATTGCCCCTCATTTGGTATTTTTCTTATATTTTGATTATAATTTGTTGCTCAGTCATGTCCAACTCTTTGTGACCCCATTGATTGCAGCACCCCAGGCTTCCCTGTCTTTTATTGTCTCCCACAGTTTGCTCAAACTCATGTCCATTGAGTCGGTGATGCCATCCAATCGTTATAATTAGACTGGAGCTATAGTTTTTTGGAAGAAGACTATAGAAGCAAAGTTCCAGTTTCATCATGTCATATCAAGAGCACATACAACCAGTATGACATCACTGTTGATACTGACCTTGAACATTTGGCTGAAATAGTGTTGGTCAGGTTTCTTAAGTGAAAAGTCAGTCATTTCCCCTTCTTTCTGTACTTTGGTGGTGGTGGAGGTGGTGGTTTATTTGCTAAGTTGTGTCTAACTCTTGTGACCCCATGGATTGTAGCCTGACAAGCTCCTTCTGTCCATGGGATTTCCCAGGCAAGAATACTTGAGTGGGCAGCCATTCCCTTTTCCAGGGCATCTTCCTGACCCAGGGATTGGACCCAGCTCTCCTGCATTGCAGGCAGATTCTTTACTGACTGAGCCTCCAGGGAAGTCTTTCTGTACTGTACTATCATGTTTTTCCATGGAAAGACTATGCAAGTAAATTATCTGGAAGTCTTCTGCATATAGGATTTAGTTCTTCTTACTGTTCATATATGTGTCAAGTAATTTATTTCTCTTAGTATGGGCTCATGGATAGTTCATCCTCCGGTCTCATGTCATTCTAAGTAATTTTTAAAATTTTGCCTACTTACATTGTGAAGTGCTCTAAAATTGAATAGACTTTGACAGATACATAGTGTCTTGTATAAGCAATTATATATCATACAGAATAATTTCACCACCTTAAAAATTCCCCCATGCTTCAACTAGCCAACCCTACCCTGCTGAACCCCTGGGAAACACTAATCTTTTTATCATCTCTATAGTTTTGCCTTTTCCAGAATCCTATATAATTGTAATCAGTAGGTAACCTTTTCAGACTGACTTCTTTTACTTAAATATGTGCATTCATGATTCATCCATGTATTTTCATGAGTTGATGCTGCCTTTCCTTTTGTTTCTAAATAATGTTTCATTGTATGGTTGCCATTTGATTTTTACAAAGGTACATAAGCAATTCAATGGAGAAAGAATAGTCATTTCAACAAACAGTGTTGGAACTATTTGAATCTATATACAGAACATGACACTTGAGAAGCGTATGTGTTCTGCTGCTGTTGGATGGACTGTTCGGTTTTCATCTGTTAAATCCATTTGGTCTAATGTATAATTCAAATACAGTACTTCCTTGGTTTTCTTTCTGGATAATCTGTCCATTGTTGAAAGTTGGGTATTAAAGATCCCCATGCTTTAAAAAACAAAAACAAAAAAACATGAGACTATATCTCATCTTTACACCTCATAGACAAATCAACTCAAAATGAATTGCAAATCTAAGTTTTAAATTATTAAACTTTTATGAGTATATCTTCATGTTAAGCAAAGTATTCTTAGATGGAACTGCAAAAGTAAGATCCATAAAAGAAGTTGATATATAAAAAGTCATCAAAATTAAGTATCTCTGATCTGCAGAAGGCATTATTTAGAGAATGAAAAGACAATCTATAAGCTGGGAGAATGTATTTGCAAAACACATGTCCAACAAATGACTTGTATCCAAAATATATAAAGAACTCTCAAAACTCAATAGTAAAGAAACAAGCAAACTAACTTCAAGATTAGCAAAAATTTGGACAGACACTTCACCAAAGTCTGCAAATGACGCGTGAAAATTGTTAACTGACAAGGGAGTGAAAACATATTATCTGGCTCCTTAGCACTTTTGGGACTTCCTTTCCCACATTTCCTGCCTCACTCATTCTACATCAGCCTTATATATATCTTTGCTCTTCTTAGAATCTCCCAGATACAATCTTGACCTCTACCTGAAATGCACTTCCTCCAAATACTCAAGTAGCTAGCTCTCTCACCTTCCTCAAATTTTGCTTGCAATTCCCCATCCTTCTACACTCACCTCTTCTCTGGTTTTGGTTTTCTCCATAGTGTTTGTCATCTTCCAACTAGTTATATCATTTACTGATTACACTTATTAGTTACTGATTTTTTTTACCTACTAATATCTAGATTTTGGATTTCCAAGGTGGCTCAATGGTAAAGAATCTGCCTGCCAATGCAGGAGTCATGGGTTCAATCCCTGGGTCAGGAAGACTAGAGGAAGAAATGGAAGCCCACTGCAGTATTCTTGTCTGGAAAATTCTATGGAAAAGGATCCTGGAGGGCTATAGTCCATGGGGCCACAAAAGAGTTTGATACAAGTTAGTGACTAAAACAACAATCTAAGGAGAGAAATCTTGGGTTCTTTTTACTGAAGGATTCCATTGCCTGGCATATAGTAGACAATCAGTAAATATGTATTGCTTTTATGAAAGAAATAAGGTGTTTGCCCATGAGTGGATAGAAGTTTGACATTGTGATGTCAGAATATCAAATACCATTTTATGTGCTAAATCCTTATTGATTTAGTGGTTCGTTTAAAGGGGTAGTTGTATATAAACACCATAACATTTTTCTGTAGCTATATTAGAATAACATGATGATTTCACAAAGAATCCATAGTTCTGAGACTTATGACTAATTATTCTATTTTCTAAATGTTGCTTTATCTTTTTATATTTTTCTGTCTTTCCTCCTCTTCTTTCTTGTTACTTTTTTCTGGGAATTTATAATTGAGTTGGATTAGTAATATTCTTCTATTTTTTTCCACAGTATAAAGTACTTTTATAAAATACTTTAAAAACTCAGAATTTTAAGGAAGTGTTAATAAACATATTTATGAAAACAGTTTATTTTTCAAAGGAAGGGATGATGTCATAGTAGAGCAAGGCTTTGCCATTTTAGTTCACTTAACATATGGAATTTGTACCAAGAAACCCAAGCAGGACTTAACAGCATTAAAATGAGTTGACATTCATTTTCACTAAATAAATTAGGTGAACTCACAAAAGCAGATTAGGTCAGTTCTATTTTTACCTTGTTGCTTATGTCCACAGTTGATTTTTTTTGGAGGGGGAGGATAAAATTTCAATAATAATAAGAATGTAGATAAAAGTCTATGGTTTTGCAAAATGTTACTTACTGACAACAAGTATTATGGGTGTTTGCTCTTAGTTCTGTTCATGTTTGAAAATACTGATGCTGCAATTTCTCCTATATAAAAATACATCAAATGGCATAGGTTTGAAAAACTTATACAGGCAGTGTTTATATTGAGAGTCATTTAGATTTAAATGGTTATTTGCTCTTTGACAAATCTGTTCAGAAAGCAGTATAATGAACACTAGCTTTGAAACCAGAAAATGCTGGATTCAAGAAGTAAGAAAAGCAAAGTTTTTGGCCTCTCAGTAAATACAGCCTAGTGGAAGGAGATGGTTATTTAATAAAATAATCATGGTGATATGTAATTACAAACTATAAGAGCTTCAAAAGTAGAGGAGAGGAAACTATACAAAGGATTATTGGGTGATGGAGCACAGGGAATCTCTGAGGAAGTGGTGTTTGAATTGGAATTATGAAAAGTGATGATTTAGTAGGTGAAGTGTAATGAGATGGGGAAGGATTTCCAGTCTGAAGCAACAGTATTAAAATATCCCCAGGGCAGAAAGGACCATAGATTTTGGCAGAACAGATAAAGGGCTGGTAGGACTAAAGTATGGAGAACAAGGGATGTGATGTTTTTAGATAAAAGCTAGGCAAAGGACAGATCGTGCATTGCCTTCAGGGTGCCAACAGCAATCTTGATTTATCAGTAGTAAATAATCTCTAATAGATTTAGGAAGCCATAGAAAGGTTTTCATCAAAATTCAGATGTTCAGAATTTGGTTTTAAAAATGTCACTTCACATGCCCAAGTGTGGAAAATCTACTGGGTTAAGGAGAGCTAGAGTGGAAACATGCTAGTTAGGAGGCTACTTAGTAATGCTCAGGCAAGTGATGATTTGGACTAACTAAGATGGTTGGACCAGATCGGTTAGGCGGCTGCTGTAATCATCTGGGCAGGAGATGAGGGCGGTTTGGACTTAGAGCGACGGTAGAGGGCATGGAGGGGGTAAATACATTTTCCACGGCTGTCTCATTTCTTCAGCATCACATGGACCGCTATAGGCAGTCCATGTAGTTGTTGCAGTGAACTAACTGCCTAATGCCAGTTGATATAAAATTTGTAGGCATAATTATAGTTTAATGGAATCTATTTTGGAGGTTTATTTTTTTTTTAAAGGACTGAGATTTCCATCAGGATCTTCCTGCAGTTTTAAGAAAGATGGCACGATGCTGTTGGGGATGACAGTGCAGATAATCTGTCAAAGCTCCAAGAAAACACGAGAAGAGGAGGGCCCTTGACTCAGGAGCTGCTATAATGGCTGGCAGCTAACACAGCAGCAGGAGGTAGGGAGGTGACAGACATACAAGGCAGATGTTCTACTGAGCTCCTCCATCTGGATGGGGCCTTTTGGTTGTACTGCTCTTTCTCAGCCATGCAGGAAGCAAGTGCCAACGATGCATCTTCATTAGGATGAACAGGACCTTGGAAAGAGGAAAAGCACTTGTCAGTTACTGAAAGCCCAGGGTCAATGAGAACCCAAATACTCCACGGATGGCACTGTGGGAAAGTAATGGGACCATAATCTGTTCAGCAAGCTTTTTTTTTTTTTGGAAAGAGGACTTGTTGAAAGTGTTAAATAAAACTATGTAATCCTGACTTGTATCAACAACACAGGGATGACATATATCAATAATTGCCACATTTTGAACACTTGTTCTGTGCCAGACTCTCTGTGATCTGCCTCCATTCCCTGCCCCTTATTTTTCAGCTCTTACTTCCTTCTGTTTTCTCCAGTGGCCACAGAATATCAGCCACCACGACCTCCTCATTATTCCTTGAAGACCCCAAGCATGTTTCCATCTCATGGAATTTGCCCTTGCTCTCTGCTCTCATCTAGAATTCTCTTCCTCCATATATGTGCGCGGTTTGCTCTATACTTTAATAGGTCTTCACTTAAACTCATTATCAAGGAGAGGCCTCGATTAGCCACCTTTCCCCAGTAACACTTTTTGATCATTTCTAGCTTTTCACATTCTTTTTGTTTCTCTCCATAGTTCTTGGCAGTGCCTAACTATAAAGTACTCAAGTTTCTTTATCTCCTTGATTAGTACGCAAGCTACATTATTTGGAGATGTTGACAGTCTTTTCCACTGTGATAACCTAAGTGTCTAAAGAGCATCTACCCAGAGTAGGCACTTAAGAAGTACTGGAAGAAATGACCAAATGCATCTTACTTAATATTCACAGCACAGTCTGGGAAGTACGTATTACTATTACCCAATTTGACAGAGGAGGAAACAAGATTAAGTATTTTATACAAAATCAAACAGATATTGATTTCAGTCTGATCTTTTTACTTAAGCTATTCTGCCCCATTTTGATCTTTGATTTCATCTGTATCATATAAGCAGAAGAGAAAGATCAGAAAATACTATTACCTTTGTTATCAAAGCAGTCCTTTTACTAGGCCAGAGGGTATAATACAAAGCGAGAATGAGGGTGTGGCTATTGTCTAGGTATTAGAAAATCCACATAGGAAACTTGTTATGGGCTGAATGTTTGTATTCTTTATATCATATGTTGAAACCCTAATCTCAGTATGGTAGTATTAGGAGGTAGGGCCTTTGGGAGGTAGTTAGGTTTAAACAAGGTCATGAGGCTTGAGCTTCATAGGAGATTAAGTGTGTGGTTTTTTTTTTTTAAAGGTTTTTTGTTTGTTTGTTTTTAAGTTTTTTTAATTTAATATTTTAAAATTTTATTTCATTTGGCCACTCCATGTGGCATCTGGGATCTGACCTTAGTTCCCTGATCAGGGATTGAATCTGTGCCTCCTGCTTTGGGAGCCTGGATTCTTAACCACTGGACTGCCAGGGAAAGTTCAAGATTGATTGGTCTTATGATAACAGAGATCCATCAAACTCTCTCACTCCCGTTCCCCATCTCTCCTCCCTTTCCCTTCCTCCCCTCCCCTCCCCCACCCCACCTTGTGAGGATACAGCAAGGAGGCAGCAATTTGCAAGAGGGCCTTCACCAGGAAATGAATCTTAGCACCTTGAACTTGGATTCTCCAGCCTCCAGTTCAGTTGCTCAGTCGTGTCTGACTCTTTGCGACCCCATGAACCACAGCATGCCAGGCCTCCCTGTCCATCACCAACTGCTGGAGTCTACCCAAATCCATGTCCATTGAGTCGGTGATGCCATCCAACCATCTCATTCTCTGTTGTCCCCTTCTCCTCCTGCCTTCAATCTTTTCCAGCATCAGGGTCTTTTCAAATGAGTCAGCTCTTTGCATCAGGTGGCCAAAGTATTGGAGTTTCAACTTCAACATCAGTCCTTCTAATGAACACCCAGGACTGATCTCTTTTAGGATGGACTGGTTGGATCTCCTTGCAGTCCAAGGGACTCTCCAGAGTCTTCTCCAACACCACATTTCAAAAGCATCAATTTTTCAGCACTCAGCTTTCTTTATAGTCAAATTCTCACATCCATACATGACCACTGGAAAAACCATAGCCCTGACTAGATGGACCTTTGTTGACAAAGTAATGTCTCTGCTTTTTAATATGCTGTCTAGGTTGGTCATAACTTTCCTTCCAAGGAGTAAGTGTCTTTTAATTTCATGACTGCAATCACCATCTGCAGTGATTTTGGAGCCCCCCAAAATAAAGTCAGCCACTGTTTCCACTGTTTCCCCATCTATTTGCCATAAAGTGACGAGACCGGATGCCATGATCTTAGTTTTCTGAATGTTAAGCTTTAAGCCAACTTTTTCACTCTCCTCTTTTACTTTCATCAAGAGGCTCTTTCGTTCTTCTTCACTTTCTGCCATAAGGGTGGTGTCATCTGCATATCTGCGGTTATTGATATTTCTCCCACAAACTTGATTCCAGCTTGTGCTTCCTCCAGCCCAGCATTCCTCCAGAACTGTGAGATATACGTATTTATTATCGCAGGCCCCCAGTCTCTGGTATTCTACTGTAGTTGCTCAACCTGTCTAAGATAATAATATTCCCTGAGCATTTATGCTCAAGGTTGCCTCTAGTTTGAGGAATATAAGAGAGACTGGCTACATATACACTTCACAGGAGAGGCTTGGCATGATGCTTCTTCTGAGGCTCAAAGGACAAATGAGAAAGACGGAAGACAAATGTCCAGGAGATTCGCAGTCTCTAGACACAACTCTCCAGGAAGGAAAAATGTAACCTCTCAGTCTCCCGAAGATGAAGCTCTGAAATCTCCTTTCCTTCTTCAGCATTCTGTGCAGTCAGAGGCAGAGAATGGCTGCACTGATGAGGATTTAATGATGTGAGGCTTTATTTGCGTAAATAACTGTGGGAAATCCCCAAGCTTTCATGTGGTGATGACCATAGACTCTAGCCAGGTGAGCAATGTAATCTGTTCACACATATCTTGATCCACCACATGTTGAATGCTTTTGGTGGGTGGCTATTATGTTGCATTTCCTTTTCCTATTTGTCAATTCTGGGTTAGCTTGTGTGGAAAACCAGAAGCTTTCCCCACAAAAAGATCTCAGCTGCTGACTTTATGAACTGACTACTGAGAGTTTGGTCTCGAGTGGTTATTTTTTGTGTTGCCAGTGGCAGAGATATGTATTCTTTGTTAGTATGCATGTTACCAAGTTATGTGCATTTCACATAATTTTGCCAGCATAAAAATCAGAACTGTCAATGTGGCAAGAAAGATCACCAGAAGTGAAATCAAGACTTGGTAATATAAGTTGGATAACTTCAAAACTGGAAGAATGGGGTGTTCCAGATAATTTAAACATTTTTAGTCAGCTGAGGCTTAAGCATCCTTTCTTTTCCCAGCTCTGAAAAATCTTTAATGTTTGAGTTCATTTTCCTGTCTTTAAAAACAGTAAAATTAAGCATAATAAGATCTGCTTTTAATTAAAAATCTTTAGTGTGTCATGTAAATCATTTCAATTTATCAATTTCATTGATTATAGTACATGGACTGGCCTAAATATTGGTTGATTATAAGCCATATCTATTTTTTAAATTTCAATTTTATTGTTTTTCAGCCATGCTGCATGACTTGCAGGATCTTAGTTCCCTGACCAGGGATTGAACCCATGCCCTCATCAATGAAAGTAAAGAGTCCTAACCACTGGACTTCCACCAGGGAATTCCCTAAGCTATATCAAGAATTTTTAAAATTTAACTTTATAAATACTCTTAAGTTTCAATCAAATGGGAAACCCTAGCTTGTTGAAAGTTATGGTAGTTTGAATTTCAAAGCTCCATGTATTTTTCAATTTTCCCTATGAAAGACTAGTTCTCATGTTCCTTCTTTTTTTTTTTAAACATCAATTTAATATCTCCACGATCTTAAACTTCTTTTATTTTAGTGCTATCTCTAAACTTCTAATAATGTGCTAGAACATTGGTTTTATTTATAGCTGTTTCACTGGCATAAGCTAAATAACTTAAGCTACTTTAAAATAATAATTGCAATTAGAGATTCCTCCCTTTTTTAAAGGTAATAAGGAAAGTCAAAACAATTGGTTTAGAAGAACAAAAATAAATATCCCAATAAAACAAAACACACAGTTTACACATTTTATCATCATTGTCTTAATGTGTTTTACTATATTAGTTTTATTTAACAAATCTTTGTGTAGAGCTCGCCATGTGCCAGGTGCTATTCTAAGAGCTGGACAGATATTAAGGCCCCACAATAATCAGTATAACACCCCTGTGAGGTTGTTACCGTCATCCCCACTTTGCATATTAGGAAATGAGACAGAGAGGTTATACAACTTTCCCAAGGTCACACTCACAATAAAAGAAAGAGTTGTGGTTTGAAACTTCTAGAATATATGCTTTTAACTATTATCTATGCTGTTGGTCTTGATTGCTTAAAAGACCGAAGTGTTTAAAATGTCAACTTTCAGGATCCATCAGTGTTTGGGGCTATTAATATCTGGAAGTAGATGAATTTTATGACCTACTTCTCTTACCTCAGGAATATATAATGAATATTTTATAAGTATGCACATCAATGTATGTCACACACACATTCATATTCTACACAAAAATACAGTTATAACTATATTATGGTTCTGACATTTCTTTACAATTTTTCCTCTTCAAGGATTCAGACATTTCTAGATAATCTCAGAAGAGGCTAATGGAAATGTCCCAGTCCTGGTCAATTTGTGTCTCTTATTCCTTTTTGCCCTGCTTCACCTTTGAGTGCTGATTATCTCTGTGTTCATGCTTTTCCACAGTCTATGGGGAGCCACAATATACTCATGGTTACATTGTGGTTGATTTATTATAGCCAAGAAATATCAGTTAGTCTGCAGTTACTGAAATTTCTCTCCGTGAAACAGAATCAGAAAATGAAAATTCTCATTATGACTTAGATGTGAATAAGCATGTAGCTTTCTTTTTTCTAAAACTAGTTTCATATTGCTGTGTGTTTCTTTTACTTATTCCCTCAAGTATAAGGAAAAAAAACCCCATAAATTTTCCAATCATGTTAACTAGGAATCTTCTAGTTTCATCTTTTCTTGTAGATGAAATACGGTCAATTTAGAGATGACACTAACCTCTCAGGGCTGTTTTATCCTGGGAGGATTCCCAGTGTGTGAATTATTGGTTTGGCCCCTAGGCATTCTGGTACCCCCCATGTATCACCCTTTTGGTCTCTGGTTGTGGAGTCTCTACTCTCTGAGGTTTCCTTGTACTATGAACTGGTCTTCTTTCTCCCTCATTAGCATCTGTGACAAAAACTGTCAGTAGAATTTTCTAAAGGTAAAATGTTACAGATGCTACTTAACTAAGGTACCAGATTAAAATACAGCCATTTAAAGAAGGATCTTTCAGTCAAATCAAAGTTGTAGAAAACGGTCAAAATGTTGAGAAGTGGATTTTATGAGAAGATTTTCTTTAGATGTTATGCTGAACCCTGTATTGGGGTTCCCCAGAGAAACAAGCCCCAGAATGTGTATATTTATAGGAAGTGATTTACTTTAAGAAATTGGCTTATGCAGTTGTGGGGGCTAAGTGAGTCCAAAGTCTAGTGAAAGAGGCCAGCAGGCTGGAGACTCAGGAAGGAGCTGTGGTTCAAGTCCAAAGGTATTCTGCTAGAAAATCATACACAGCTGATGTCTGAAGGCCATCTACTGAAAAATTCCCTCTTGCTCTAAGCAGACTAGCCTTTTGGTCTCTTTAGGTCTTCAGCTGATTTGATGAGGCCCACCCACATAATGGAGAGCAATCTGCTTTACTCAAAGTCCACTGATTTAAATGTTAATCTCATACAAAACATCCTTACAGAAATACTCAAAATAGTTCAGATCAGCTAAGTTCAGCCACTCAATCATGTCCAATTCTTTGTGACCCTATGGAATGCAGCATGCCAGGTCTCCCTGCCCATCACTAACTCCTAGAGTTTATTCAAATTCATATCCATTGAATAGTCAGTGATGCCATCCAACCGTCTCATCCTCTGTCATCCCCTTTTACTCCTGCCCTCAATCTTTTCCAGCATCAGGATCTTTTCAAATGAGTCAGGTATTTGCATCAGGTGGCCAAAGTATTGGAATTTCAGCTTCAGCATCAATCTTTCCAATGAATATTCAGGACTGATTTCCTTTAAGATGGACTGGTTGGAACTCCTTGCAGCCTAAGAGACTCTCAAAAGTCTTCTCCAACACCACAGTTCAAAAGCAGCAATTCTTCAGCAATCAGCTTTCTTTATAGTCCAACTCTTACATCCATACATGACTACTGGAAACACCATAGCTTTGACTAAATGGATCTTTGTTAGTAAAGTAATGACTCTGCTTTTTAATATACTGTCTAGGTTGGTCATAGCTTTTCTTCCAAGGAGCAAGCTTCTTTTCATTTCATGGTTGCAGTCATCATCTGCAGTGATTTTGGAGCCCAACAAAATAAAGTCACTGTTTCCATTGTTTCCCCATCTATTTGCCATGAACTGATGGGGCCAGAAGCTATGATATTAGTTTTCTAAATATTGAGTTTTAAGCCAACTTTTTCACTCTCCTCTTTCACTTTTATCAAGAGGTTCTTTCTACCATAAGGGTGGTGTCCTCTGCATATCTGAGGTTATTGATGTTTCTCCTGGCAATCTTAATTCCAGTTTATGCTTCATCCAGCCAAGCATTTCTCATGATGTACTCTGCATATAAGTTAAATAAGCAGGGTGGAAATATACAGCCTTGATGAACTCCTTTCCCAATTTGAAACCAGTCAGCTGTTACATGTACAGTTCTGACTGTTGCTTCTTGACCTGCATACAGATTTTTCAGGAGGCAGGAGAGGTGGTCTGGTATTCCCATCTCTTTAAAAATTTTTCAGTTTGTTTTGATCCACAGACAAAGGCTTTGGTGCAGTCAGTAAAGCAGAAGTAGATGTTTTCTGAACTCTCTTGCTTTTTCAATGATCCAATGGATGTTGCCAATTTGATCTCTGCCTTTTCTAAATCCAGCTTGAACATCTGAAGTTCTTGGTTCATGTACTGTTAAAGATTGGCTTGGAAAATTTTGAGCATTACTTTGCTAGTGTGTGAGATGCGTGCAATTGTGCAGCAGTTTGAACATTTTTTGGCTTTGCCTTTCTTTTGGATTGGAATGAAAACTGACCTTTTCCAGTCCTGTGACCAGTGCTGAGTTTTCCAAATTTGCTGACATATTGAGTGCAGCACTTTCTCAGCATTATCTTTTAGGTTTTGAAATAGCTCAACTGGAATTCCATCACTTCCAGTAGCTTTGTTCGTAGTGATGCTTCCTAAGGCCCACTTGACTTTGCATTCCAGGATGTCTGAGCAGACATCCTGAGGAAGAAATGAGGAAGAAAAGCTCATGGCATCAAAACAACTAGTCCTTATTTCTATAAATAGTCATGTGGTCACAAGTGATATTTTTAACTACTTTCTTCTTCTACTCCTCCCATGTTCTGTTTGCACTCAGCTAGTCATAGTTCTTTACCTGATAGGTGGCCCCAGATTTTCATTCCTGAAGGGTCTGGGCCATGGTAGTCCTACCAGGAATTGGGTTACTGTTTTCCATTGTCCTTAATCACATGTGTGCAGGCTCAGTTCTGTCTGATTCTGTGCAATCCCATGGACTGTAGTAGCTTGCCAGGCTGCATTGTCCATGGCATTTCCCAGACAAGAATATGGGAGTGGGTTGCCATTTCCTGCTCCAGGGGATCTTCCTGGCCCAGAGATGGAACTTGAGTCTCCTTCGTCTCCTGCACTGGCAGGTGGATTCTTTACTACTAAGCCACCTGGGGAGCCCTGCCTTAATCACAGTGCATAGTAATGTTAAGTGATGCCCCAGTATTCCTGGAAAGTCCCATGGACGGAGGAGCCTGGTAGGCTGCCGTCCATGGGGTGTGAAGAGTCGGACACAACTCAGCGACTTCACTTTCGCTTTACACTTTCATGCATTGGAGAAGGAAATGGCAACCCACTCCAGTGTTCTTGCCTGGAGAATCTCAGGGACGGGGGAGCCTGGTGGGCTGCCGTCTATGGAGTTGCACAGAGTTGGACACGACTGAAGTGACTTAGCAGCAGCAGCAGCAGTATTCCAGACATAGTCTTCCTCACCTCCATTGTGGAGAAACAGTTAAGAATTGGGGGCTTCGTTTGCACTGCTAGGAGAGCATATAGTTGTCACGACTATGGACTGTGGGCTTCACTCATGTCAGAGGGAGCTACAGAAGCCTGAGTAAAGGCAGAGCAGTCCTCTGGAAGATTGCATTTAATAACTAACTACATGTCTGCTAAAGACCAAGCAGACAATGCAGATATTTTCATGGATCAAATGTGGGCTGCATGAAGATCAGACCTGGCCCTGAACTGCTTTAGGTCCTTTCCAAGAGTGGGGCAAAGAACTTCCAAGGGCAAGAGTTTGTGTGTAGAGAGAACCATGCTGAAGGAGAAATCTCACCCATGTCATTGGAACCGTTCCCCATTAGGCCCAGATGGGAGGGAGGCTCTGAAATACCCAGAAGTATCTAGTTTAAGTATCTGCTGAGCCTTGAGGGCATGACGCTACTCCATCATTCTCAAGCCAGGTCGAATGTGATGCCATATTGAATACTCAAGCTTCTCTAAGATGCTCCTGGCTACCTTAGCCACATACAGGAAAACGCAGTACCCACTCTAACATTCTCAGATTCCTAAAAAACCATCCTGGCATTTCTTGGGCCTTTTTCTCCCCCAGAGGTTGTAGCTTGCTGGGATGCTGTCATCCTTCTCTTTCTTTGATTTCTTCCTTTAATCCCAGCACTGTAAAGGCTCTCCATTTCATCCTCTTTCTAGCAGGAATTTTTGCCTTGTGTTATTGCTTGTTCTTTTTCTACTCTTTGTTAGTGACATAATCCTAATGCAAGAAGGGATTGTAGGAAGCTGAATGTATTTTAGAAAAACCACAAAATATTTTGAGAGATTATCTTATGGCTATATCTTCAGAAAATCTCTCCTTTGCTCTGCTGCTATCAGTGGAATTTTAAAGTTTTGCCTTGCTTATGGGTATCAAAGGAACTTCACTGCAATAAGAACCTTAACTCACAGTTGCCTCTTGCATTCTACAATTAATTTCTCCCCCCTTTATTTAGCTACAGATACCTTTTATTCTTCTTTTCCCTTTTTTTGTACTTAATAACTCTAAGGTTACTTCTCCAGCCTGGGTTAGAGGAGAATTATAATAACCTCATTTCAGTGTTTTTCTCTCTTTCTTTTAAGTTGTTTGTGCAAGCTAGGGTCAGTCATGGGATTCAATGGAATGGATCAGTTGGGCAATAATTATATTAAAACCCGTTTAAAGGTACACTCAGAAAACAAAACCCTGGCTTTTATTTAGACAAAATAAAAGATAAATGAATATTCAATTAGAATGATTTCTAATAATTTCGGCATTTTCTCTTGATAGATTGTGTAGTAATTTTCTTTTTTCTAGTCCAGGCTAGAGGCATATTTTCAGTAAAGATGTTAATTGTGTAATTTGACTTCTTAAAAATAGGATGCTAGATGTAATATCTGTATATGCATTTTCATTAAACATTCTTTTCAATCAGTTATATTTAAAGATTCTTGTTTGGGTTAAGTCAGATTTGTCAGCTCTTCAATCAGTTTGTAGCACATTGTAAAAGAATATACTCAAAACAGAGCTAAGCTGTCAAGCTGTGACAACTCTGAATGAGGAAGATTTTCAAAAATTATGAGTGAGATATTTTAAATGTCTCCTTGACATCCATAGCACTATTCAAAATACTTCATCAGAGGCATGTGCTTTAAAAACGCACTTGAAAATTAATGTGAGGAGTGCAATTTGTCAGTCTTTGTCTTAGCAGACATACCACTGACAGTCACAGAGCATTTGCAGTAAGACAGCCCTGAATCGCTCTACTGAAATGCCGCCCAGAAGCAGGAAGGATGGAGTGACCTGTTCACGGGGCAGTCAGAAGGGCCTCGAGCAAAATAAAAACATAAGAGGTTTGATTCCAAGTCCTGTTGATACCTTTTTGAGCCAGTGGCGAATGGTGAGCTCCATTTGTCCTTTGCCAGGAGGATTGTGTGATTTAGTGATTCCTCGAAGGAGCCATCTCTTCCTTAGCTGTGAGTCAGGGACATGAGCTATTTGTCCTGACCTCAGCTTGTAATAGGGAAGGCTATGGCAAAAAGACAAAGCCTTGGCTATTTATTTTAAATAAGTCTCTTAAGGGGTGAAGAAATATCACAGGCCTGGGGCTGTCCTAAGCTAGCTTTCTCTAAATTCAAGGAAACCTTTCCAACACCTGACCTGGAAGAACCCTCCAGGGACACCACTTAATTGGTGAAGGGGCTTTAGAAATGAATCACACCGAGCCATGGACTTTTCGTATTTCTTTTCACTCCTTCCCAGTGCCTGTCAATTGTATATGTTATGTGCTTGTCTGTTGCTAAAGCTTAAGAAATCAAGGTGGGGGTAGGTACACAGAGCAGAATTTTGAAGAGAAAAACTTAAAATTGACTTGACGGTGGTCCTGTCCATTTGCATGGTGTCTCTGGTCTCTTAAGGTACCCCAAAGTACCTTATTCACAGTAAAGATTCATGACAGGGTTACAGAATCCAAACTCAGGAAGGCTAGAACTCTGGTTCCCGGGGCCAGAAAAACTTCAGATCATTGCTATCCCTTGGACCACAAGTGGCTTCTCTTTTGTGCATCTTTCTGAAGAGGGAAGGGCTGTTTCCTGAAAGCGGGAGTGGCCAACATTGTTAGACGCTGATGAGGCTCTGTGGTAACACAGCGGGGACTGGGAAAGTGGCCACTGACTTAGGGATAAAGGTGACTCTGTGACAAAGAGGACTTTAAGGACAGATGCCTCAAGGAAGTGGGCAAGCAACAAGCCACACAAGAGTTGATTGAGAAATGCATGAGAGATAAGAATATTGAGGTAAGTTAGCCTTTTGATAGTTTACATATTCTTATCATTCCATTGCTAAACAATGAGGAAAGAGGACTTTAAAAATGTTCGGTTCTTAACCTGGGATTATACATCTAGTGAGTGGCACCTACAAGATTCCAATACACCTCTGCCTTGAGGGGTTGAGCTCTTTTTTTTTTTTTAATTTATTTTTATTAGTTTTGCCAAACAATGACATGATATCACCATGGGTTTACATATGCTCCCCCTCCAGAACCCCCCTCCCTCCTCCCTCCCCCTGGGAAATCTCGTTGCACCAGTCCCAAGCATCAATCCTGGGCCGGCTATTGATTAGACATGATAACTAACATGCTTCAATGCCATTCTCCCATATCATCCCACCCTTTCCCTCATCAACAGAGGCCCTGAGTCTATTCTATACATCTGCGTTCCTTTTGCTGTCTCGCATGTTGGGTTCTCGTTACCGTCTTTCTAAATTCCATATATATGCGTTAATATACTGTATTGTTGTTTTCGCTTCTGGCTTACTTCACTCTGGATAATGGGCTCCAGTTTCGTCCATCTGAGTAGAACTGATTCAAATGAATTTTTCCTTAATGCTGAGTAATATTCCATTGTGTATATGTATCACAGCTCTTAACTGTGGTTAATTTTTTCATCACTTTAATCAAGGCCATGAGTCTATGGTCACCCAATGGAATAGAGAGCCTTCTTGGTCCCAGGGCATGCTGAGGACATCTGTGGCCACAGACAAAGCACAGAAGAGATGGCTTCCATATTTTGCTTAGCCTCATAAAAATATCACATGGTACAGGGAAGGAGTTTCTCTTCCTCATCCTGTTATTTAGCTGGATTTAGCATAGACATAATCATCTCATTTGCCCTAGCCCTCCAATATCGCTTGAAGTAAATAGAGCATTTTGATGGCCTACTGTCCCTTATCAGGGCACCTATAACGATACCGTATTTTGTTATTTGACTTCTACATTCTCTCTGTAGCTTTTAGAATAAAAGAATAATAGAGACAATTAGTTCTGTTAAATGCATCTTGGAGCCATGTGTTAGCTTATCTATGGATTTTCTCCTTAGATGTTTAAATATTCCCTCTGCAATTTAAGTTTCATCAAACAAAGGAGATCTGATTTAAGATAATTCTCTTGGTGAGAAAGCAATTGCTGCTGCAATCTGCCATTCACCCAGAACCATTGATCCCAGGATAAACATTCATTTATCAGACAATTCAAAATAAAACACAACATATGCTGTCGTTTATAACAAATTGATGGGTAGAATTCTGCGTTCTTCCCAGGTTCTCCTATTGAAGCATTGTCTCATTTACTTTGGTAAAAATTCCTGTAAAATATGTTTCATTCCTTTTACCCGAATTCTTACTTCAAATTACAAGTTGATTAACTTTTTATAAAGTCGGTTCATTATCTTAACCTCTGCGTACTGTTATATTTCTTTTGCACTGTCTTTTCAAAGCATTAATGGGCATTTTAAAGTTAAAATGACATTTTAAAAGTCTCTTTTATAAGCCACTCCATCCTTTGGAGCCCTCATCCTGCAATGTTACCGGTAAAGTGCTTAGGAGGCATTCCGGCACCTGGCTGTGACTCTGGCCTTGTGTGGTGACCTTCTTGCCGCAGCCACATAATCATCTTGTGAAAGCCACAGTCCAGGTATAGAGAGGTTGTGGCCGTGAAGAACTGCTTTTCATTAGAGTTGTTATTGGGTTTTGCAATCTGCACAAAGCAGGCAAAATGACCACGAGATGATAATTAAGTGATCTTTTTATTATTTCAGAGAGGGAAAAAAAATACTTCACAATTCTGATGATTGCAAAGCCTCGGAATTGGAGTTAAAAAAAAATACAACATGAAACACTTGTGTGAGCACAGATTCCCTCCTTTCATTTTTTAAATGTAGATGATATTTTTTTTTCTTGCATAATGAGTGTCTTGTAGGACAAGAGGCTCTTGACTGAAGGCTGGCATTAAAATACTTGTTATCTAACACTGGTATGAGCAGATTGTACAAAGGAGACCACCGTTTAATCACTGAAGTTCAAAACCAAGGTTTCTCTCTATGAAGGGTGTTTGGAGCCTCTAAAAAATGCAACAGATGGGTACCTCAAATTTAAATTCTTTTGATAATGATTAAGGATTTGCTACTTAAAAATGATGAAAATAAAACTTTCACTGACAGTCTTTGAAGATGACAGGAGAAGATCTATCAGGAAATTATAAATTTTTTGTGGGATTCTTTTTAAAGTAAATGGTTTTTGCTTCTCTGTACTATATGATCTGACTTTTCTGCATTTTAATAAAAGTTTTCACTTGAGCTTACCTAAAACTTGGAAAGAAGATATATTGATAGTTATAAAAGCATGTACATTATTTCTCATATCTTTACTAAATTGAAAAACTTAAAAATAATTTAAAAATTTCTGGCATAAAAAAGGTCCCATCTGAACTATTAAATTATTGACCTTTCCTCTCTTAACTGTTGTATCACCACCTCAGGCAAACAAAAATTACCAATGACCTATAGGGCACAATGGTGCTGTTTAAATATTTGTCTGCTAGTTTTCTCATCTGGAATCTGGATAGGAGTCTGTAAAATTCCATAAGCGTCAACTATGAATATATTTTTGTTTATTCCTAATAATTTCTTAGATTGTTTTCCCTGTGTCATTAATAAGTCATTTTGAAAATTTTCTACTATAGTAGATTCTTCAAGTATTTCCGAGGAATTGCCACACATGGTTTCACACCAGATGAAGGCTGTGTCAAACATACTCCCCTTATAAAACTGACCATTTTGGTAGTATACCAATGCTTTGCTCATTCAATAGCCACACATCTAAGAAATTAATTCCGTATATTTGTAGAATCTTAAAGAGCATATTGGATAATACACTTGCTTAGTATCTGAAGAAAACCTTTGTATTTTATAAACTATCAACAATTATTGATCCGACTACAGAAGCCTGAGGAATTCCGGAGTGGCAAATTTGTACTAAGTATAAATGAAACATCATATAGAATCATAGAATGTTTTTTAAACTCTGGAAGGGACTTTTTCTATCATCAGAATGTTTTGTGGTTTGGATAGCATACTGAATATGGATGAAAAAAAATCAATATTAAATGTATTTTATTTAAATTAAAAAATATACATCATATTCAAGTGAGGCAGCCCAATGGTGGCACTAGAACAATCTAAAAGTTGTTAATTCCACAGCATGTGGCCCTATATATGCAAAATGAGATGAAATCTACTATGTGCCAGAGCTCCAGATTGCTGGCTGCTTTTGCCTTCTGATATATGCAAAAGCTCAGTAAAATATGCCGTGTGAGAAAAGAAATCAGTGGGCTTATACTATTATTTCTAGTAGAAAAGTTACATTTCTTTGTTTGTGAAAAACTTTGTCCACTGTTTCCTTTTCTCTTATTTTTATTTTACATTATAAATTCCTCTTAGACTTTAGTGGAATTTTTTAAAAGATTTTTTTCTTTAGATCATTACTTGTAAGGAACCAGTCATAAATCTACATATATCAGGCTTCTTAAAGCTGTATTTGCATAGCTGATTTGAAAGTAACATTTGTTATAAGCTTAAGTCTTGATGCTATTATCCCATGGCAATTAATTCAAACCTCTGTGAAATGTCAAGGATGATCTGTTTATAGTGTGACCCTTATTCTTTCCCTTGCCAAAGCAGAAGACACTGGGTAAGAACTTAGATTCCAGGAAGTTGATGAACAGGCAGTTAATATCCCCAGTGATTGGTTATTCCACTCCACCCTCCCTATGGAATTAAAAGCATCCCTGGCTATTGGGTACCTTCACTCTTTTCTCCCTTTGGTATTTTCTTATGACTGCTACTAGGCTTAAATCCTAAAAATGCACATTTGATCACAGACCTTCGTTGCCCTCAGATTTATGTATTTAGAGAGGCCTTCCTTGACCACCCTGCCACTCTCATAATGTATTTCCCAATTGGTATGCTTCACTTCATCGCATTTTTATCTACCTGACGTTAGAGTCATTTATTGTTTTTACAAAGCACAGTTGTTACAGTTCTATTGGGATACAACATCCAAGAGCCTTGTTTGCTGTCGTAAACATTGTACCTGGCATACGGCTGATACTCAATAAACATTTTTTTGGACAAATGAGTGCATTTTCTTTAAAGGCAAGTTATATCTCAACATTCCCTTCTGCAGTCTTGTGGTTCCACTGTTTGACCATAGCAGTATGTGTAATTATTCATTTATTATCCCAAAGAAGTTAGGAGATGACCTGTGACATGTTTGAGCTTCCCTGGTGGCTGAGCCAGTAAAGAATCTGCCTGAAATGCAGGAGACCTGGGTTTGATCCCTGGGTGGGGAAGATTCCCCTGGAAAAGGGAATGGCTGCCCACTCCAGTATTTTTTCCTGGAGAACTCCATGAACAGAGGAGCCGGGTGGGCTACAGTCCATGGGGTCACAAAGAGTCAGACACGACTGAACAACTAACACATAGATACTTTGCTTGTGATATGTTCATTCTGTGCTTGAAGATTGCCTGGTTAAAGATGTATTAATGAGAAATAATCATTACAAATAAAAATATTTATGTTAAGCTTTTTTTGTTCTATGAAATGATCTCTTTAGAAATTGTGCTTTCTCTAATCTTTCCAATCTGCAGTAATATTATCTGTGAAATTGCTACAAGATTTTCTTGTAGTCTTGGGGTGTAGGGGCTGCCACATGAAAACTACACTAGTGTATTCTAGAAAAGGACATCAGGATTAATTTGTTGTTGTTTCTGTTCTGATCTATAAGCAGTTTAAATTCATACTGGCCTCTGGGGTGTGTGGGAGAGATCCTTAGACAATAGGTGCTTTTAATGATAGAGATTCTCACAATTCTTTACATGAATATGCTGACAGGATATTGCCTTTTTGCCGCTTAGAAATGCAGGACAAAGCAGCTGACAACTGTCATCTGGAATTTTATATCATACAAACATACTCCCTGTGTCAGTGAGGGTTTGCCTATATGATTTTAGCAGTTTCCTTCCAGTTTCTCCAGAAAAAATGGGGTAGTTCACATAAGACAGTCTTGAGATTATTGATACAATCACAAATTGAAATGGGACCATGGGCTCTCTGCTCATAGAGCAGCATGCCTGGCTCTCTCTGTATTTGAAGTGATTAACGATGCTGCAGCACGATGGGGAAACGGTCTGTCTATAATTATAGGAAACCACAGGCGGGAGAAACCCTTTCTGATAGTGGTCTTTGAAGCCACCCAAGTTATTCGAGTCTGAGCCATTAGAGGGGGAAAAACAGGAAGAAAGAAAGTAAGACAAGTATGAAGAAAGAGAACAATCAGAATGTGCAGTAGTGATACTGGTCTAGCAGGAGACTGCGTGATAAGGAAAAAAAAATCAGCTGGGGCATTGATAAGCTGACAGACAGGAGAAGCAATTGGTTCAGCAGTTGAACAAGGAGTTACACAAAGTCATGGAACACTTACCTGTCTCCCTATTGTTCTTACCACGTCACCCCTTCTTTCTTATCTGTAATATGGAGAAAATATTTCTTATCATCTTTGCGGAGCTCAGTGATACAGACAGACTTTAGTAAAAACGGAAAACACTAAGCAGCTGTATAGCACAGGGAATTCAGCTCTGTGATGACCTAGAGGGGTGGGACGGAGGGTGGGCGGGAAGGGAGGCTCAAGAGGAAGGGGAGGTATGTACACTTATGGCTGATTCACGCTATTGTATGGCAGAAACCAACATTTCATTGTAAAGCAATTATCCTCCAATTTAATTTAAAAAAGAAAATACGATGACTATGATAAACAACGATATGGAATTAACCCCGGCTTTGGTGAGCTTTAAAATTTAAGTCTCCTTAAAACTAGGAGAGTTGAGGATTTACACGAGTTGCAGAATCATCTTTGAGCTACGGGGCTCCGTTTTCCTCCCTGGTCCTGGTCATGGCTCTGAGAAGATGGGCCCGAGACATCCCTCCGGCAGCCTGGGAATACTGTATTGACAGGTGTGCAGCCTGGCTGGAGGCTGTGAATACAAACTGGCAGCCTAGTTCCCATCCTGACCACTTGGTGCCACTCTCGCTTTAAGAAAACAGCTCTGCCTCAGCCGAATCCTAGGAAAAAACACCTTCCTCCTAGGTTGGCTTCAGTGGTTTCAAAGACAGTCATTGTTTTGAAGAAGGTCATTTGGAGAGTTCGGTGGCTGATGTGATTAGAATGTGTATGGTCGCGCTGCATTCCAGGTGCTTTGTGTGCTAACACTTAGGTGTTATCACCAGCATTAATTATCCCAGGGACAAGTAACAAACACAGGTGGGCCCTTGTTGGTTCATTTAAAAGCCAAGACTCTCCAGCCCGTAAATTTCCAGGTAGCCACCCAGGCCTTTAACTTGTTTAATTTGACAAGAGGCTGTAGCCCATCCTACTTCATCTATTTATAGACTGGATGTTACATGAGAAAATCTGCTCATTGTTAGTTTCTCCCAATGTATGTTACACACATACACAGAAAGAACTTGAAAATGCTATTGTTGAGTGTGTTTCCTGGTACCCAATAGTTGAGTTTTTTTTTTTTTCCCTAGCTTCATCCTCTTGCAGAATTATTTATAAGAAAAAAGACATTTTCCTTCACAGAAAGAACCATCTTTTAAATGAGATAACTACCTCTAATGTTGTCCAGAATGTTACCCAAATGACATGTTACCCAAGATGACCCCTCCTCATCTCTTTCCCTGCCTTTCTTTTCCTTCTGGGGCCAAAAGGGATTCCAGGAAGGAATTCTGGGCACAGGCTTTTACAGCTTCAAGATGACTTTCTGAATTGGAGGACATTGCAGCGTTTAGCTGAAGGTCCTGTGTTCTGTTTTAATGGGAACCCAGGAGGGGGCCTTGCCCACTTCTAAAGATGCTATTGAGAGCAGTGCTTTTCTGACTCATTAATTTGGAAAGTCAAGAGGAGGCTGCCATTAAGAAATGTCTTTGCAATTAATTGCATGTAAAACCTCGAGTTTTTTTTTTTTTTTTTTCTGAGACATTTATAGGAACTGCTCTGCCTTGTTTATTTGTGTATACTTGTGCTGGCCTTAGCATAGTGGAACTGACCCTAAGCAAAGTTGAGTGGTTGGCAAAGTCGGCTTCTGAGTCCCTTATGATTTCATTGCCGGCCTTTCCTCTCCATGAACCTAAGGTTTCCTTCCATTTCTCTTTAAACCTTATTAGTTTTCAGTTAAATTGCCTCTGGCATTAGGTTTGCTTATTTAGGATTGTCCTTGGGTTTGGGGGTCTGGAAACTCTGTTAGGACCCAGATCCTGCCATTTCCTTGCTTTGTAAGTTTAGGCAAATTATTTAACTTTTCTGCACTTTATGTCCTCCTGTGTATATAGGGCTATTTTGAGCAGTAAGTAAAACACCACATTTAAAACTCAGTGTCTGGATCAAACACGTAAGGTGCTTGTTAAAAATGAAGTCTTCTGAATCTGATTCTAGACAACTGACTCAGAATCTTGAGGAAAAGATCCAGGAATCTCTATTTTTTAAAAAAGAGCTCTAGGAAATTCTTACACTCACCAAAGGCTGAGAATTCCTGGCTTAAGGCATACAACTTCTGTGGAGTAACTGACTTTATAAAAGGGCCTGGGGAAACAGCATAACCAAGAGGAGAGGGTGAAAAATGGAGAGAGTCAGGCATCGCAGTTGGGCTTCCCAGGTGGCTCTGCCACTTGCCTGCCAATGCAGAAGACCTGGCTTCAATCCCTGGGTAGGGAAGATCCCCTGGAGGAGGAAATGGCAACCCACTCCAGTATTCTTGCCTGGAGAATTCTATGGACAGAGGAGTCTGGCAGGCTACAGTCCAGGGGATCGCAAAGAGTTGGATATGACTTAGCAACTAAAACCACAACAACAATAAGGGATCCCAGTTATTTTGTTGGGGAAAGATCTGGGGGTACCTGCAGGGTGATTCGATCAGGGCTCTCCTAAATCCTATCTGGAAAGGAGAACATGGAGAATTGGTTCATTTTGTTGCTGGGTAAAGTATGCAGTGCCTCCTTTCTAAAGTGAAGATGCTAAATCTACTTTACTACTTTAATTTGTCACTTTTTCCCAACATGGTCTTACTTGCTTTGGGTCCCATCTGTGTGTAAACAAGGCAAGGGTTGCTCCCCTCTACTTATGCAGATCAGTGGATACTTGTTCATTAGACCACAAGCTCTACAAGGGAAGACAGCATGATTTGTGCTCCTTTGAGATTTCAGGGTCTAGCACAGAGCACACGTATAAAGTAGGCATTTGATCAATGAGTACATGAGTTGTGTAGGAAAACACTTTCTTAACCTCTAATACATACTAATTAACCTCCTCTTTTCTTCTTTTTGTTCACATTCACATTCACATACATACGTAAGACTTGATCAGATTCAGGTTCCTTGAGTAACCGAACTATTTTGCAGAAGCTGATGCTCTGGATGAAGCTAGGTTACAATAATGGAGAATTAGGGATGAACAGGTATGGAATGCAGATGTTAAGGGAAAGGAATTCAGTCTTGGCTTGCTGCTGGGCCATCTGTTTTGTTTAGATCATTTAGGAGATTAAAGAGCCACTGACCCAAAATGATGTTGATTTGCAGAGCTCATTGACCATGTGGAAAATTGAGCCAGGGAGGGTGAGCTACCACCTGTGGGCTTTGTTGTTGACCCCCAGTACTCAGCGCCTAGCCAGGACATTTTAAGAAGTAGCAACAGAGAAGATTGCTTTGGACATGGTTAATGTTTCCTTGAGGCATTGACAACCATTTAGTTTTTCTCAAAATTCAGTGTGATGGGAAAAACGCAGATTTCTGGGCGCTACTCAGATCAAACCTACATATTGCAAACCGCAGGTGTGGGGCAGGGCATAAGAGAAATGCAAGAGATTCAGCTGGACTTGGTCTCCATGAGGTTGTTCACGGGGTTCAGGCCACCCCAAGTAACCCCTACTCTTCCATACTGGGCACTAAGGGGTGTGATATTTGATATCTGCAATGTACTTACGGCCTTCCATCTTCCAAACTCTAGCCCTGGAATAAGAGCATTCTTTGCTTTTGTATGATATAGCCTTTGATTCCAAGTCTTAGCCTTGTCATTTAGAGAAAACCAAGGACCGCCTAACATTTTTTTAACAATTAAAATTATCCTTTGTTAGAGCAATTTTTTGGTGTATAACAGAATTGAGTGGAAGACACAGAGATGTCTTGTACACCCCCTGTCCCAGCACAAGCATAGCCTCCCTCCTTGCCAACTTGGTCTTCAAGAGTGGTACCCTTGTTTCAACTGAGAGACTTATACTGACCCATCCTTGGCATCTCCAGTTTGTATTAAGGTTCACACAACTTTTTTGAACCTCATTTGTTTCAGCTGTAAGTGGTTTAAGGGCTCAAACTTCTCTCACATGCTCCGCTTGTTCCTGTTCCCATGTTTTAAGGTGATAAAGAAGTTTTGTAGATTTTGTTGTTCTTAACTTTACACTCTTTATGTTAGATGGGCTGAAAACCCTAGTCATTCGTTAGAGTAGTGACCTCTAACACGATGTCCCTAAGCGAGCAGTGTCAGCATTTCCTAGCACATGCCTCAATCTTTGGCCCTACTCCAGACCAACTAAATCAGATGCTGGGCAGCAGGCATTTGTGTTTTAATCAGCCGTTCAAACAATTGGAATATTGCTGTCATCTGAGGACCACTGGACATTAGAGAAATGTTACTCATTGGCTTAAAATTTTTTGAGCACCAGTTGGGCTGAGTGGATGATGCTTCACAAAGTGGCTTTAAGGAGAATGAAAAAAGGCTCTTTATGGCGAGATGAGGGCAAGACAGTACCATGGATCAGTTGTACCATAGTCACATTTACTTTTTTGCCTAGACAAATGATCTAACCTCTGGGCTTTGTGGTCCTTGTTTGTAAATTTATTATTATTATTCAATCAGAGTTCAACATCAGCTATTGCAGGCTTAAATGAGGTTGCTGGCTAAGTGCCTTGTACACTCTGGTAGGCAGTAGATGTTCAATGATGGTCTGTTTGCTGCCCTCATCAAAGGCAGCAAGCAGTGTGTGATTTCAGCAGACTACAAAACCAGGGATGGGAAGGGCCTGCGTCTCTTTTGGTCAGTGTTACAACTCTAGCAACTAGCACCTTAAATGTTGGTTATATGAACAAATATGATGGCATAAATACAAAACATTGAGTGATGGAAGGCAGTTTTACTGGCTACGTTGGCTGATAACAGTATAAATGCGAGGAAGTGTTTTTGAGGCAAACCTTAGACCCGTCATAAGAAGTTTCAGGGTTGATGCTGAGGTCGGGTCAGAAGTACTAACACCTGGAGTGAGATGGGCCAGGTGGAAGGAGGATGAGCGGAGATTTAAGATCCCCGCCTGGGGCTCAGCCAGACCCAGCGCCAAGTAGCCCCCTTACTCCTCGCAGCCTCTGGCCTCGCGCTCCGTGGCCCCAGAGCTCCTCTGCTGGCTCTGCCCCGGGTGCGGCGGGTGAGCAGGAGGCTTTTGCTCTCCGGGGCTCGTGCCCGGTCATTGTGAGGCAAGCTGATGGCTGTAGGGGCCAAAGAGAAGATGGCGGGCCTTCAGGAGTTTCCTGAACATCCTGGAATGACTGAGGACCGACCGGAAAAACAGCGAGAGCAGCACCGGTTCGCTACATCACCCTGATTGTCGACGGACACCGTCTTAAGGCCCAGCAGGCTATATCGGCTGCGTGCAGTAAGTTCTTGTACAAATTCTTCCAGGAGTTTACTCGGGAGCTTTGGGTGGAGATAGAAGGTGTTAATATGTAAAACGGACCTTTCGTCGTTTACTGGAGGTCGGGTAAACAGCAGTATTAATAATACAAGGGAGAGAAGCCAGTGATGTATGCAAAACAGCTGAGGTTATACAAGTGCTGGCTGGCTCTCAAAGCCTTTGAAGTCAGAAGGTGAATACGGTGCTCTTCTTACCTATGCAGTATGCAAGTTTTGGGGGGAATATAGTGTAACCTTTTTGAATGACAGTGAAAAGAATACTGGGACCTGATTTTGCTTTGCTGGAGTTGCATCATTGTTTATTTAAAGCTGTGTATGTGAAGGTTCCCGTCAGGAAGCTGCGGTTGCCTTAGAGATTTTTCCTCCCCAGCCTGTTGAGGTGTAATTTACATATAATACAATTCACCCCTTTTAGTGTAAAGCTTGAATTATGGTAATTATATACTGTAGCGAAACCAACCACCATAAGCAAGATGTGGGAACATTTCCATCACCCTGAATTTTGTGACTCTGCAGCAGGCCCTGATCTCAGCCTCAGGCAACTGCTGATTTGATTTTTATCACTGTAGTTTTGTCTTATTTAGAATCTCTTGTAAAGGGCCCCTACAGTATGTAGTGTTTTGTGTTTCACTGTTTAAACTTAGCATTATGTTTTAGAGATTTGTCCCTGTAAATTATAGGTATTACTATTTTGTTCCTGTTTTTGCTGAGTAATATTCCATTGTGTGGCTATGGATATCTGTTGATGGACATTTAGGTTGTTGCTAGTTTTTGGCTATCACAGATGAAGTGGCTCAAAAAAAAAAATTAAAGGGCTGTATCATTAAGTACTGTATAAGGAGAATAGGATTCTCTTACTAAAATATAATGCCAATTAAATGAGTATAGCCTTAACAGATTATGAGTAAGTCTTTAGGGGAGATTTAAACAATTTCAAGTTATGAAATAGAATGTCGAGCTCTATTGTTGAAAATATTTGACAGGCTAGAATCCAGGATAAATCAACTTTGAAAGACATTTTTTCTCCTTTCATTTTCCTCATGATTTATTTGTTTTTGACTCTCTTCAAAACAAGGGTTGCCAAAAAAAAAGTCTGCAAGAAAGTTCGGTATGTTTACTCATTTTCCTCCTCATTTTCTTCCTTGTCTTCCATCCATCTCTTATTTCAGTTCTGACTATATACTAGCTATATTAATTACCTTATCAACTTTATCAAATTAATGATCACAACATCTGTGGTATCCCCACCCCATTTTAGAGATGGAAGGACTGAGACCCTGAACTGAAAATTGTATAAGCAAAACCAGGACTAGAAATTAAGACTTATTTCTTAGCCTATGATATTTCTACTATATCACCTGGTAGAAAAATCTTCCTGTTTCTTCCTCGTCACACACAATTACCTACTTATCCTACACTTAGCGAGGGTAGGTGAACTTACTTGCAGGTGGAAGAGGAACGGAGAGAATTACCAGAGCTTGGGGCAATAGGAAAAGGGAGAAGAGCTTTTCTTTCAACTAAGAAGTGGAAATGTGAATGTCATGATGGAAAATACTTGGAAAGGCATTGATAACCAAGGAACTCCCCAAAGCTCTTTCCTGTTTCCTTACTACCCCTTGATTGCTTCTATTCCAGGATCCGTGATTTGAGCCTAACATTTCCATGACCTCTGACAGGCTGTCTATGTCCTCTCCTGCTCCTCCTTCATTCATGGAAACTTAGTTTGTGTCTTCCCAATCATTTCTTATCAGTCTAAGCAAAAGTGATCTTTCCTTTGAGTTCTTTACTGTTGGACATTCACTAGGTACTTAATTGCATATGTTTTTGTGGTAGCAATAAATTGGCTAAATAAAAGCTGTTCAGTATTGGATAAGTGTTGTTTTGTTTCACAACCACAATAGGATTGTAGCAGTCCCATTAAAAATAGCAAGCATTTAAAATAACAATAAAATGAAATAACTAATATTTATTGGAAAACATTAACTGTGCATCATTATTTCATCTGTTTCCCACATGAACTTTATGAGATGGATATACTATTATTCCTGCTTTATAGATGAGGAAATGAAGGCTTAGAAGGATTAATTTCCCCAAATTGATATAGCTGGAAAATATAATCCAAAAGGGAAAATAAAGATCAACATAATCCTACCATCCAATAATAACTTTGCTTAAAGATTACGTAGATTGAAAACAGAGACCCTTTTTATAAACTTAAAGTGCTTAACCAAATGCTAGTCAAATAATGACTGCTGTTGCTGCTGCTAAGTCGCTTCAGTCGTGTCCGACTCTGTGCGACCCCATGGACGGCAGCCCACCAGGCTCCCCCGACCCTGGGATTCTCCAGGCAAGGACACTGGAGTGGGTTGTCATTTCCTCCTCCAATGCATGAAAGTGAAAAGGGAAAGTGAAGTCACTCAGTCGTGTCCGACTCTTTGCGACCTCTGCAGCTTACCAGGCTCCTCCGTCCATGGAATTTTCCAGGCATGAGTACTGGAGTCGGGTGCCATTGTCTTCTCCAAATAATGACTACTCAAGGTGTATTTATTGAATACTTCAATGCATTCCACAGAGACGCATTGAATAACTCACAAGGGAATTGAATTATATTTTCTAGACTCGGAACTTAATTTAGCTTTCCCTGGGCTTTCCTGGTGACTCAGATGGTAAAGAATCTGCCCACAATGCGGGAGACTCGGGTTTGATCCCTGGGTTGGGAAGATTCCCTGGAGAAGGGAATGGCTACCCACTCCAGTATTCTTGCCTGAAGAATTCCATGGACAGAGGAGCCTGGTGGGCTACAGTCCATGGGGTCGCAAACAGTGAGCAGGACTGAGTTACTCACACTTGCATTTCACTTTATCTTCCCACACAGCTGTCCAATATGAGGCTTTCTTCTCATTAATGTCAAAGACTGTTGTTATGAAGAAATTCTAGTCATGGGAAAAAATCATAGCTTCTCCAGCCCTACCCTTTACTTTATAAAAAGAAACCGGAAAGGATAAATGTTTTCTTAAGTAAAGGATAATGTTTTCTTAAGTAAACTTTACAGCCTCTAAAAAGTTGCATTTTTAGAAAAATTTTATTCAAATCCCTTATGGTTCTGTAATGTCCTCTGTAGAAAAATATCTTTAAATAGCCTCTTTGTTTCTGAAAAATTGTTCTTCCTTTGGTCCATGAAGATTTAATTATATTCGTGTCTAAAAAAACCACAGCTTTGGCCATATTTTCCTCTCCTGTTGAATTGTTGGTCTATTTTTTAGTAAAAAGACGCCTCCTTTTGTGTGGATTCTTCTCTTTCTTCTTAGCCTCTCTTCAAAAATGGATGTTATGCCAATAGTCTTAACTGGGAGTGCCATAGAAAGTAATGGCTGAAGGCATGAAATTTTTGGAGTTTCAAATGTTCATTCCATTACTTTTTTGCCTTGTGATCTTAGGCAAGTTACTTAATTGCCTCAGTTTTCTCATCTGGAAAATGGTGACTGTAATATTTTCTACTTTAGGGGATTATTTTGAAAATGTCATGTAATAAACATTACATAAAAGATGCTTAGCATACTGCCTGATTGATGTTTAGACATAAAAAAGGCTTTCTTTCCTCTAAAATATTATCCACCAGAAGACTGAGTGGTATTTAACAACTAGTTCATTGGAAGCCCCTTATAAAAGATGCACTGTAAAATAGAGTTAAGGTTTGTGGAAAACAAATAAGCAAATAAACCCTATAGACCTCATTGAATGTTAGTTTTGGATACTTAAAGAGCTCATCTGCCATTATAGGTTTTAAAAGAAGCAGAACTATTTAGCTTGTAGTTGTTCCTAGGAGTTTGACCTTACAACTTTAAGTATTGTATGCCAGTGTTTAGTAGAATTTTAGTCTCTAAGAAAGGAAGATTCTGTGTGTTTGAATTTGTGGAAATTAGGAATATATTCGTGCAGGATGATGAAAAGAGTCATTCCCTTAAGGTAGTGCTGATGAGTACTTGATGCATAGGGTAATACTGTTATCGATTGCATTCGCACAAATTCAAACAGTTGAGACAGAAAAGAACTTGATGAGCTCTGGGAAGCAGTTCGTCGTCTCTAAATGTGCATCCAGAGTTGATAAAGACGTAATGACAAAGACACATGTGAAGAATTCAGATAAAATTATTTCAAATAATTATGTGCTCAAGGAATCTTACTGAGAAAATGGGGGAATCTGGGTCACCATCTATTTTGGTATATATGGTAATGAACTCTAAAAAAAAAAGCCAAAATAGGTAACAATGTATTTTTTAAAAGACTAAATCTTTTCTATTTTTTTTAATAAAATTTTTTTTAATTGAAGGAAAATTGCCTTACAATGTTGTGTTGGTTTCTGCCATACCATCACACAAATCAGCAGTAATTGTACATATGTCCCCTCCCTCGTGAGCCTCCCTCCCCTCCTTCCAAGTCAGCCCTCTAGGTTGTCATAGAACACTGGGCTGGACTCCCTGTGTCATATAACAGTTTCTCACCAGCCATCGGTTTTACACAGGATAATGTATATATGTTGATGCTACTTGCTCCATTGGTCCTACCTTCTTCTCCTGATGGGTCCACAAGTGCGTTCTCTACATGTGTGTCTCTATTCCTCCTCTGCAAATAGGTTCATCAGTATCATTTTTCTAGATTCCATATATTATATGTTAATATGATATTTGTTTTTTCTGTCTTCACTGTGTAAAATAGGCTCTAGGTTCATCCACCTTACTACCACTGACTCAACTCCATTCCTTTTTATGACTGAGTAATATTCCATTGTATATATGTACCACATTTTTATCCACTCATTTGTCAGTGGACATCTACGTTGCTTCCATGTTCTGGCTATTGTAAACAGTGCTGCAGTGAACATTGGGGTACGTGTAAAGAGGAGCAGATCTTCTTAAAAGTAATCAACCTGATAGTTGGAAATCATTCATTCAGGTCTTTTGTACCTACAAGGACTTTATTTTCCCCTCTTAATTTACCATTTTCTCTTTTTGTTCCTTCGAGTTATTAAAATGTAATAAGCATAAATATGTCTTCCTCCTCAAAGCACAGATTATGACTAAAATTTAAATCCTGATCAGTGTTCTTTTTCCTCCTGTCTAAACCTGCCAACTTTAAATATACACATGTACTTCTTTGTACTGTTAAAAAGGTAAACTATGCAGTTTATGATGATTTATCACGTTAGAGTTTTATTCATAATTCACTTCTTTTTTTCTACATATTATCATTTTATCAGAGGCTCAGTCCCACATTTGATAAGGTAGGAAATAGCAGTTTTGTAAAACAGGTGAAATACAAATAACAGTGATATTTGTGAAGTCATAAGAGTTAAGCCAAGAACTTCCATTAAGTGTATTCACAATTTATTTCTGTTTGGCATGTTCTATGTTCTAGGTACTGTTTTAAGGACTGTACAATCACTATCTCATGTAATCCTCACAACCACTTTTTTAGATAGATATTATTATATCTATTTTTTTAAAGATGAAAATTTGAGGCACAGAGAGGTTGAACAATTTTCTCTTGGTCAAATAGCTAATAAGCTACAGAATCAGCATTTGAACTAAGAATCTGACTTCAGAGTCCAAGTCTTTAGCTCAACATGGGTAGATGCTCTTGTTTGCTTTAAACTGTTTTGTAATTATAAAATACAATGCATGCTAATTATTAATGAACAATAATAAGATATATGTTTTTAAAGCCTCAGACTATGGTAAAATTGATAAAGTTGATGCTAGTCCCTACTAACCTACAAGTTGACAAAGATAGAGCTATTATTAGAATTTGTTGTGTATTATTTATCATATTTCTGTATCTTGTGACTAAGTTAATTATATGTTGCGCATCTTTTTCCATGAAAGGACAAATGGTTCTACCTTAGTTTATCTTAATGGTTCTATAGTATGGATATACCATAATTTACTTAGCTATTGTACAATTCAATGCTATTTAGATTATTTATAGTTATGAGAAAATAGAAAACTATATGGAAATAAATATTCTAGTCTTGACCATCTCTATAAATGCAAATTTCGTTTTTCCAGTTTAGGCCCCAAACGTTGGCATTGTCCTCTTTCTCTAACACAGAAATTGTTGTATCCAATTCAACAGCAAACCCTATTGATTTTAATTTTTATATATATGCAGATTCTATTTTTTAAATAGATTGGCCATTTCTCGGCATCTCTCACTACCAGCATCTCATCTAAACCATCATTGCCTCTTACCTAGATTATTGTTATCTTCTAGCAGTGTCTCTTCTTCTCAGTGGCAGCCAAGAGTCATTTTTAAAAACTCAGTCAGATAAAAATCACTCTGGTCAAAGCTCTTCAATGTCTCCCCATTTAATTTGCTAAAATCCTAAGTGTTTGCCATGGTCTATAAGACTCCCCATAAGTCAGCATCCTACTACTTTTCTGACCTTGACCTCTACCACTCTTCTCCCAAAATCACAGCACACCAGCCAGACTAAAATATTTACTGTTTCTTGAATGTAATAAGCACAGTTTTATCTTAGAATCTTTGCATTTGTTGTTTGCATTGCATGGAAACCTTCAAGTCCTACCCCTCCCCTGTTCTTGCCTGGTTCCTTATTTCTGTTCAAATGTTGCTTTATCCTATTTGTCCAATGAGTGTTGAATGGACTTATCTATCCATATGAATAAATGCTTGTGTAGAATACATTTCTAGATGCAAAATTGCTTCCTTTTGCACTAATTGCAGTTGTTTGTCTTTTTCAAATCCTTTGTTGTTGTATTCCTCCTTCCTACACCTTTGCCTGTTTCATTTTAGTGTTCTCATGCCCCTCTTCAGAATGGTTCTGTGAGTCTGTCTGCTGTTTCTACTGTGGAAGGCTGGCTTGAGTTCTCTCCCTCCTGGGATCTCAGGAGGAAAAGGAAGCACTAGGCAGCTGGTCTGATCCCTGTGGGCCTCTTCACAAGGCTGTGATTTCAAGAGTGACCTTGGGGTATGACAGAGTTGTTATTAAACAGTTCAATAGATGAAAGAATCACTTCGTACTTCAGTCCAATTTATTTTTCCCCAAACGTCTGGCACTAAGTTGTAAATACTCAATACCACAAGGAAAATTTATATTAAAAAAAAAAGATCTGATTTATCATATTGGTTTAAAGTTTCTAGAACATATATTGAAATTGTGATTGATTAAAGACATCCTGGCATTTTAATCATGAAATAAAATCCCTGTCGGGGTGTACTTTAAAAAAAAAATACAGTACATGTGCTTGTCTTTATTACTATCCTTTTAAGAAAATACTATGAATATTGGTATACATTAGGTAATTTGTGATTTGCTTTATCTCTTGGATCACTGAGATAACAACGATAACCATGAGTCATTGGAATCATAAAACCATGGAAATTTTGTAGAAGAGCTCCTTTGTTTAATTCCTTAATTTTACAGAAAGGGAAACAAATCTTCAGAGGTTAGGTGACTTATTCAAGGTCACACGGCTAGTTAATGGCACAGGAGGGTCTTCTGACTCCCCAGATAGTGCTTAGCAGTATCCGTGGAGCAGTATCTATGAACCAGGCTCTGTGATAAAATGAAATTCTACCCACTAGATAATTCCTGTTCCTTCCAATTGTCCTGACACCCTGCCGTTTATTTGGATGACATGATTGGGTCTCATGTTTCTTCTGGGGCTGGCAGAATAAGGATCACCCTATTAGGGTGCTTAATTCTGCGCTAATGATCCTTCTTTCTGTCTGAAGTCTTCAGGTTACCGTTTTTTCAAAGGAACTCGGTGCCGCTTGTCCTTTTCCACTCACTGCACGTTGTGCGCTTTGGTGCCTCCTGCAGCCTTCCTCTTTTTAATTGCCTCTCCTTCCTAATGAAGCCTGTATCAGCTCCAGTGCTAATTGAACTTCGTCCTTCATTCAGACTGTATTATTAAACAAATAGTCACAGTGTTTGGTCTCACTTTAATAGGATGTTTGCTTAACATCAAAAACTTATTAGTAATCCATTGAAAAGGCAATTAATGGAGGACATGTGGCCAAGGAAATTGAACTAGTTTGCAGCACAGGACAAAAGAGTGGCAAAGACACTCTGGTGTGCTGAGGTTTAACTCTCTGTGTCCTGGAAGTTGCAAACGGATGGTTAAATTAGAATAGTCAACCCAATTCAATATATTTTTTTTTTATTTGAAGTAACATATACGTGTTTGTTATTGAACTGAAGGATAAGCTGGTTGTCTCCCTTGATCCTAACTATTCTCTCTCTCTCTCTCTTTTAGCATATAGACCTAAATTTTGTTGTTTTTGTTGCTTAGGCCCTAAGTTGTTTCTGACTCTTCTGGGATTCCAGGGACTGTAGCCCTCCAGGCTCCTCTGTCCACGGGATTTTTTAGGCAAGAATATTGGAGTGGGTTGCCATTTCCTTCTCCAGGGGATCTTCCTGACCCAGGGATTGAACCCACATCTCCTGCATTGGCAGGTGGATTCTTTATCTTTGAGCCACCCAGGAAGCCTAGATTTAAATTTATCATTATATAGGATTTTGATAGGTTAGAAGAAGCAAGCACCTTACCTGTAATCTTGTCACCCAGAGATAATGGTTAATAACATTTTGGTGTATACACTTCCATGCTCCACTTCAACACATCTATAGGCTCAAAATTGGATCATCTACCATATTGTTGATTAAATTTTAATCAGTGGTATATCCTGGACAATAAGTAGAGACCTATGTATCATATTCAACAGCTTGAGCACACTTTCTTGGACAGATAGGCTGTGATTTATTTCATCATATTGTTGAAGGCTTAGAAACAAGTGCCTCTTGCCTCTTACCTGTTTGTTTGCATGGCCTTAATTGAACATCATTATTTGGGTAATATTAATATTAGGAAATCAAATTGACAGACTGCTCTGTTGTAGAACAGTTATCCGTGATGCGATTATATGCAGTATTCAGTGTTATGAAAATGCAGATTTATATCCTATGTAGCAACTTTTATATGAGTATCAAATTTCCTTTACTTGTAATTATACCAATAAAATCATGATACAACAGGAGGCTGATCAAGAAATAGTTTTAAGATAATGGCTTAAGGTATAGATTTCATCCTACCTGTGAACTCATGAGGATAAATAATACCTGGGTTCAAAGGGAAAACAAAGTCTAAAAATATGAACCTAATGATATTTGGCAATTGGGTAAGGCATAGCAGACCAAATTCTTGTTATGATCCATGTTAAAAAGATATGAGAGAAGAGGAACCAATAATGGGTTACTCCACTTGTTCCACAGACCTTGGATATGACTGTGAAACTCTCATCTGCACTAATGTGAGTCATGCATGGCTGAGTCCCCAAGCAATATTTAGTAAATGAATAGTATTACTGCCTGGCAGGGACCCTTTTAGAAAGTGCTGTTGTTTGGAAGAACCTAAATAGATATATATACTCTGGCTTAGCTAGGATTATGATGCATAAAATGTTGGTAATAGGTTTAAAAGATTAGCATAGACTGGTGCTTTTCCTTGAGATCATTCCTTATATAAAAAATTAAATGTTATTTCTAATGTCATCGTAAAAGTAAGACTGGAGGATTATCGATTTTTGGAGGCTTTTACTAGATAACTTGAGAGTCAATTATCAAGCTTTTAGCACTGGGCCCTGGGTTTTCTGTTTACCTTGCTCAGGCAATTTGGTGTAATTAATTTTAATAGCTGTATTTACTTTTAGGGTTTATACTTGTGTAGAAAGATACCTCAAGTCAAAACCTCATAGAACTATTTTCTCTCTTTGAATCAAAACCATGTAATAGTTTAAAATAAGAATTTCTCTAAATTAAATGAAGAGAGCATAGTGCAACATCTTTTAACATGTTTACAACTCCATGAGATAGAAATGTCTGTGGATTGGAAAGAAAAACAGAGATGAAAGTAGTTAACATATTAGGTGGTAAATTGATAAATGTTTTTAGTAAAGAATAAATACAAATTGCGGAAAGAGGGCTTTAGATAAGATTTTTTTTTTTTGAATGCTTCCAGAAAGCTGTGAATTGCTCATCTGTCAAAAGATTTGGCTAGAAAAAGTCATTGATCATGTTGACTCATAAATGTAATGAGTCACAAATCCCATGTTGCTCCATAGGCTTCTAAGAGAAAAGGAAAGAAACAAAGGCTGAGAATTATGAAAGATGCATTGTCTAGCACTGGTGAAGCTTGCCTCCTCTTTCTACTCTTCCTTCCCTTTATTTTTATATCCACAAACTTGGTGGTGGTTGTTTTTTAGGAGATGTGTTTTCATCATATGATACGGATCTCTCAGTGTATCTTACTTAGGCTGATACTTTCTTCCTTTTACTCTGGCAATTAAAGTAGCTACAGATATTTTTAGAAGACAGTTATGGGACTTTCCTAGCAGTCTAGTGGTTAAGACTCCATGCTTCCACTGCAGGGGGCATGGGTTTGATCCCCAGTTGGGCAACTAAGATCCCACATGCTGTGCAGAATGGCCAAAAAAAAAAAAAAAAAGAAAGAAAAAAGAAAAGGTATAATTAGAGGATTCTTTTTGTTGTTAAAAGTATTTTTACTAAACATGCAAACTATGACTTTTTAATGGAAAACATAGTTCTTGAAAAATATAGAAACCCTTAAAGTAAAAAAGACACAATAATAATTGATAATTCCTTTATTTAGGGTTGTATCACAGTTCTTCAGGCAAGAATTCTGAAGTGGGTTGCCATTTCCTTCTCCAGGGCATCTTTCTGACGTAGGTATCAAATCCAGGTCTCTGATGTCTACCTGCACTGCCAGGAAGGTTCTTTATCACCAGTGCCACCTGGGAAGCCCTCATCATAGTATTAAATGGTTTTAGTTCACCCCAGTCTTTTTTTTCTGTCCAATATGGGTACACGTCTACATTATTGATACTGTAATAGAATAATGTGTGGTAAACCCTTCTATAGACATGTTTGGTATATAGTTCTGATCTTTTCCTTTGGGCTAATTAAAATTACTTTCAATTTTTAAGTCACCTTGGGGCTTAGGATTGGAGAAAGGGATTGTTGATATTGAAGCTGTTGATTAGAGGAGGGAAGGAGTGATGACTTTTGAAATATTTCCTCCATTCCAGTAATCTTACTCAGCATTGTTGTTGATAGTGTAAGGTTGTCGCTGGCTTACTGTAATTCTCTGAGGACCTGCGTTCCTAGTGAGGGCATCCATGCTCAGTTGTGTCCCACTCTTTGTGACCCCATGGACTGTAGCCTACCAGGCTCTTCTGTCCATGGAACTTTCCAGGCAAGGATACTGGAGTGGGTTGCCATGCCCTTCTCCAGGGGATCTTCCTGACTCGGTGATTGAATCCACATCTCCTATGTCTCTTGCACTGGCAGGTGGATTCTCTACCACTGAGCCACCTGGAAAGCTCTAGTCAGGGCAAATAAGGAAGAAAAAGTTAAGGAAAGATTCTTATGCATGTAAATCAGTCCTTAAAAGTTGTGTAGAAAACTGAAAGCTTATTTGAGATTATTATATGCTATAAATATTCTGATCTATAAATTAAATTTTTTTCATTAGGGAAAATATGAATCACAGAGTGCTCTGGGTATTCTTTCTTGGAAAGAACACAGGTTTAGTAATAGAGAATCACAAATGCAGAAATAAGAGAAATAGGAAGTTGTGCTTTTGTAGACATACTGAAGTGGAAAATAGAAAAGCCGAAATCAACAACAATAACAACAACAAAAAAATGCCACATCCATTTGCACTAAAATACATGTGTATATATAACACAACTTTCCAAGCATAAAGCAGAAATTCTAACCAAGGGAGTGAAAGGAATACCTTTTGAAAAATTTCTGAAATAGGGCTGTTGTAGAAAGTTTTATTTCCCCTTTAGAAGATCTATTTACTACAATGCTGGGAACGAGAAGGATGATTTTGAATAAAAAATAGAGCCATTTAAGATGTGTGCAGTACCAGAATTTATGAAGACTGGTTTGAATTAAAAAGTAAATGTCACCAGCAAATAGAAGCCAACAGAAATGTACATTTCATTTATTGTATTGGGAATTGGGGAGGGGAACAGGGATGGGCTTACTCTTACAGCTCTTTTCTATAGCACTAATTTGTATGAGTAGAACTTGGACCTTACAAAAGCATGCATTTCCCTAGAACCTTCTCAGCTGTTAAGATTAATTTATTAATTGGCAAGAGTTAGAATCATACCTTGTACTTGGACAGAGTGCAAGAGGGAAAACTTCAGACATTTACTGCAATCATTCATGCAGCAAATCTGTCCTAGCACCTACTCTTAGCTAGATGTCATCCTGGCCATTGTAAGAACATGGCTGAATCAGACAGACAGGTCCTGTCTTTGGGAGCTTCTAGAGTTTGGAGACCTATAATACACAGAAAGAAAAGGACAGTTGCTCTGTAACCAGTTAAAATTGGATGATTGGTAGGTGCTGGAGGGGACTCTTGAGACTGGATAGTCAGGAAAGGCCACTGTGTCACATTTGAGAGGGTCTTCGCCTTTTCCCCTGCAATTTTGAAAAGACCTCCTTATATGGCTTTTCCCTTGTCGAGGGCTTACTATTATGATTTGCTTTTACTGAAGAATTGTAAAGCTGAAATAAAGATGCGGTTAAAAAAAAAGAAAGAAAAGCTGGAGATGCATTTTTTATAAGTCACAGGCTCAGGTGCACCATCATTTTCTCTGCTCTAAGAAAATCTTAAATTATTTTTTTATTAGAGGGAATTACCGCAACTCTAGATGTTAATGATTGCTGAACAGGAGATTTTTTTTTTTTTTTTTTTTGCTAAGCATCAAGTATCTGCCAGTTTTAATTTTCTTGTAAAATTTACACATTAAAAACATTGTTTTAGCACTTGAACAAAACTGTCTCTTATATCCAAGGGACAGTGCCAGAGTATGAAATGTGCATCTTGGTTTGATTTCTTCCCCTCCAGCCTGATTCATGAGTAAAAACCAGTGTTGCACTTTATGATTACAGGGCTAGTGTTCAATATTAATCACTATGGAAAAATCAAATTCCAACTTCACCCTTTAATATCTTCATGCCCAGAAGTCATATAATTCGAAAGTTTGAGAGCAAGCCAACTGTATTCCTGGTATTATTTCTTGATGATGCCATGTGTTTCTTTAGAAAAGATTATTAGTGCAATAATTTTGGCACTTGGGATTTCAGGGACCAGCAAATTGGTGGAAAAGTAAATTAAAAAATATTTATCTAGTGTTTGTTATATGTCAGACTTTTTTTTTTTTGAGGATAGACAGCAGAGAACAAAAAAGAAAAGAAATAGGCACAAGTTACCGCCCCCACATAGAGTATATTCAAATGAGGGGAAGTATTCAACAAGTAATGTCAAATGGTGATAGATACTAAGCAGAAAAATAATAGAGAAGGGTTAAATGAACAGTCAGGGTCAAGGTGAGGCTTAAAATTTCAGAAAAGTGAAGGATTGGCTTGGAAAATTCTTACTGAGTTTTTAGTTTTGAGTATAGAAGGGAAAAAGGTGAGGGAGCAAGCCAAGAAGATGTCTGGGTAGGTGGGACCAGCACATGCAAAGGCCCCGAGGCACATTCATGCCTGGTGCCATCCAAGAGCAGTAAAGAAATCAGTTTGGCCAGTGTAGATGGGTTGTAGGAAGGAGGTCAGATCAGAGAGGATGCGAAGGGAAGATAGATCTCATGCAGATTCTTAGAAGCCATTATAAAGACTCTCCAGCTTTTGGAGTCAAGTGGAGAGTCATCTCAGGATCGTAAGCAGAGAATGCCATGATTTGACTTTCTGAGAATACACTGAAGGAAAGCAAGGGAGGTAGCAGGAAGATCCATTAGGAGACTGAATAATCCAGTCTAGAGGAGATGGTGGCTTGTTCCAGAGCAGTATCAGTAAATGTGGTAAGAAGCTGATTTCTGGATACATTTTGAAATCAGAGCCAGAAGATTACACTGTGATATTGAATGAGGGATATCTGATAGAAGAGTTGAATCTCAGGCTTTTGGCTGGAGCAACTGGATGGTAGAATTGGTATTTGCAGAGAATGGCTCAACTGGCTGGTGAGGGTGCAGGTTTTTAGGAGAGAATCAGGAGCTTGATTTTGGATATGTTGGTCTGAGGTGCCCATTTGATATCTGGTGGAGATGATAACAGGATACTGGGAGTGAGTTGGAGGTATCTGTTAGGGAGCAGTGAGTACTAGTGAGCAAAGAGCTCTCTGCTTTCCATTATGCTATTTGTGACTTGCTTAAGAATTGTTGGTGGCACCTTAGCATTGTCACCTAGCTAAAGCCAGGACTCTTAAATTTTTCCTCTGCTGTAATTCTGGATAGGTAATGATTTTATGATTATATTTGCTTTTTATTGATACTCTTTTTCTCCTGCTACTCCTCATAACTGTACAGTTTCTTCATATCTTTATAGTGTTTCCTCAAGTGTATGGATGAGGGGGTGAAGGTCTGATACTGATTTATTGGCCACAGGAAAGCAATGCCATTTTGATTTTCCTCTTGAAAGAGGCTCTTTTTGAGAGAGTTTTTTTTTTTTTAACCTTTCCAATTAACCCATTTTAGAGTTGATTAGGATTTTAAGCTTCATGGTGCAATAATCTGTAACATTTATATCACGCCATTATCTCTTTCCAGGTACTTTGTGAGCATTTGCTAATTGCTTGCCATTCATCCCACAGCTAGTAAAGCTGAATTTACATTCATTGTAGGAGTTTCCCAACAGTGGGGGTTTGAGCTGTAAAGTAACTGCCCATCAAACACCTGGCTGGTCAGGGAAAAGGGATTCATAATGCAAGTAATGATGATGGTCTCATCTCCATTAATTATTACTATTTTAGTACCTGTAGCATTCTCTTTATAAGAGCCAGAACCCCAAATGAAAGACGTGTTTTCTTTCCCTAGAGGTCATAAATGATATGACTAACTTGATGAACAGATGGGCTACTATTAAGCACCAAGAGGATAAATGAGGCAGTGGACCAAAGTTGCCGGGAACACTTCTAATTATGAAAACAGGGAACTTTTACCCCAGAGGTCTTTAAAGCAGTACTTAGTAATCTGGTACAGTGAGAGCAGAAGCACTTCGCTGACTAAATACAAAGGCAGCTTCATTTTTATTTGTGTTGGAGAACTCAGGTGAACGTGTTTTATTTGTTTTAATTCACTCATTGGGAAACTTATTGACATGCTCCATATGATATATACTTCATAGGCTCAAGAAGATATAGCAATGTATAAAACAGACTAACACCTCTGCTCTTACGGAACTTTCCAGGGTGGAGATAATGTAATTAACATTTATTGATGCTTTCCATTGCTAAACCTGCTTCTGTTACTACATCTAAGAAATCATTTGATAACAGTTGTCTTGTTATTATCCACATTTTGCAGAAAAGAAAACCAAGGTACCAAGAGAATAAGTTATTTTTCAAATGCATTGTTAGTACACATGGTGGGACTTCAGTCAAAGAGAACCACGCTGCTTCAACTTAATTTTGTTTTCTCCATGAAGTGTTGGAGATAAAGGGGGTAGTTGGTTTGAATAATTCACATTGCTACTTACAATGAGAACATTCAGCATATTGATTTTAAATTCTTGGAAGCCAGAATGCATGCATCCAGAATTATGTCACAGGTCAGAGAAAAAAATGATCTCACCTTGTTTGTCTCCAAGATTTGCCTTGGGCAAGTAGGACTTGGGTAACTCCATTCTCACATATTCTCTTTCCTGTTCATCTATATTTAATGAAGACAGCTGGTTCTTTGAGATAAATTTTATTTCTAGGATTTTGGGAGATGATAATTCAGGGCTGGCCTTAGGCAAAATTGTACAGTATGTTGAGTTTAGAGATCTTTGAACATCTTAGTCTCTCACTATGTTCCCACCTTCTTTTTACTTACTTGTATGACCCCTTCTCCTTCGTTTCTACAAAGAAAATGCATAATAATAGCTTAGATTTAACTCTTTCTCCCCCTACAATAACTTTACATTTGTGTATTTCCAGAGGGATTCTGCTTTTCATGATGAAACTGCATGCAAATAATAGATCACGATTGAGACCTTAAATAATTTTTTGAAACATCTTTAATGTCTTTAAAGAATTACAATGGGTGGGATGATATGAGAGAACGGCATTGAAACATGTTAATTGTCATATGTGAAATCAGTCGCCAGCCCAGGTCTGATGCTCAGGGCTGGTGCACTGGGATGACCCAGAGAGAGGGAATCGGGAGGGAGGTCGGAGGGGGGTTCTGGAAGGGGAACACATGTATACCCATGGCAGATTCATGTCAATGTATGGCAAAACAAACACAATAATATAAAGAAAATTAAAATAAGTTAATTAAATTAAAAAATAAAGAATTACAATGCAGTGGAAATAGTAGAGACTTTCATTTTGGGTGAAAGTGAAAGTCACTCAGTCATGTTGGACTCTTTGTGACCCCATGGACACTGGGTTTTAATTCTGACCCAGTCATTTATAAATTGTGAGTTGCTGGGCCAAGTATTTCAGTCATGGGAGGCTTATGTTCCTCATCTAATGAGGATGAACTAATTTCTTATATATGTGCAATGTCTTTTTTCTATGTCTGGTACTCATTAAGTGCTTAATAAATGATTGCTGTTAATAATTCATTCAACAGATGTTTGAATACTTTTTGTGTATGGGCTAGGTTCTGGGAAGAGAAATTCTGGTACAATTTCAATATTGTGGGTACTAATGAAAAAGATGAAAGTGGCATTCACTGTGAGCCTCAATCACTAGGGTAGGTATGTCCTTTCCATATCTTCTCACTCACCTCACTCCCTTTCATTGGTGAATAGTATGGTAACTAAACAATTTTCTTAGTGCCCATCAGTCCTGTTCTGGTAATAATTGCCTCCTTTTAACATCTAGCTATTTGTCTGTCCTAAGCTTTAAGAAACTGGCCATGAATGTTGCTAGTTCTATTCCTTTGGCTTCCCTATTGTTGCATTTCCCTGCTATGTTCCTCTGTAAGGTGATGAAATGGGCATCCTGATCCAGTGTCTGTACTTCTGTCTTTAAGTCTAAGTATGGAGCAATATGCCAACAAATTTGGAAAACTTAGCAGTGGCCATAGGACTGGAAAAAGTCAGTTTCCATTTCAATCCCAAAGAAAGGCAATGCTAAAGAATGTTCAAACTACTGCACAATTGCACTCAACTCACAAGCTCTCAAATAATGCCAAAATTCTCCAAGCTAGGCTTCAACAGTACATGAACTGAGAACTTCCATATGTTCAAACTGGATTTAGAAAAGGCAGAGAACTGGAGATCAAATTGCCAACATCCGTTGGATCATCAAAAAAGCAAGAAAGTTCCAGAAAAACATCTACTTCTGCCTTATTGATTATGCCAAAGCCTTTGATTGTGTGGATAACAACAAACTGGAAAATTCTTAAAGAGGTGGAAATACCAGAACACCTTACCTGCCTCCTGAGAAATCTGTATGCAGGTCAAGAAACAGCAGTTAGAACTGGACATGGAACAGCAGCCTGGTTCCAAATTGGGAAAAGAGTTCGTCAAGGCTGTGTATTGTCAACCTGCTTATTTAACTTCCTTGCAGAGTACATCATGTGAAATGCCAGGCTGGAAGAAGCAAAAGCTGAAATTAAGATTGCCAGGAGAAATATCAATAACCTCAGATAGGGTGGTGTTATCTGCCTTATGGCGGAATGACAAGAGGAATTGAAGAGCCTCTTGATAAAAGTGAAAAGAGGATATTGGAAAAAGCTGGCTTAAAACTCAACATTCAAAAAACTAAGATCATGGTATCCAGTCCCATCACTTCATGGCAAATAGGTGGGGAAACAATGGAAACAGTGACAGACTTTATTTTCTTGGGCTCCAAAATCACTGCAGATGGTGACTGCAGGCATGAAATTAGAAGGACTCTTGATCCTTGGATGAAAAGCTATGACCAACCTCAACAGAGTATTAAATAAGAGACATTACTTTGCCAACAAAGGTCTGTCTAGTCAAAGCTATGGTTTTTCCAGTAGTTATTTATGGATGTGATACTTGGACCCTAAAGAAGGCTGAGCACCGAAGAATGGATGCTTTTGAACTGTGGTATTGGAGAAGACTCTTGAGAGTCCCTTGGACTGCGAGGAGATCCAACCAGTTCATCCTAAAGGAAATCAGTCTTAAATATTCATTAGAAGGACTGAAGCTGAAGCTCCAGTATTTGGCTACCCAATGCAAAGAACCAACTAATTTGAAAAGACTCTGATGCTGGAAAAGGTTGAAGGTGGGAGGAAAAGGGGACAGAGGATGGGATGGTTGGATGGCATCGCTGACTCGATGGAGTGAGTTTGAGCAAGTTCTGGGAGTTGGTAATGGACAGGGAAGCCTGGCTTGCTGCAGTCCATGGGGTTGCAAAGAGTCGGACACGACTGAGTGACTGAACTGAACTGAGGGAGCAAAGGCGAGGGAGTTGTTTCTCAAAGTTCAAACCTACAGGAATGGCAATGCCATTAACCAAAATTATGGACATAGAAGATGTTTTCAAATGTGATGGGTAAGTTGATGGGACAGGTCTGGGTAATGGGAAGATGGTTTCATCTTAGATATAGCAATAGAATATGTTCAATATCCATCAAAGATATTCTGTAGTTATGTTTACAGAGATCTTTGAAAGTAGAAACATAATCATTTGTATTTCTCAATTGTTGCTACTTCTCATTGTATACAGAGACTGAATGTTTCAAAGTTGAATTGATCAGGAAAGAGACTAGTATTTGAAAGAGGAGTCTGGGCTGGGAAGAGAGAGATGAGATACAGATAAGAGAATCTTCTGAGTAGTGGTGATATTTAAAGCCATGAGATTGAATTAATATGCCAAGAATAGCAAGGGGGTAGTGGGAGAAGTAGAGCAAAGAGCAGGATGAAGGTACTTCTGCAAGGTAGCTCACATTTATTGAAGAAGCAGCAAGAGGACCTGCAATGGTTTAGCCACACAGGAAAATAATGGTCACATGAGATAAGGGAGTTATGGAAGGTAAGTTTGTAAGACTGTTAACAGCTATGTAGGGCTAAAGAAGATAGAAGATTGAGCATTTTGTGATGAAGGCACCATTAGAAACCTAAGGACAGGTGGGCATGGTAGTTGGCATTCATTGCTGTGGATTAAAGTGGGGATAAACATGAACTACTCTTTCAAGATCTTGGATGGTGAAGGGAGGGAGGGAGGGAGGCAGGCTGAAAACAAAAGAAGACTTGAATGATAGGGACCAAGGGTAGGTAGATTAGGCATCAGCTTTTGGTGGAGGGGAAGACTCAAATGGAAAGAGAAAAAGAAAAAAGCATTAAGGCTTTTAAGAAGAATGGTAGTTCTTAGTTGTAAGACTAGTTGATACAGATAAATAGTAAGGAGGATAAAGTAATATTTGAAATTTAAGGAGAAAGTAAAGGCTTGATAGAGACATTTTGGGGGATGTTAGCTTTATTTTTTGAGCAGTAATCATTGCAGATGGGAAGGATAGCAGATGCTTATATTGGAACACATCAACTCCATTTCACAGGTTTCTCTAGTAATGTATATGGGTATATAGGGTTTTAAGAACTGAAAGGATCTGTGGGATTATACTATTAACATTTAACCCATTTGGTTGCTTTCAGCTTATTAACTGCCAACAGATTTGTGCCCTTGTGTGTTATAGAAGACATGACATTTCTTAGAATGATGAATAAAGCCATTTCTGTAACCTTGTTTCTAGAAAGACAGGCAGGGCTGAGATTCAGGAGAGCCCAGTTATTATTCCTATAGTTCTGGTATCTTCTAAAGTCACAGGGCATAAGACCTATTTCATGCATATCTCAGAGCAAATATGATAAATCGTAATTTAAAATTGTAAGTACTTAAAATGCATTGTTGTTGTTCAGTCGCTTAGTTGTGGCTGACTCTTTGCGATCACAAGGACTGCACCATGCCAGGCTTCCCTGTCTTTCATCATCTCCTGAATCTTGCTCAAACTCACGTTCATTGAGTTGTTGATGCCATCCAACCATCGCATCCTCTGTCGTCCCCTTCTCCCCTGCCTTCTGTCTTTCCCAACATCAGGGTCTTTTCAAGTGAGTCAACTCGTCACATCAGGGGCCAAAGCACTCAAGCTTCAGCTTCAGCATCAGTCCTTCCAATGAATATTTAAGACTGATTTCCTTTAGGATGCACTGTTTGGATCTCCTTTCAGTCCAAAGGACTCTCAAGAGTCTTCTCCAACACCACAGTTCAAAAGCATCCATTCTTTGGTGATCAGCCTTCTTTATGGTCCAACTCTTGGGTCCATACAGGACTACTGGAAAAACCATAGCTTTGACTATTATTGTTAGCAAAGTAATGTCTGTGGTTTCTAATACACTGTCAAGGTTTGTCATAGCTTTTCTTCCAAGGAGCAAGAGTCCTTTTAATTTCATGGCTGCAGTCACCATCTGCAGTGATTTTGGAGCCCAAGAAAATAAAGTCTGTCATTGTCCATTTTTCCCCCATCTATTTGCCATGAAGGGATGGGACCGGATGCCATGATCTTAGTTTTTTGAATGTTGAATTTTAAGCAAGGTTTTTCACTCTCCTCTTTCACTTCAGCAAGAGACTCTTTAGTTCTTCACTGCTTTCTGCCATAAGGGTGGTGTCATCTGCCTATCTGAAGTTATTGATATTTCTCCCGGCAATCCTGATTTCATCTTTTGCTTCTTACAGCCTGGTACTTCACATGATATACTCTGCATAGAAGTTAAATAAGAAGGCTGACAATATATAACCTTGACATACTCCTTTCCCAATTTGGAACCAGTCTGTTTTTCCATGTTCAGTTCTAAGTGTTGCTTCTTGACCTGCATACAGATTTCTCAGGAGGCAGTTAAGGTGGTTTGGTATTCCCATCTCTTGAATTTTCCAGTTTGTTGTTATCCACATAATCAAAGGCTTTGGTGTAGTCAATAAAGCAGAAGTAGATGTTTTTCTGGAACTCTCTGGCTTTTTTATGATCCAATGGATGTTGGCAATTTGACCTCCAGCTCCTCTGCCTTTTCTAAATCAGATTTGAACATCTAGAAGTTCTCAGTTCATGTACTGTTGAAGCCTGGCTTGGCGAATTTTGAGCATTACTTTGCTATTATGGGGCTTCCCTTGTTGCTCAGCTGGTAAAGTATGCACCTGCAATGTGGGAGACCTGGGTTCAATCCCTGGGTTGGGAAGATCCCCTGGAGAAGGGAAAGGCTACCCACTCCAGTATTCTGGCCTGAAGAACTCCATTTACTCTATAGTCCATGGGGTTGCAAAGAGTTGGACATGACTGAGCAACTTTCACTTTTTTTGCTAGTGTGTGAAATGAGTGCAATTGTGTGGTAGTTTGAGCATTCTTTGGCATTGCCCTTCTTCAGGATTGGAATGAAAACTGACTGTTTCCAGTCCTGTGGCCACCACTGAGTTTTCCATATTTGCTGGCATATTGAGTGCAGCACTTTCACAGCATCATCTTTTTGATTTAAAATAGCTCGACTGGAATTCCATCACCTTCACTGGCTTTGTTTGTAGTGATGTTTCCTAAGGTCCACTGACTTCATACTCTAAGATGTCTGACTCTGAGTGATCACATCATCATGGCTATCTGGGTCATCAAAATCTTTTTTGTGTAGCTCTTTTGTGTATTCTGGCCACCTCCTCTTAATATATTCTGCTTCTATTAGGTCCATACTATTTCTGTTCTAAAATGCATAATGGTGTGTTTTTAATATATTAATCAGAGACCCTAGAGAAACCCATTGGTTTATCTGGAAGATTAATATTTACAAGTTTTAGACAATGTTATTTCTAATATTCCACATTTTAATGTAGAAAGAAAGATTTTTTAAAGAAAATGATTAATGTAGTATTCAGTGTCTTTATTTAAGTGCTAGACTTAAGTTTAGCATTCTGTGTTTACCATGCTACCCTTGGTTTGTTTGGATGAATAAGGGTGATAGTTTCAGATACAGGATATACTAAGAACCTACTATATGTCAAGCATTTCATACAGTGTTTAGAAATAAGATTGGAAAATAAAATTAAATAATGAAATGATCAAAATGCTAAAATGTTTAATCTAGATAGATACTATATGGTTTAAGATCAGGAAAAGTCTATTTAAGTTGTCATAGATTAAAAATACAGTTTAAAAGGAGGCTGTAGTTAAATGTTGAAGGATGGGAAGAATTTGAGGTAAGTGAATTGGTAAATAGGAGGTTTCACCTGGAAATGCCCCATGGCATTTTAAGTTGAAATTATAGATTGTTTAAAACAAGTTCTGTCTGTGTGGTTAGACAGGAGAATAAACCATCTCAGTCATCTCAAATATCTCAAAGAATCATTAGGTTTTGTGCTAATGTCAGCATTTAAACATACTTCTGCACACACAGTTGTGTATACTGAAAGGTTCAATGGAAGACAACTTTAGACTTGTATGATGGGGGTCCACCTTCTGCTTATATTAATAGTTTTGAGGAAATGACCCAGGAAAGTTCCTTTTATTTAAAAAAAAACACATTTATTTTTGAGGATCTAAGATGAATTATTCATTTGCGGTAGAAACAACCAATCAGTTGAGATGGGCAGTTAAAAAGCTCTGATTCAATTTACAAACAGTAGTGAGGGCTGAGGCACTGATCCAATGACAGAGAAGTGAGTCTCTTCAAAACATGTTGTTTACAGAAGGCACAAATACTAGGAAGATATAGCAGTAAATATCTGCTACTCTGAAGTGGATAGAAGATGCTACATTGAAGACTATGTCCATTGTGTCATCTGATACTCCCTAAGCAATGTTTTTCCTCTGAATTTGGTACTTGCCAAAATGCTTTCTGCCACCATTCACAGGATCCTCAAATCTAAGAGCATTGCCTGTTGGATTAACACAAGTACAGAGAAAAATTGCTTTGACAACTTATTGTTATCTATAAAATGTATGTACTTTATATGTTTTCCCTCCTCTATTCTTTCTGTTGGGAAAGGAAGTGAAAATCCATGCCAGTTTTCTTGCCTCGAGAATCCCATGGACAGAGGAGCCTGGCAGGCTACAGTCCATGGGGTTGCAAGAGCCAGACACAATTTAGCAACTAAACCATTCTCTATAATTCCCTTATCTGCTTATGAGGCTTATTACACAAAATGGCTACAAAATGTAGAGAAATAAAATCTTGACAGAACTCTGTTCAAGGTACGAAGTAGAGGTTCTGCCAGGGTAGCTAGAGACAGATCTCCTCATGTTCTTTTGCCTCGTTTAAGGCACACAGAAAATCTCAGAACTCTAGCAGATCCATAGTCTTCTAAAAATTAACTTCACTGAGGAATAATTTAAGTAAAGGTCACCAAATTTAAGGATTCACATTAAGTTTTCACAGTATATACAGTCATGTAATCAACACTACAATCATGATGAAAAAAATCTTACCTTCAAAAGTTGATGTTCCCTTTCAGTGGATCCAGTTAGGGTGCAGTGTTGAAATCCTTCTGTCAATAACAAAGTTTTCATATAATCATTAGATCTTAATGAAAGCTGCCATTACAGTAAAACTTATTTTATTGCTTACAGTATTATCATCACTACAGTATTTGACATACATTATCTCCTTTCATTCCTGGAACAACTGTATTATATAGGCTCAGTTAACAAGGCTGCTATTAGTCTGTATGGTGCTGCAGAGTATGGGGCATTTCTTGGCTCTTGACAGTAGGGTGGTAGCATCTTGAAAGAATCTATGAAGAAATGTTCTTAACTAAACAGTTGCTGATTATCTCCTTCGAGTTTTGGCTGCTTCGTATTAGCTATTTACCCACTCCCATGTAATAAAAGTTTATCTCATCAATTTATTCACATAAAACAGTTTTATTAGTTATTATACTCTTAACAACTATTATGTAGTGAAAGTGTTAGTTGCTCAGTTGTGTCTGCCTCTTTGTGACGCCATGGACTGTAGCCTGTGAGGTCGACAGGAAATCTAAATCACCATAGCGTACCCTGGTGGTCTTAGTCACTAAGCTGTGTCTGACTCTTTGTGTTCCCATGGACTAGTAGTCTGGCAGGCTCCTCCGAACGTGGAAGTCTCCAGGCAAGAAATACTGGAGTGGATAGCCGTTCCCTTCTCCAGGGGTTCTTCCCGACACAGGGATCAAACCTGATTTCTTGCATTGCAGGCAGATTCTTTACTGTCAGGGGAGACAGAGGATAAGATGGTTGGGTGGCATCACCGAATCAATGGACATAAGTTTGAGCCAACTCTGAGAGATGGTGAAGGACAGGGAAGCCTGGAATGTTACAGTCCATGGGGTGGCAAAGTGCTGGACACAGCTTAGTGACTGAACAACAACTATTGTAGTTATTATTTGTTCATGGAAACTTAAATAATTCTGTTTGTTTTTAGTGGGAATTGTGTTTTTTTTTTTAAATTTTTAGTTGAATAATTACCGGCATCCTGCATGAAAGTGTTTGCTTGCACTCAGATACATGAATAACTCTAAGGTTTCCTGTTTTTGATAAAATTATTCTTCTTAAAACCCTCAAAGCTCTTTGAATAACATGTATCATATTTTATTAGTCATAGAAACTTATTGGGTTCTATTAAATTGCTTGACGATGCCTTAACATAAATGACAGAATCTGGTCCAACATTATGTGCCTTGTACAATTTTTACATAATTTTAGATTTTGAAGCTGTCATGGAATATCTCAGGGGAAATATCTTGAGGAGTTACAAAACAATGGTTTTTGAAAGAAATTGTTCAGAGGTTGTCAGTCTGTATTAGATTTTGTGAATGTAACCTGTAATTGGAATTTTCTTCTTTTTCCTGATGTTGAGAGCAAGTAAATTAAAATCAGATGTTCACTTCTTGCTATTTAAGTCCAAGGTTTACTCATCTTGTCTTTTGAAAAATAGGTATAATTAGATCTCTTGCATAATGTACTAAATACTCTAAAAAGCTGTATACAGATTAGTAAGAAACTAGAAATGTGGACAGAAAAGACTGTCCATTAGAAAATGATTGATTAGTTAGTTGAAACTGTTAAAGTAGTAGTGTCATTTTTATGCTATAGGTGTATAGAACAAGTAACTTAACCTAGAGTATCTACTGTGTGTTAAAATCAGAGGCTGTCACTTCCTTTGAGACACATTCCTGTATTTGGAATAAACTTGTTTCAGTATTTCTTCCCTTTTGATTTTGTTTCTCAGATAATGCTTTTCCTTGAGATGACATGGGAGATATCTAAAGCAAAGGATTTCTTTCCTGTACTCCTGTTTCAAGGTGTAAATCTTGGATAGAACATTACTCTAAAGCTGTTACTCTCTTAGTGTGGTTCTCAGACCATTACCAAGACTTGAGATCTTGTTAGAAAAGCGAGTTCTAAGGCCCCAACCGAAGCCTACCGAATCAAACTCTGGGATAGGCTCAGGGATCTATCTTTGTTTTAAGAAGCCTCCCAAGGGATTGTAATGGATGCTAAGATTTTAGAACTACTGCCTGCCATAAAGGGAATTTAGTATACCCAATTTACCTAGGTTGCTATTAGTTACTAAAATATTTCACTCCTGGGAATAGAACTTCTCAGTCGGATATGGACTTGTTCAGCTTTACTAGGTAATGCTGAATACTTTTATAAACGCTTGTGCCAATTTAGGTTACCACCAGTTTTACTCAAAGTCTTACTGTCTTTGAGCCTAACTTTGTCAGACACTTTAATTTCTATAAATCTGGTGGGTGTGCAATGGTATTAAGTTGTTTAAATTTGACAGACCCCTAATGAGGTTTAGCATCTTTCTGTTTATTAGCCAGTCATGTTTGCATTAAAGTGAAATGCTTAGTTTTATCTTGTGCCCATTGTGCCGTTGGGTCATATTGTTTGATTCATAGGAGTTTAAAAATATTCTGGATGCTAATCCATTATCATTTTCTGTTTCAAATATATTTTTGCTGCTGGTTGTCAGTTCAGTTCAATTCAGTCACTCAGTCCTGTGGTACTCTGTGACCCCATGCACGGCAGCACGCCAGGCTTCCTGGTCCATCACCAACTCCCAGAGCCTACCTAAACTCATGTCCATCGCATTGGTGATGCCATCCAACCGTCTCATCCCCTGTCATCCCATTCTCCTCCTACCTTCAATCTTTCCCAGCATCACGATCTTTTCAAATGAGTCAAATCTTTGCATCAGGTGGCCAAAGTGTTGGAGTTTCAGCTTCAACATCAGTCCTTCCAATGAATATTCAGGACTGATCTCTTTTAGGATGGACTAGTTGGATCTTCTTGCAGTCCAAGGGACTCTCAAGAGTCTTCTCCAAGACCACAGCTCAAAAGTATCAATTCTTCTGCACTCAGCTTTCTTTACAGTCCAACTCTCACATCCATACATGACTACTGCTAAAAACCAGAGCTTTGTGGTTTTCATTTGCATTTCTATGATAATGAGTGATGTTGAGCATCTTCTCATGTGTCATTTTTATGTCTTCTTTGGAGAAATGTCTGTTAAGTTCTTTGGCCCACTTTTTGATTGGGTCGTTTATTTTTCTAGAATGGAGCTGCAGGAGTTGCTTGTATATTTTTGAGATTAATTGTTTGTCCGTTGCTTCATTGGCTATTATTTTCTCCCATTCTGAAGGCTGTCTTTTCACCTTGCTTATAATTTCCTTTGTTGTGCAGAAGCTTTTAATTTTAATTAGGTCCCATTTTTTATTCATGCTTTTATTTCCGATATTCTGGGAGGTGGGTCATAGAGGATCCCACTTTGGTTTATGTCGGAGAGTGTTTTGCCTATGTTATCCTCTAGGAGTTTTATAGTTTCTGGTCTTATGCTTAGATCTTTGATCCATTTTGAGTTTATTTTTGTGTATGGTGTTAGAAATGCTGGAGAGGATGTGGAGAAAAGGGAACCCTCTTACACTGTTGGTGGGAATGCAAACTAGTACAGCCACTATGGAAAACAGTGTGGAGATTCCTTAAAAAACTGCAAATAGAACTGCCATATGAACCAGCAATCCCACTGCTGGGCATACACACCGAGGAAACCAGAATTGAAAGAGACACGTTAACCCCAATGTTCATCGCCGCATTGTTTACAATAGCCAGGACATGGAAGCAACCTAGATGCCCATCAACTGACGAATGGATAAGAAAGCTGTGGTACATATACACAATGGAATATTACTCAGCATTAAAAAAAAATTCATTTGAATCAGTTCTACTCAGATGGACGGAACTGGAGCCCATTATCCAGAGTGAAGTAAGCCAGAAGGAAAAACAACAATACAGTATACTAATGCATATATATGGAATTTAGAAAGATGGTAATGAGAACCCTGCATGTGAGACAGCAAAAGGAATGCAGACGTATAGAACAGACTCGTGGACTCTGTGCATGAGGGCAAGGGTGGTATGATATGGGAGAATGGCATTGAAACATGTTAATTATCATATGTGAAATCAATCGCCAGCCCAGGGTTGATGCTCGGGGCTGGTGCACCGAGATTTCCTGGGAGGGAGGGAGTTAGGAGGGAGGAGGGAGGGGGATTCTGGAGGGGGGCATATGTTAGCCCATGGCGGTTTCATGTCATTGTATGGCAAAACCAATAAAAATAAATAAATAAATTCAGTTATAATAAGCAAAAAAATAAAAAATAAAAAAAACCAGAGCTTTGACTAGACAGACCTTTGTTGGCAAAGTAATGTCTCTGCTTTTTTAATCTGCTTGGTTGGTCATGGCTTTTCTTCCAAGAAGCAAGCATCTTTTAATTGCTGGTTATAGTTTTTCTTTTATCACTCTTCCTGATGTAGCTGAGAAGAAAAGGAGTTCATAACTTTAATGTAGTCAAATCATTTGTCTTTTCCTTTAATGATTTTTGTTTCTGTGATTTATTTAGAAAATTATTTTCTATCCAGAAAACAGAGCTATTTTCTGTTTTTTTTCCTCCAGAAGGTGTTGAATATTATATCTTAGCATTTAAGTTTTTAATCCATGTTAAATTATGCATGTATATGTATGCACAATTTATTGAGGTATAATTCACGTAAAATAAAACATACCCACTTAAAGTATGCAGTTTGCATTTTTGACAAATGTATATACTCATGTTGCCACCACCACAATCAACATGTAGGACATTTCCATCACCTCAGAAACCTTCTTTGTTTCACTTTGTAGTCAGTCCAACTAACTCTCCGGGCCCCAACCAACCACTATGATAGGTGCTATGACCAGAGGTTCATTTCATCTCTTCTAGAGCTTTCTATAAATGGAATTTAAGAGTATATATTTTGGATTTGGCTTCTTTCAGTAAGCAAAATGTATTTGAGTTTTGCCCATGTTTTTGTCACCCCACTCCAGGACTCTTGCCTGGAGAATCCCATGGACAGAGGAGCCTGGTAGGCTGCAGCACATGGAGTCGCAAAGAGTCAGACACGACCGCGCGACTTCACTTTCCCTTTTCACTTTCATGTTGTTCTGTGTAGCACTGCTTCTTCTTTTTTTTTTTTTTTTTTTGCTGAATCCTATTTCATTCCACTGTGTGAATATTCCACAATTTGTCCATTTATCTCTTCCCAGTTTTTTTTTTTTTTTGCTATTGTGAATCAACCCAGGAGTGGTGAGTTTATGTTTAATTTTAGAAAAACTGCCAGACTGTTTTCCAAAATAGTTGTACCTTTCTGCATTCCCACTAGCCATGTGTGAGGGTTTGTTTCTTCATGTTCTGGCCAACCCTTGGTACGGTCAGTCATACTGATTTCAGGCATCCACATGTGACTGTAGTAATATCTGAGTGTGATTTTAGTTGGATTTTCCTGATGTGTGGAAGAGATTATTCAGCTTGATTCTATTTTTCCATATGACCAGCCCGTGGTCTCAACACCATATATTGAACAAGGCAAAATGTCTTTATTAATATGCAATGATAGTCCTCTCATATACTGAGGTGATACTAAATGTAAAATCTGGTATGAAAGTGGGCACTCTACTTTTTTAGAGCTTACAGTAAAATGTTAGTTGAACATGTGCATTTAACTTCAGACTTGTAATCAATATTTAATAAACTTCCCTTATGACTTGGAATGATTGTTAGTTTTCTTGTCTAGCATCTTACTCCATTTCCGCTCATTTAGAAAATTTCTTAGCTGTGAATTTTAAAAAGTGTTCTTTTTTAGAAGTGTATTTTATCTAGAGGTTTAGGTGGTTGGTGTTTGATCTGTACTCTAGGTACCTGGTTAGCCACATTGCTGGTAGGGACTAATCCTATTTGTTTTACTTCTGAGGTTTATTCTCTCTCTGAGTGTAAAGGAAATATATGCTTGTGGAAGAGAATTGGAAACATATATAAAACTATGAAAGGGAAAATGAAGTATCTCTTATAATCCTACCTCTCAGACATAACCATAATCTCTACTTTATGTGAAAATATTAAAGAAATAAAATAATTCAGAATAATTTAGTGTTGAAAGTAAATCTTCATCTTTCTCCTACTCTATCCCATTCTTTGTGTATCTTTTAACATTAAGTATACAGACTGTTCCCAATAAGATTTCTGTGTTTGACTACTATTATATTATAAAATTAAAACCTGGTAAAACTATTTTTTAAAGTACTTATATTGTTTTGATTTGCATTTGAAAATATATTTATGTAAATATTAGGATATAAGGATAATACCACTAAAATATGTGTATCTATAATCACAAGGAAATATGTTCTAAGATCTATCAAAGTTACAAAATTTATTTTTACCTGAGACCCACGTTAGGTCATAGTCTGAGTCAAGAATATCAAATTTTGCTAACATTTAGTTTTATCTTGCAGTTTTTATAGAAAGTCTGTAGTGAGGTAAATAGTACACACAGAATCCATCTCTTTTTATGCTTTTCTTCCTTAAAGCAGAAGCTTCAAATTTATTTTCTCATATTTAAATTCCCTTGTTATGGGCAGAGACAAGAAGATTTAAAATGTCTAATCTGTTAGGGTTTAAAAATGCAAGCAATTATGGTATGTTGGATTTATTACTTTTGTAGATTAAAATCAATGGGATTTTAGCAATTAATGACAAAATTGCATATAATGGTTTTTATGGTATTAATAGTCTTAGTAAGCCATCTGTAGCAGTTTTCAGTTCTCAATATAATTGCATAGAGTAGTTTATGTTTTCTAAAGAAAAATCTCTAGACAAGCTGTGCCTTGTTTTAAGCTTATCTCCTGACTGAATCTGAGATCTATGATTTCTCTTTGGAGATTTGGGAATTTTTAGAAGTATAGAGATAATAAATTGTGATTTGAAAAACTGCATACTATTCAGAGGCAGCAGCTTCTTTCTATGGCAATATAAGTGTTTGCTTGTCTTTTTTTGTGAGTGGGGTTGTGGGTGCCAGGAGCCGTCAGGATGCCCCCTTGCTCAGATGACAAGGTCACGAGACTAAGAAGGAAACTGCAAAGCGGACTTTCTTTATCGGGGCATCCCGGGCAAGGCCCCTCCTGGTGTTTTTCTTGGGAGTTCTGTCCCTGCTCCGAACATTAGCTCATCTCAGTAGGTCAGTCCCAGTTAGAAAGAATTCGTCCTGAGATAATTCCCCCAGACCTTATTGACCAGAGGATCCGGGAAGGTGGATTCCCTTCCCCGGGGACTTAGGAGGAATAAAAGGGATATTTAAATAGATTACTACACCTCCTACTAGTTACTGGGGAGTTTACCAAGAGTTCTCTGGGGGTCATGGCAAGGCCACCACCAGAAGGGCTTGTACTTGGGTCACCTTTCCACCTCCCACTCCCCCGACCACTCCACGGAGGAGGCTCCCTTCCTTGAAGAGACCAGGCTGGAATGGGACTTAGGAATGCTCATAACTGTGGCCAGCATAGTTGGAGACATTGATTGCTTTAGGATAATGTAAACATAGGAATTCATTATAGTAGTTATAAGGTTAATAGGGTTTTATTGCTAAAGCAGTGCTGCTAGACTGTCTCTTTGTCCTTTCTTCTTTCCTCATAAGAACCGGAGTGACAGAACAGAACGAGACAGGGTAGTGGTTGAGGTTACTAGAATAAAACAGTTTCACGCTTAAGCCCTTCCCTCTAGCTTCTACATAGTTGCACCTGATAAGAGAAATGTAGCCTTTCTACTTAGATTGATATACTTATCATGATTAATCAAATGAAGTATGCTGAAGACATTCAAATGGTAAACATACTATTGTTAAATCTAATTACGCAGAAATCTGACTTCTGCAAGGGGAATGTTTCGATGATAGATTGGGGAATGAGCTCAATGATAAGGTTGCTATGGAAGGTAGAAAACAAAATATTGTATAGAATGATAGGTGATGTAATGATGTAATGGGGATGTTTTTTGGCTATAAAACTGTAAACCAACAACAATACAGGAGAGAGACTGCTCCATCAACACATTGACTCAGCTCAGTGCTTCGCTGACGCCACTCATCCGTCAAGACCCCCGGACCCCCTGGGGCTGGACCCCAGCAGCTGGCGCCCAATGTGGGGCACAAACCCATGACCCTGAGATTAAGAGTCTCATGCTCTGGGCTTGAAGGGAGGAATACTATTCTCCCCTTTCATTTGGATGTTTAAAAGTTTATCCTTTGGACATAAGAATGTTTCACCCACCTGGAAATCAGTTTGGGAGAACAGAATCTGCCAACTGGCATTTAGTTACATGACATAGATGGTCATTTCTAACATGTGGGTGTGTGCCGTTGACCATTTGTTTTTCGTCTTTAATTGCAAGAATTGAGTTGATCTTAATTTATGGTAATTTAATAACTCCTTAGTATCTTTTATATTCTCTAATGATGTTTTCTCTCCTTCAATCCTTGCCATCATTCCACTCTGTCTGTAAGCACTCACTTTGTTGAATTTAACATAGGTCTTTCTGATCTTATATTCTTATGTTTATTCAGGTACACATCCTTGACAAACATACTCCTTTTTTTGTGTGTGTGAGGTTTTAGTTTACTTAATACGGTACTATGCTATAAAGTACACTCCTGATTTTCCTCTTCAACATTTAAAAAATATTATAAAGCAAATTTTTCATTATTTATTGTTTCCATCATATACATTTATTACATTTTACTTATCCATTTTTTTCCTAATGGACACCTTGGAGGACTCCAGCATTTTAAGTAGCAGAATGATGCTTCAGGAGTTATCTTTGTAGGTATCTTCTTAAGAATGATTGTTGGGTTCCAGGGTATACTCTGACTTAATGTTCTCCTCCTAATAGTTCATGAGGCTTTTTATAATTGATGCTATCTGGTCTTTGAAATTTTGCCATTCTAATGTATATAAAGTGGCATCCTATTCTTTTAATTTGCACTTCTCTGATTACTAATGATGTCAAACATTATATACTAATTAGACATTAAAGGTTTTTCTTTCTGGAAATTGTCTGTTTATAGCCTGTCCATTTTACTTTCAGATTTCCAGTTTTTTTTCCTGGGTGTTTATTAGGATTCCCTGTATATCATAATCAATCCTTTGTCTTAATTATTGTGAATGTTATCCTTCATTTTTTTAAATGAAATTCTTCATTGAAGAGGAATCTTTCATAAAATTTGTATTAAAATTATGTTTTTCTGTTGAGAATATGCAATTTTGATTTTTTTTAAATGAGAAAAACACTTAAGATCTTTGTTTGGTGGTGTTTATGGGCAAAGGACTACATCTGATGTTGACATTTTCTCCTCGTATTAAGATAGTGTTCCAGCATAATCTTCATTATAACACGTCATAATTCTGCTGAAATATGGCACCTATTACAAAGCTCCTCTAGTCTTTTCCACTGGCCTGTTTGTTCTTGTGCTAATTTCTCCCTTCCTTCCTTCCCTCTCTCTCTCTTTCTTTTTGCTTCCTCTGTCTCTTTCTTTCTCTTTTTTTCTGTCTTTCATTTATCTTTAGCTCTTTGGCTTTATAATATCTGCTATAGCAAGTCCTCCATCTTTTTTCCTCTTTTTTTTGAAATTTTCCTGCCTGCTCATGATTCTGCATTCTTCCATATAAATGGTAGGGAAAAACCTATCAAACTGCATTCAATTTTACTCAAAATATTTGGGTATTTTTGGAATGAAATTGATGAGTAATTTGGGGAACAGTTGATATCTTTTAATTAATTGTTCCATCCATGAAGTTTATACTCAGTTTGAAACATTTTCAAGAGAGTTGTTATTTCCTTTTCCTTGCAAACGTCCTTCTGTTTGAGGATTCCTAGATACTTATTAGTTCCATTGTCATGGCTGTCACTAGTGTCTTGCTTTCTCTTGTGTCATTTAGCTAGCTGGTATTGTTGAAAACAAATGTATAGATTTTCATGCTAATATTTTAGAAAATTTTCTCAGCTCTAAGAAAGGTATTTTAATTTTTTGGAGTTGGCTATAAAAGAGATAATATTTACTAAACAATATAATTTTACCTTTTCAAAATCCTCATGCTTTTAATTTCTTTGTCTTATGATATTGAGCTATGGCTTTCTTATGACTTGTGGCTTTTAGTACAGTGTTGAGGGATGGCAGTGTTTCTGATGTCAAAAGGAAAATGTCTCCATGTGTGCCATTGATTATGTATTTGTTGTGGAAATTTAGGCAGATATTTATCAAATTAATGAAGTTCCCTTCTACTTCCTATAAATTATTGAGATTTGTATAAGGCCTCCTCTGTCTCTATTGAAATGAACATGTCTTTTTTTTCTGCTTTAGCCCATTCATACGGTGCCTTATCCCTGGAGAAGGAAGTGGCAACCAACTCCAGTATTCTTGCCTGGAGAATGCCATAGACAGAGGAGGCTGCCAGGCTGCTAGTCCACGGGGTCACAAAGAGTCAGACACGGCTTAATGACTAAGACCACCATGGTGTGCTATGGTGATTTAGATTTTCTGATGTTACAATTGCTACTTTCCTGGGGAAAACTGTTAAATGATGATGTACTCATTTTAGTATAGAATTAGAGCACTTAGCTTGTGTTTTAATAAAAGATTTTGGGATCTATGTTCATATGTTGAAATGATCCTATAATGTCATATTCTTGTATCCAGGTTTAGTTTTATCTTTTTTTATTTTTATTTATTTTTTATTAGTTTTGCCATACAATGACATGATATCACCATGGGTTTACATATGCTCCCCCTCCAGAACCCCCCTCCCTCCTCCCTCCCCCCGGGAAATCTCATTGCACCAGCTCCGAGCATCAATCCTGGGCTGGCGATTGATTAGACATATGATAATTAACATGTTTCAATGCCATTCTCCCCTATCATCCCACCCTTTCCCTCATCCACAGAGTCCACGAGTCTGTTCTATACATCTGCGTTCCTTTTGCTGTCTCACATGCTGGGTTCTCGTTACCATCTTTCTAAATTCCATATATATGCGTTAATATACTGTATTGTTGTTTTTGCTTCTGGTTTACTTCACTCTGGATAATGGGCTCCAGTTTCGTCCATCTGAGTAGAACTGATTCAAATGAATTTTTTTTTAATGCTGAGTAATATTCCATTGTGTATATGTACCACAGCTTTCTTATCCATTCGTCAGTTGCTTCCATGTCCTGGCTATTGTAAACAAAGCAAGCGATGAACATTGGGGTACACGTGTCTCTTTCAATTCTGGTTTCCTCGGTGTATATGCCCAGCAGTGGTACTGCTGGGTCATATGGCAGTTCTATTTGCAGTTTTTTAAGGAACCTCCACACTGTTTTCCGTAGTGGCTGTACTAGTTTGCATTCCCACCAACAGTGTAAGAGAGTTCCCTTTTCTCCACATCCTCTCCAGCATTTATTACTTGTAGATTTTTGGATTGCAGCCATTCTGAGTGGTGTAAAGTGATATCTCATTGTGGTTTTGATTTGCATTTCTCTGATAATGAGTGATGTTGAGCATCTTTTCATGTGTTTGTTAGCCATTTTTTTGTCTTCTTTGGAGAAATGTCTGTTAAGTTCTTTGGCCCACTTTTTGATTGGGTCGTTTATTTTTCTAGAATGGAGCTGCAGGAGTTGCTTGTATATTTTTGAGATTAATTGTTTGTTGCTTCATTGGCTATTATTAGTTTTATCTTAATAGGTAGCTTTGCAATATAATCAAGGAGCTCACATTTTTTTTATACTTGATAGAATGTCTGGTTTTTTTGGCTGCACCAGATGACTTGTGAGATTTTGTTTCCCTAACCAGGAATGGAACCTGGGCCCTTAGTAGTGAGAGCGCAGAGTCCTAACCTTGGGCTACCAGGGAAGTCCCTTACACTTGCTAGAATTCCTTGAATAAGATAGAGATCATCATTGCCTTCAAAGCTTTTGATAATAGGCCCAGGATTACTACTGATCAGCAGGAAACTTATTGATAGCTTTGTATCTTTCACAGTGGTGTGTTGAAAATATTTAACAACAGGCTCTCTTTGGGGGAGTTGTGAAGGGAGGCGGGCTTCCTGATTTGTCTTTGCCAATATCTGTGGTGTAAATATTGTCACTGTGTCCGATTTCAAGCTAGCAATATGGTCTCCGAAGAATAAGTTGTGAAGAAGTAAGCATAATGAACTTCTGTGAAATGGCACAGGCTGGCTCCAGCATACCACTGGTCTGTCACCACATGTGACGATGACAACCTTCAGAGCATAATGACACGACTTCACTTCCACCTTCCAATCTTTTACACATTTCTCTTTTGGCAGGCACTAACTCAGAATCATTCAGGGAAGAGGGTTCTGGGAATCTTCTAGCTTAACACACCATTTTTAGCTTGACAGAAAACAAACTGTCAAGATTACCTCTTTTAATTTATTTGATGACTGTTGGCCTGTTCAACTTCCTATTTTGACATTTTACATATTTCTGAAAATGTGTGCTTTTTGTCTAGGTTTCACATTTGTTACCATAGTTTTTCCACAGCATTTTAATATTTTTGGTACATGTTATGTTGTAATAATTTACCCACTGTAATTCTGATATATACATTTTAAATTATTTTTCTTGATTAGTCTTTCCAAGAATTTGCTAATATTTCTTTTTGATTTTATCATTTATTTCCATTTCTTTGGTTTCTGTTCTTTATTTCCTTTCTCCCCTCCCTGCATCTCTTCCTTTCTTGTTTCTTTCCTCCTTCCCTCCCTGTTTCTATCACATTTTTTTTGTTTCGATTTTTCACTCTTTTAACCTGTTTTTAATATCCTTTTTTTGTTCCGTATGATGTTTTTCTCTCTCAAGTGTATGTTATCTGAAATAAATTGATTTCTGTGACTTTATTTGGCTTGCTAGCTATTTGGTTAGTTACTTGATAGTTACTTTTTCCCTTTTCTTTTTATAAGAGTTTGGAACTTCCCTGGTGGTCCAACAGCTAAGAGTCCACCTTCCATTGCAAGGGTAAAACAGAAGCAGTATTGAAACAAATTCAATAAAGACTAAAAATGGTCCGCATCAAAAAGATCTTAAAAAATTCATTTGCTTTTATTATGAGTATTATATTGATTCTCAATATTGTAGTATTGGATTTCTTTCTATAATTCCACTTACCAAATTAAAATATCTATTTTCAAACATTACAAAGATAGAATTAATGATACTTCAACATATACAGCCTACTGTCAACAAATACATGCTTCCCAGATGGCTCAGTGGTAAAGAATCCACCTGCCAATGCAGGAGATGCAAGAGAGGCACATTTGATACCTGAAGTGGGAAGATCCTCTGGAGAAGGAAATGGCAACCCACTCCAGTATTCTTGGCTGGAAAATTCCATGGCCAGAGAAGCCTGGTGGGCACAGTCCGTGGGGGTGCAGAGGGTTGGACAGGACAGTACACGTGCAAGTACCAACTGGTAAGGAAACCTGAGGCTGGGAATACTAAAAGAATTCATTCAAATCACACACTTAATGAATTTGAGGGCTGAAATTTTAATGCTGGTCTTTTGACCTTAGCCATGCTGTTGGTGTGATTACACTTGATTCTTCCACTCACTATTCATTGAGCAACTGATATATATACCATTGTAGTTCATACTAGACTGAGTGCTTTGAGGGTGGGAGTAATGTCACATCAGTACTCTATCCCAAACATGGATTCTAAAGCATAAAAGACTAGAGATACTTAATTTCTATTTGCCAAGTACATAGTCAATTTTTGTGCTAGGGTCTCACTTATGTATCTCCTATTACTGCAGAGTCCGTGAATTTGTAGGATCAGCCATTTATTGGATCAGTCACTATTTAGTTCATTAACTGAAGATTGCCTCTGTAGTAGGATAAGAGGGCTAATTATATAATATTTTTGGTGCCTTCGTTATGTTCATCTTTTTTCTTTCTGCAGCCCATCATGGATACCACTGCCACATTATTCTTACTGTAGTATGACTCTGATCATAGACCTCCTTGACTCAAAAACTTTGTGTTATTTCTCTATTGCCCATGATACATTGTTCAAACTCTTCGCCATGACATTCACACCAGTCTTCAGTATGGTCCCAACTTTCTTATTCAACTTTCTCTCTCATGATCTTCATAGAGTGGCAGCAGCTAGCGTTCACTTTGCATGTCTGAGGAATCCTTGTAAGGACTTGATACATGTCGTGTTATTTAATCTTTGAAACAAAACTTGGCATATGTATCATTGTCCTTATTTTACAGATGAGAATACTGAGTCTTAGAGGGCTTAAATAATTTGCAGAGGTTCACACTGCTAGCACATGGTCAAATGGAATTTGAATCCAAAGCAGATGTTGTAAATTACCCTCTGCATATTGCTTGTGAGAAGTGAAAGTATTTGCCATAGCCCATCAGGCTCCTCTGTCCATGGGATTCTCCAGGCAAGAATACTGGAGTGGGTTGCCACGCCCTTCTCCAGGGGATCTTCCTGACCCAAAGATCGAACCTTAGTCTTCTGCATTGCATGTAGACTCTACCATCTGAGCCACCAAAGAAGTCTTTCCTTCTACTCTATTTTCCAATCAATCAACTATTGTGTCGGAGAAGGCAGTGGCACCCCACTCCAGTACTCTTGCCTGGAAAATCCCATGGACGGAGGAGCCTGGCAGGCTGCAGTCCATGGGTTCGATAAGAGTTGGACACGACTGAACGACTTCACTTTCACTTTTCACTTTAATACGTTGGAGAAGGAAATGGCAACCCACTCCAGTGTTCTTGCCTGGAGAATCCCAGGGATGGGGGAGCCTGGTGGGCTGCCGTCTATGGGGTCGCACAGAGTTTGACACGACTGAAGTGACTTAGCAGCAGCAGCAGAACTATTGTGTCCCAAACCTACATTGTACATTTTTGTTTTTGTGCCTTTGCTTATATTTTGATTTTCTTCTGGAGTACTTTGTGAGTCTCAAGTCAAAAGCCCAGCTGGACATTTCAATTCTTTTAAATCTCCCCTATTTAAGGCACTACATATGCCTTTCGGCCTTTCCATATAGCACTGTTGCTCAGCCGTGTCCAACTCTTTGTGACCCATGGACGGTAGTCCGCCAGGCTCCTCTGTCCATGGAATTCTCCAGACGAGAATACTGGAGTGGGCTGCCATTTCCTTCTCCAAGCACCGTCACAGAAACATTTAGCAGAGTGAACTTTATCTGTGCCCTTTCTCTTTGGCTTGTGGGTTTATTTCTGGAGGGTAGGTGATGTCTTTATTTCTCCTGCAGGAACTTGCATGGGGATCTGAGTCAGCAGAAGGAATTTCAGATGCCGCTTCTGCCATTTGCTGGGTGTGATCTCGCATAGATTGTTAGTGCCTGGTGCATCTGCTTCCTCACCTGTGTAGTAAGGGTCACAACCTTTTAGTCACCATCACTGAAAAAGGTAAAGTGGCCTGAAAAATGCACCATGAGGTTGTGATGAAGAAACAAGGAAACCGAGATAAAGCTGCTGGAACATAAGTGGTGGTCATCCAAATGCTACATTTTCTCCTCCTCCCCTTTAGTGCAAGTACAGGACTATGTATATTTTGCATATTTGGTAAAACATTGCTGAAAGAATGAATGAATGTCTATAGGGTCTCTTGTTGATGGACTCCGGCAGTCTGTCCTTCATTGAATTCTTTTCATGGGACTTTGCTAATGTTGTCCTTCCTCCACTCAAATAAAAGTTGTTAGCCTTGTGGTGTATTTTTCAGGCCACTGGTGACTCTAATTGTTTCAAGAGATAAACTAATCCTTTCTATTGAATTAGTTGTCTAATGTTTCTTTTCTTGAGGACAAGTGAGTCTTAATCCATTTCCATGCAGATACTCCTATAAATAATGAATGCTTGTGAGAGTTTCCTGTCAGGTTTAAAGGCAATTAATTACTTGGGATGGTTGGGCTTTTTTGGAGCCTCTCACTCAAGACTGCTATTCTTATTCTGAGGACTAACCCGCTTTCCGTTTCTCTTACCTGTATGAGTGAATCGTATAGGATTTGTCCTGTGGATAACTGGGGAGTTGGAAATAGGATTCTTCATTGCTGAGATGACGTTCACCTTAGCAGGTGAAAAGAGAAAACCTTTTTTATTCGTGGGTGCCGTGTGGAACCACTAAGATCAGGAGGTCACAAGTGGATGTGGGATTCTCTTCCTGCCCGGTCTCTTCGTCTGTGTGCTCTCTGAGCAGGATGCAAGTCAATTTTCCAGGCGCTGTCAGCCTCTGAAGCAAGTCCAGGGTCCTACATGATATTCTTCTCAGACATTCTTCTATAACAATTTTCATTTAGAAGATGGAAAACTTTCTGGTGTTTCCCATCCAAGATGTGAGTGTATGTGTATGCTCAGTCGTGTCCGACTCTTTGTGACTCTTTGTGACCCCATGTAACTGTAGCCTGCCATGCTCTTCTGCCCATGGGATTTTTCCAGGGAAGAATACTGGAGTGAATGGCCATTTCCTTCTCCAGGGGCCCTTTCTGACCTAGGGATCAAGCCCTCATCACCTGCATCTCCTGAGCTGGCAGGTGGATTCTTTACTTTCCCACCTGGGAAGCCCTCCAAGATAAAGTGTTCTAAAAAAGTTATTGCAATATATAGTCTTTAAAGAGTTAAGTTTTATTTGCATATTGGTTTTCTGAACTCCTTATTTGACACAGTTTAAACAATATGAACAGCTCTTATAAATGCCTTGGGAAAAGAACGCAAAATCATCCTTTGGACACTTGATAATAGCTATACTATGTAGACCCTCTGCAAATGTAATAAAATGAAACAATCTTTTATACGAAGCAGAATAAATCTGTTGTGGTAATTAGTGCAAACATACCAAACAAAACAAGGCTAATTACTGGAGGGGGAAAAAAAAGGAATGAATTTTGTGAGAAATAGGCTATCTTCCTCACTAGGCAGGGTTTTTTTGCCATTCCCTCAACTCTAGAGAATAGAAATTTTGATGACATTAACACAGCTTATTAATGATCTTTGTAACTCACTCCATCCACCTAATTAAATCATCAGCTCCAATTGGTAACAGGGGAGCATAATTTAAATGGAACTGCTCTGACAAACTAGACACCACCACACTCCTAAATATTTAATACTCCCTGTGGCTGGATTAAGGGGCAGTGTTTAAGAGTCATTTAGCCACGTCTTTCAAAGGTGACTGACGGATGTTTTCTATGTCTTTTAAAATACAAATTAATTATAAGTACATTCCTGATTAAAGTCTTTTATCATTGGGTATAATGTAGATTGGGAAATTATCATTAAAACCATTTTTTTTCCTCATTGATAAGATAGCTGAGCCCCTGAAGGAAAATTGATTTTATTAAGACCAGGAAGTAGAGTTAAAAAAATATACACTTAGTTGCATTAAAACAGTTAAAGAACTAGATAAGAAGCATAGGATAGTTTGTTTACTGAGCATTTACTGTGTAACAGCACTAAGGTAGGTTGTGGGGATTTAACAGAATGATCCCTGCAGTATTACAGCAGGGAGCATAGATATTAATAATTACAAATGTAATGAGCACTTACAAAGACTAGGGAACCCACAAAGTCTTCAGCCTGACACTTATTCCAGGTCCTAAAAGGGAGAAAAAAACATGGAAAATTATGCCTGCCTCCTTCCCCCACCCACTTGCTTTGGATTTTGTAACCAGTCCCTGTTTAAATTTTCGTAGTTTTTCCTCTTTCTATCCCTTTGGAGAAGTTTGGATTATATTTCCTTTATGGATTCATGGAAATCAAAAGCATTGTGTGCCCTCCTGGCACTTAAACAAGAGTGTACAGATCTGCCGTGCTTGTCACCACCAGCAACCCTGATTTGTAGTTGTTGGAATCGGTTTCAGAGTCTCTGCAGACAGGAACGTTCCACCTCACATGGCTCCTGGCTTCTTAGTTAGTGGCTGTTTCCATTGCTTTTTAGTTGTAAGGCTGGCGCAAAGGAGCTGAGCAGCTTTGGGCTCCTGGTAGCTGAGAAAGCCTGATGGGCATCAAAAACGAAAATGAGACAGGAATAGAAAGTTAACATTTCCTAATGCTCGAGCCTCATCTGTGTCTCTGGTTGAGAGCATTTCCCACTATCTATTTGCCTTATGAATCAGGGCTATTTTTCTGCCAGTTCCTACCAAGGTCAAATGTTTCAGGATGGCTTTTGTATATGTGTGGCCGAGCATTTGAAATAGGTCTTTTGGATTATTTCAGACAGAAAAGAAAGTGAAAATCAGGGAGAGTTTTTTCTGGCCCTAGAACAGCACGTCCAGAATCTTACAAAATGTCATCCTTGAAGATGGGAGAAAGATCCACCATGGCTAGAAAGGAAATGTTGTTTGGGGTGAACCTGGGGAAGTAAATTAGATAAGCTTTATTTTCCTCTCCTTAGGGCAGATGTAGAGGTTATAGATTTGTGATTGCCAAAAGGTATCATTGCTGCTAGAGTTTTAAAAATAAACTTTTAAATTTCAGAATAGTTTTAGATTTACATGAAAGTTGCAAAGACAGTACACAGAGTTCTACTTCACACTCGATTTCCACTATTGTTAACATATTACATGGTATTATGAATTAGCTGCAATTAATGAACCAATATTGATATATTATTATTAATCAAGTCCATACTTTATTTGGGTTTCCCCAGTGGCTCAGTGGTTAAGGATCTGCCTGCAGTGCAGGAGATGGAGCAGACGTGGGTTAAATCCTGAGGTCAGAAAGACCCCCTGGAGGAGGAGGGCATGGTAACCCATTCCAGTATTCTTGACAGGAAAATCCCATGGACAGAGGAGCCTGGCGTGCTACAGTCCATGGAGTCTCAGAGAGTTGGACACAACTGAAGTGACTGAGCATACTTGTATATTTAGATTTTTTTAGTTTTTATCTAAAGCTTCCCTGGTGGCTCACCTACTGTCTTTGGTTTTTCTAGTCCAATATTCCATCTAGGTTACTACCTTACATTTACTTGTCTTGTCTCTTTAAGTTTTTTTTTTTTTTTGGAGGAGGGGGTGGAGTTGGGGAGAAGGTAATTATTTTTATAAGATTGTTGCATTCTATTTGAAGTAATGCTTTTATTTCTCATGTACTTAACCTATTTATGGAAAAGGGAAATGGCAACCCACTCCAGTATTCTTATCTGGAAAATCCCGTGGTTGGAAGAGCCTGGTGGGGCTACACTCCATGGGGTCACAAAAAGTCAAACACGACCGAAGACACACATGTAACCCATTTATATTTCAGAATTGTTTCTGCTGTAGCATTTTGAAGTTTAAATGAATCTATTTCCTTGTACATGCCATTTAAAAATTTTTTGGTGATGTCCTTTCACGGCCTTCCAAAGCAAGTTGTTTTACAGGCTCTGCTCGCAGGGCAAGTATCTTCATCTGTCTAGATGGTCAGTATGTCTCCATACTGGAGAAATAAGATAAGGATGAGATTGTTTACTGCTGATGAGACCTGTAGAATTTCACTTCTTGCTCATATTAGCACTTGAAATTGTTATTAAGCAAAGACTTACCTAGAGCCTAGGTAAAGATAGATCATGACTAGTTCAAAGAACCTTTCTTTGTAGGGGAATGTGAAAACCCAGTAGATCAGGTATAATGACTACTCTCTTTATTGCCTTTGTTAAAGATTTGGAAGTTTGGTAGTGATGAGAAACATCAAACAGATCTTACAAGTATAGGGTCTGTAAAGAAGTTCCAAGCTAAACACCATGAACACTGACAAATTTCTGTATTTTAGTTCTGTTGCATTTACATGATGGATTGTCAAATGAAAGGGCATGAATATGACAGTTTAGTTTCACATTAATCATATCCTGCTTTATTGCTATCACAAAAACTTCGAGGGTCATGATCCAAAGGGTCTGTGGGTCTGAGGTTCATAAATATGGTTTTATAATGTCCATATGAGGATATTAATATTAATTGCTTGTGGTTTTCCCTTGGTGTTAAATTCTCCATTGCTATTTGTGGTTTATTCTGAATTCTGTGGTTGGAAGTCACAGTGTTCCTGAGATTGTGTACTGATATGCATTTTAGCTTGCCATTTACTATTTTGAGAAGCATAGTGACTTTTTTGACCTCTGAGCAGTTGTCCAGAAACAGAAATGCTTAGTGTTCTCACTATATAATTTTCATTTTCTGATGCCCATAAATTTTCCTCTGTGGGGATTTTTTGGATCAGTTTTTAAAAATCTTGCTAAGGTTCAATTTCCTTCTGTAAAGCAAAGATAATAGCAGGACCTACTTCACACTGTTGTTATGAAGGTTAAATACGCTACCATAAGTAAGGGGATGAACCTAGTGTATGGCATTCAGTAAGTGCTAAATAAATATCATCCATAAAAGTCATTTGTACTCTCAGCATTGGATAACAGGCTATTGGAAAACTCACTTGTTTGCCAATGTGAACATCTGTATATCCCCACTTTTTTTTTCCCTTTCAACAATACCTAGCCTTAGACCTCAGCATCAGGTAATAACAACCTTTGAAAGGTTCATTAATTTTTAGAGGCCACTTATGCGCTGTTGAGTAAACTGACTCATTTGGGTCTCTGAATGATATCCTAGAAGAGTTAACATGTTTTTCCAAAAGGGAAAAGTAGTTGATTCCTTTTTAACTACTATTTTCAGACCCATTAGGCTTGAAGTAATGGTGAGGCTTCCATGATTGCTTTGGGAATACACTGTATTTTTTATTCTCTCTCCAAAGGGCCCATTACAGCTCTATCGAGTTGTTTGTTCTTTGATTTCCATCAAAGAGAGTGATTCCAGTAAAGGTTAACCAAGGTCTCTCTCTGTCTCTCATATTGCCTTTCTGTTATCTGACTTAACATTTACTGATTATGAAAAAGTTAAATCAGCAAATAGTTTAATAAAATAGTTAAATAAAAGAATTGAGTAAAATGAAAAGCATAGCATCTTTCAAAGGCTTAAAGGGCATCATGGGCCTCTTTTTTTTTTTTTTTTTCCTTTTTTCTGTCAGTGTACACAGCTAAAAGCTAATTATCAGTATACCTCATGGATTGTGGTTAGGAAGAAAGAGGTGAAAAGGGAAGGGTATCATCCTTCAGATGGAATGAACTTTTAAGATATCTTGTCTACCGTGTTGTGGGAAATGAAATTTATGAAACTAAAAAGGCAAGTTGCCTATGAATATTACTAACTTTAAAAGATTACATACTCAATATGGGCTGCAATCTGTCTGCCTGTTTACTTGAATAGGTTGTTTGTATTTCCTTCTTCATCTCTCATACTTGGCCTGGAAAGTAGAGGGAGAATCTTCTTACAGATTCTGAGCCCTTCAGAAGGAGGGCTTTGTTGACCGCAGCTAGTGAAGGCCTAGCATTTAGTAGTTCACCTTGTCTCCATTTGGGTTGGTCACTGATTTTCACCAAAGTGGACTGGTGGGTAATTAATTCAGACCAAAACAAATTCCTAGATATGATTTTTACCACTGACCTTCATCTCAGAGCTCTTTTGTATAAAAGCTTAAGGATTAATATGATGCTTTTGGTTGAACCCTGGGTAAAAGAAGGACTTACTTTAGACTAGATTAATATCCCAAGAGTTAGGAATGATATCAAGGGAGGTCATTCTTCATTGCTGCTGGTGATTTTAGGCAAAAGACCCTTGATTTACAGTGAAACATGTTAAATTTTGGAGAACCCACCCCCTTGAAGATTGCGGCAAGCGGAGGATATTGTGACATGTCTGCAGAAGGTTTGGCCCAAGGTCCTCTATTACTTTGGGAAATGCTTATTTAATTTCATTGTGGCCTTTTCTAGTTACACCTGATCTGGGTGAGGTTTCTTTTTCTCTGCTCCTGGCCAGGCTGCCATGCCCTACATCATTAACCCTAAACTCTGGGGAACTGATCCCCTGACAGCCTCTTTGATATTAGATTAGATCCCTTCCAGGCTACATTTAATTGACTGAGTTCCTAGGGGGAATAGCTGGTTCCTGCTCCCTCTTTCTTTTAGTTGGCCACTCTTCTTTAGTAGCTGGCTTGCAAATTCGCTGTGCCTTCGTGAAGAAGGAAATGTGACAGATGAAACAAATGCCTCTGATTCCGAATTCTCCTTTTTTTCCCCTCTCCCTTCTAATAGCATGTCTACGGTTAGACCTGTCAATGAGCTCCTTTGTTCTTTTTGAATCCTCTTCCTCCAAGTAATAGAAAAATGGCCTCTTTCCTCTTCTGTCCTGACCGTACCTTATCTGTTTTTCTGAAAATGAAAGATGAGAGGACTGGTAATTAAAATACCCATCCTTTTTCCTTGACTTGAATGTCTTTACTTCTGTTTTTAAACCTTATAAAAATCTTTGACGTTTCTTAAATGACTCTTGAATTGTAAACATTTTTTCCCCTGATCTTTCATCTTCTTGCAATGATTAAAAAATCAAATCACATTGTTTTCCCTATATATAAAAGTAATATATGCTCAATGTCAAGAATTCAAACATTAGAGAGGTATATAATGTGGAAAAATAAAAGATGCCTATAATAACTCCGTTTCCCCTCACAAACCTAATCTTTATTTTTTGGTGTGTAATCTTCCTCATTTTTCTGTATATATAGTGTTGCTTTTTAATAGTAATAACATCACTTTCCAACAATTAAAAAAATAATTTTGAGGGTGGCAGTTTAGATTCATTCCTGTTTCTTCTCTAAGACATAGCTGGAGGCTCTTGAGCAAACACACTTGAGTCTAGTTTGAATTGTAGATTTGTAAGTGATTGAAATATGTAAGGGCTTCCCCATGGCTTAGGGGTAAAGAATCTGCATCTGCAGGAGATGCGGGTTTGATCCCTGGTTTGGAAAGATCCCCCAGAGGAAGAATTGGGAACCTACTCCAGTATTCTTGCCTGGACAATCTACTGGACAGAGGAGCCTGGCGGGCTATACATGAGGTCATGAGACTAAGCACACACACGCACAAAATATTTAAATCTGATTGAGTCATTGAAACTCCTCTTTCTTAGTCCTTCCAACACTAAATACAGCCCTGAGTTGTTAACCATGTTCTCTAATGTCACAAGCCAATGATGTCAGCCTTTTTGTTCCCTGCCCTTGACATTGATTCTCTCTGGTATGTCTACCCTTGACATGAAAACTCGGGGAGAAGACCACAAAGATGTGCGGACTTTGGGCTTTGCTATTTATCACCTGTATGGTCCCGGGAGCATGTCTTCATCTTCAAAATGGCAAGTCCTTCCAAGAAGCAAGCATCTTTCAATTTCATGGCTGCAGTCAACATCTGCAGTGATTTTGGAGCCCCCCCAAATAAAATGTGTCACTGTTTCTATTGTTTCCCAATCTATTTGCCATGAGGTGATGGGACTGGATGCCATGATCTTAGTTTTCTGAAGGTTGAGTTTTAAGCCAGCTTTTTCACTCTTTCACTTTCATCAAGAGGCTCTTTAGTTCTTCTTTGCTTTCTGCCATAAGGGTGGTGTCATCTGCATATCTGAGGTTATTGATATTTCTCCTGGCAATCTTGATTCCAGCTTGTGCTTCACCCAGCCCAGCATTTCTCATGATGTACTCTGCACGTAAGTTAAATAAACAGGGTGACAACATACAGCCTTGATGTACTTTTTTTCCAAATTTGGAACCAGTCTGTTGTTCCAAACTGTGGAAAATTCTGAAAGAGATGGGAATACCAGACCACCTGACCTGCCTCTTGAAAAACCTGTATTGAGATCAGGACTGGACATGGAACATAAAGCTCAACATTCAGAAAACTAAGATCATGGCATCTGGTTCTATCACTTCATGGCAAATAGATGGGGAGACAGTGGAAACAGTAGCTGACTTTATTTTTTGGGCTCCAAAATCACTGCATAATGGTGATTGCAGCCATGAAATTAAATGACACTTACTCCTTGGAAGGAAAGTTATGACCAACCTAGACAGCATATTAAAAAGAAGAGACATTACTTTATCAAAAAAGACCTGTCTAGTCAAGGCTATGGTTTTTCCAGTAATCATGTATGGATATGAGAGTTGGACTATAAAGAAAGCTGAGTGCTGAAGAATTGATGCTTTTGAACTATGGTGTTGGAGAAGACTCTCGAGAGTCCCTTGGATTGCAAAGAGATCCAACCAGTCCATCCTAAAGGAGGTCAGTCCTGGGAGTTCATTGGAACGACTGATTTTGAAGCTGAAGCTGCAATACTCTGGCCATGTGATGCGAAGAGCTGACTCATTGGAAAAAAACCCTGATACTGGGAATGATTGAGGACAGGAAGAGAAGGGGATGACAGAGGATGAGATGGTTGGATGGCATCACCGATTCAACGGACATGAGTTTGGGTAAACTCTGGGAGTTGGTAATGGACAGGGAAGCATGGCATGCTGTGGTTCATGGGGTCGTAAAGAGTCGGACACTACTGAGTGACTGAACTGAATTGAATTGATGGTGGCTCACCAGAGCTTGAGTGGAAGCTGCAAACCAGACACAGGGTGTGACAAGGCCTATGGATCCTAAAAGTATTAAAGATCATTTGTACTTCCTGTTGTGAAGTTGTTTAAAGAATTTGCCTCATCATTGCTTCCTGGGTCTCTATCAGGACTTCTCATGTGATACCATATTTTATTGATTATAAACTGAGATTTTTTTATTGTTTATTTCTCTATACTTGGGGTGTGAGAATATCTTGGCATAGCGTCGTAAGTTATTTAATACCATTTGTATTTCCTGGTGGTAAATAAAATGTCTCAGTTGGTAGAGAATCTACCTGCAATGTGAGAGACCTGGATTTGATTCCTGGGTAGGGAAGATCCCCTGGAGAAGGGAAAGGCTACCCACTCCAGTATTCTTGCCTGGAGAATTCCTTGGACTGTATAGTCCATGGAGTCGCAAAGAGTTGTCCACGACTGAGCGACTTTCACTTCACCTCACTTCATGTATCTCTTTGTTTTGGGTGTGAGAATGTCTTGGCATAGTATCATAGTTTATTTGATACCATTTGTATTTCCTGGTGGTAAAAAACCAGTGGTGTATCTTATAATTGATGTCTTAGATTTGGTGAAATATGGTATGTCCACATTTCCAAAATGGTCCATAATTGATGTCAATTGCATCTCCCTAACTTGATAGTAACCTGATGAACCAGAGCCACAGTCAGAAACTCTTAAGTATTGAGATGTTTTCTTACAGAGAAAATGAATGCCTTTCAACCGTATACTGTTGATCGTCAATCCTCCTAATCATACATTCTCAAAATGATGACTGACTGGAATCAGAAATGTACGTTATAGCTTTGGGCAAGAGTTTAAATGTGCAGAGTTAACTGGATTATACAGACTAAGTGAATCCACTGTTCTGACTTTATTGTAGTTTGTACTGACTGACTGAACTAAGCAGATAATGATAAACCATTTGTGGATTTAGCCAATTTCCATAATTTGTGTACAACTTTGATTCTGTCATTCTCTCCTGAACTTTTAAACCATGTATGGGATTTTTTTTTTTTTTTTGATGGGAAGGGACCAATGGAATTCCCATATTAAAATAATTGTTTGCTTTCTCACTATGCTATGGATTCTGAGCTCATGGAGGGATGAGACTATGTCCTTCATTTCGGTGTTTTGAATGCCTACTGCAATGCCCTGTTCATAGTAGATATTCAATGAAAATTGATTAAATAACAGAAAGGAGTCACGTTCATCATCTCAAGTAGCTATTGGTCTAAGGAAACGCTAACATCTTAATATATTGAAAGTTTAAACAAATTCCTAGTTTAGTAGGGCCAACCATGTATATTTCAACTCAGACATCAAAACAAAGTTACTATCTTTATGATTTTTATAACTTACTTTGTTCTTGGACTTCCATTTCTGCTGACTACAGAAAATATTTAAACTTCATGTTTAAAGTGAACTCAAACTGGTTATAAGACAGTCTTGTTTGGGTAAATTCAGTCAGTTCAATGTTTATGAACTTAGCAAGTCTATTTTTTCTTCTTAAGGAGCCTTTTTTTCTTCCTTCCAAGATGACATCATGTGAGGAGTGACCTTGGTTCAAGTGATACACTGTTTCTTGGCTGGCCTCCAAGGAGATGTTAGTCCATCAATTTAGTGGGTGTCTGGGCAAGTGATATACAGGCATGTTTTGGTCTTTTGGAGTCATCATATTGGCTTCAAATTGCCATTGTGTAAGGAAGCTCAGGGCAAGCAAAAAGGCCATGGGTGTATATTCCAGCTGACACCAGCTTCAGTGAGGTTCTCCAATTGATAGCCACCACTGACTGCCAGACAGCTGAGTCATTGAGCCTTTAGATGCTTCCAGCCCTTGGCTTTCAAGTCTTTCAGAAGAGGCTTCAACCAGCAGGAAACAGAGACAGGCTGTCCTTGCTATGTCCTAACTTATTTAAAAAATGTATTTTATTGAAGTATAATTGATTTGCACGGTTTAATTTCTGCTACATAGCAAAGTGATTCAGTTATACATATATCCTTTTTCATATTTTTTCCATTATGGTTTATCACAGGATATTGAATGTAGTTCCCTGTGCTAAACAGTAGGACCTTGTCATTTATTAATTCTGTATATAATAGTTTGTATCTGTTAATCCCAACGTCTGTCTCAATTTTTGACCCACAGAATCTATGAGCATAACAAATGGTCCTGCCTCTAAGTTTTGAAGTAATTTGTTACATATTCCTTGATATACAACCCTTTCTTCCTCCCTCTTTGCTCTACCTTCTTCCTTTCCTTAAAAAAAAAGATTCATAATATTTGGAGGACAGTCTTAAAAATAAGGACTATTTCTTCAGCTTTATAATTAATGATTATCTTAATCATGGGGTGCTTTGAAAATGTGTGATACGGAAAAGGACTCACTAATTTTTTTTAAAAGGACTTTTGTTAGAGCCAAATTATATGAAGAAAATTTTTTTTTTTTTTTTTAACTCAGGACAATTCTACCAGCCTCACCCCAGGCTAAAAGCTATTTTTATTAGAGAAAAAAATGTTTTTCATTTCCTCAAATGTGGTAATATGTGCACCCAAGTACAGAGTTGAAAGTCAAAAGTTGTGATACAGCTGGCTGCTTTACTTGATCTCTATCTGAATGCTAGTCGCTTGATTATTGGAGTTCGTTGTCACAGCAGGGTAGGGAGAAGATGTGGCTGCATCAAAAGGAAATTACATTTGCTAAAAAATATGGGTGAAAATGTCTTCAGCAATTACCACAGGTCATCTCTGCTGTGCACAGCAAATGGCAGAGAAAAAGGGCTTCCTGGGAGGAGCAGAAAAGAGTGTTAGGACTGTGCTGGTGTGCTGTGCAGAACCAGAAGGGACCCCCCATTATGCAGGCTGGGAGTAAACAGCAATATTAGTATAATGGGCTTAATAAATTTCTAGCAGTTTTTAAGATTTCTGTTTTGTTCTTTCAGGTCAGCAAAAATGCCATCATCTCTCCTTGCTTTGTGTCATCTGCACTACCCTCTTAGACCCAGTTGATTCCCATTCTATTCCAACTGGCTGCTTTTAGATTTTTGAATTAGTACTCAATATATTTTAATTCAATTCGGAAACTAATGGATGCCTGAACTTATTTAGCCCATCCATTCAAGCATCTTGAAGTGCAATTCTAATTGAAGCAATTTTTCTAATTACAATTTTAATTCTTCATTTTTCTCTATCTCTCAAAAAAATTAAACTCTGTGCCTTTGATGGCTGGAAAATTCTCAGTAAGCAGTATAGGAAAGTAAAGTCTGAGTGCTTCCAATTTTTTTCCTGTGGAGTGGAAAAGGTAAATGTTAAGTAATGTTAAATTTATGTCAATTGTAATAGTCTTATGTATATAACTCAGCCTACTTTTGTCCAAATTTTATGAGCCGTGTGGAGGTCGAATTGTGTTTCTACCAAAAAAAGGACACCTGGAATAAAGATATAACTTGACATGGTTAAGGTATCAGACAGGTGTTTCTCTTGTTACCTAGCTTCTAGGGGTTTTCAAAGGGTTTAGATATTTGCATTTGAAGGACAAGCTCAGCATCTTTCCACTTTGATAAGCTAAGTATATATTCTCTATGTCCCTTTGCTTTGCTTTTTGAAACTTTCTTCCTTCACAGTGGGAGAGAGATGCTTGAAGCCAAAACATAAAGTGAGATACTGTTCTCCCCACAACAACAAAAAACGGTTTTTTTCCTTCATGTCAGCAAGAGTAAAGTGTCTGGATGGTCTTTTAGTTGGTCCATGTTTACACAACTGGAGTGGATGGTAGTAGCTCTTGGCCAGTCTGCTCATTAAGCCTCTCTAGCTCCTTTTTTTGAGTAATGTACCTAGGTTGCAAACACTGGAATGACTAGAACTGTGATTGGGGCTTGGTTCTATTTTCTATCTCCCTGACAATAGAAATTGATCCTAACCATGACTTCCCTGGTGGCTCAGTGGTAAGAATCTGCCTGCAGTGCAGGAGACCTGAGTTTGATCCCTGGATTGGAAATGTCTCCTGGAGAAGGGAATGGCAACCCATTCCAGTACTCTTGCCTACAGAAATCCATAGACAGAAGAGCCTGGTAGGCTATAGTCCATGGGGTCGCAGAGAATCAGATACAGCTGGGAGACTGAACAGCAACAACAACAGATGGGGTTTGAAAAGAGGGTTGTTAAGTTTTCTTTAGACCTGTGAGACTGCAGTTGCATTATTTTTTTAACAAACACTTGAAATGGAATACTACAGTAGCCCCAAAGATATTGTCCTGTAATATGCCAACTACCTAGACATTGATAAGCCCATGGTTCTCTTCTGTAATCACACTCAAAGGTGTCAGCATAGGGGCACATATTATATCATCAAGAGAGTGCAGGTAGTTTCAATTTCTTTCTTAGATATGGATTTAGGAATATGTTCCAACCAAGGAAGGCAGTTGAATAAAATTTGTTTGCCATTCTTTGGAAGGTCCTTTTGGTAAGTCAAAAATGTCCAGGAACTGTGTGTATAGTCTCCCCTGTATTGCATTTAAGACACACAGTACAAGTGAATTATTCTTCTTTGATGATGCAAGAATATATCCCCAGCCATATTATTTCATGGAACTTACAAGTTTATCAAGGTCTCCAGTGGGTCATCTGATGAGCCATTTCTGTCAGGGTCATTTTGTAGACCCTAGCAAGACAAGTTTCTTATTTGAGCCAGACCATAAATTGGACAGTGGTCTTACCATTGCTAGCCCAGTAAAGCATCTTGTGAAGTGCCCTAGGTTGGGCATCCTTAAACATGAGCTTTAGAACTCTTGTCAGGAGGTCATTAATGTTGGCTATAAGAACCTTGGTTTTGATAGATTTTAAGGCACCTTTACTGCTTGATCAACCAAATTGTTGCCATTAACTTCTTCTGAATCTAGTTTTGAATGTCCAGGAACTTTGGTTATGGCCAAAGCAGATTGAAGTTAGATTGAGTCTAGTAATTCATTAATGAAGGATCCATTCTTAATTTGAGATCCTCCAGAAGTTAGAAATCCTGTTTCCAGAACATACTAAAATCATAAATGACCCCCAAGGCCATTTATGGGGTCTGTATAAATGTCTGCAGTTTTACCTCTTGCTGAAGTCCAAGCTCTGGTTAAAGCATATAGTTCAGCTGGTTGATGTGAGTTGGTGGTCTTGAGTGGGATGCTTCAGCCACCTTGAAAACAGTTATGTTAACAAACCCAGTGCAGTATTTCCCTTCAGCATTTCTTAAATAGGAGCCACTGATAAACCACAGGAGTTCAGCATTCATAACAGGAGTTTTCTGCAAGTCATCCTTGGTGTCAGTAGTCATTCACAGGTAACAGTCATGAGGTATTTTGTCAGAAGGCAGAGGAAGGAGAGTTGGAGGATTAGGATTGCTGATACAGGGAGAAGCTAGCAACAGGATTTCATAAAAGATAGGTAAGGTGGCTTGCAGAAAGATGTTGCAGTGATGGGAATTTAATTAAGTTTCTATTGCATGAGGAACTTAAATGATGAGGGGAGAGCCCATGACTATCTCCTCTGTGGATTTGGCAAGGGCCGCTGTGCCTGAACTGACTATCATGCAAGGAAGGAAGTTCTTTGGCTGTTGAGTCTAATTGTTGGCTGTAGTAGCCAGAGTTAGTGCTGATCTCCATATTTCTGAGTAAGGACCTTAAGGCATTTCCTTCTTTTTCACATGGAAATGGAAGTTGATTATTAGGGTGCCCTAGTGTAGGTGGGCTGAGGAACCTTTCTTTTAATTGGCAGAGGGTGTGTGAACATTCTTTCTCCATTCTGTAGGGTCAGGTTTATCAGGTTTTAGCAAGGTGTAGAGGGTTTGAACTAGTAAGGAAAAATTAAGTATCCAATTTCTGTAATATACTGTCAGCCCTGAAATTCCTAAAAGGTGTCTTTTAGTTTGTGGTTGTGGGAAGTTTAAAATGCTTTGAAACCTGTCAGGGTCCAGAAAGAGTCCGATCTGAAATTAAATGTCCCAAATACTTAAATTGAGTTTGGACAAATTGAAGTTTTTCCTTGGCGATCTTATGGTCTTTGCTAGCTAGTAGCTTGAGGAGGTGAACACTGTCCCATTCACATGCTTCTTTAGCAGGAGAGTGGAAAAGGGTGTCATCAACATACTGTGAAAGTGTTGATTCATATGGGAAAGTAACATGTCAAGTTTGCCTTTTAAAATCTGTGAAAAGTAGGGTGGATTCTGTATAGCTTTGTGGCATGACAGTCCAAGTAAATTATTGTCCTTCCCAAGTAAAGGCAAATAAATATCGACTTCCAGGGTCTCCAGGGAGACTGAAGAAGGTGCTGCAAAAATCAGTTACAAGAAATAATTTGCTTTCCATAGGAATGGAAGTTAGGAGAATGTGGAGAGGAGGGAGAACTGGGTATTGAGGGATGTCAATGTTATTAATGGCTCTGAGATCCTGAACAAATATCAATCCTCATTCATGTTTTTTTTGTTTGCTTGTTTTGTTTTTTATGGTGAGGATGGATGTGTTGCAGGGGTTAGTGCAAGGGATTATGAGACCTGGGGCCTTGCATTCTTTTATATTAGCTTAATTTCTTCAAGGGCAGCATGGTTAAATGGGTGTTGTCTAATGTTGGAGAGAGGCTTACTTGGATTTATTTAAATTTTTATCAGGAGTGCTGCGTGAATTCACAGGATATCTGTGGGTGGATTTTGCCCAAAGAATTTCAGGAACTTGCTCTAAGATGATTAAGTTTTCATTATTTTCCTTAGTTGATTTCAGGTTCAAAACTGTTAAGGACATTGAAAGGTTTTCAGTACTGCCAGGTGAAATGAGCTGAATAGACTTTGAGAATTATTAATATTTCTTCCTTTTGAGAAAAAAAGATGGGAGCATGGTATTTTTCAAAAAAGGTCTCATCCTAGTTAGTTGACAGGAATGAAAGTGAAAATATTAGTTGCTCAGTTGTGTCTGACTGTTTGTGACCCCATGGACAGTAGCCCACCAGACTCCTCTGTCCATGGGGTTCTCCAGGCAAGAATACTGGAATCCCTTGCTATTCCCAGGGATCAAACCTGGGTTTCTTGCATTGCAGACAGATTCTTTACCATCTGAGCCAAAGTCTATCAATAGGAAAGAATATTAGTCTAGAGCCCAAGTTGGAAGGGTAAAGTAACGGACTTGTAAGCTCTAAGGAGTTCATTGTATACTCCCACCAGTTGAATGTTCTCAGTACTCTGAGGAAGGGAGTGTTCAAGGTTGGTGAGGTTGAGTATGGGAAATGTAGCTCCAGTATTGATTAAGACAGTAATGACCTCACTTCTGATCACAAGAGAAGTTTCAACTAGGTGCATAATGGAAGAATTAGAAAAACTCCATCTTTCTTCTTGGAACAGCTTCACTCCATGGAAGGAGCTCAAGGGTTAATATTGGAGGATTGTTTATTGTGTTCTCAGTTCAGTTCACTTGCTCAGTCATGTCCAGCCCTTTGCAACCCCATGGACTGCAGCATGCCAGGCTTCCCTGTCCATCACCAACTCCTGGAGTCTACTCAAACTCATGTCCATTGAGTCGCTGATGCCATACAACCTTCTCATCCTCTGTCGTCCCCTTCTCCTCCTGCCCTCAATCTTTCCCAACATCAGGGTCTTTTCCAATGAGTCAGTTCTTCACATGAGGTGGCCAAAATATTGCAGTTTCAGATTCAGCATACATCAGTACTTCAAATGAATATTCAGGACTGATTTCCTTTAGGATGAACTGGTTAAATCTCCTTGCAATCCAAGGGACTCTCAAGAGTCTTCTCCAGCACCACAGTTCAAAAGCATCAATTCTTCTGTGCTCAGCTTTCTTTATAGTCCAATTCTCACATCCATATGTGACTATTGGAAAAACCATAGCTTTGACTAGATGGACCTTTGTTGGCAAAGTAACGTCTCTGCTTTTTAATATGCTGTCTAGCTTGGTCATAGCTTTTCTTCCAAGGAGCAAGGGTCTTTGAATTTCATGGGTGCAGTCACCATCTACAGTGATTTTGGAGCCCCAAAAATAAAGTCTGTCACTGTTTCCCCCTCTATTTGCCCTGAAGTGATGGGACCGGATGCCATGATCTTAGTTTTCTGAATGTTGAGCTTTAAGCCAACTTTTTCATTCTCCTTTCACTTTCATCAAGAGGCTCTTAGTTCTAATGTATTTTAGCTTAAGACAATCCTTTTCCCAATGACAAGGTTTTTGTAAATAATGGCAAATGATTTTAGAGTTTGAAGGCTTTGATTTAATTTGCCAAGGACTTTGGGAGGAGGCTGATAGCTGTGGAAGCTGGAAATTTCATTTTAGTGTGGCCTTTCTTTCTTTGTTTTGATCTTTCTAAATGATTTGAGCCAGTTGTTTTGCCAGTTTAACCAAATCAGGAGTTGCCACAGTTTCCCGAATAAGTTGAGTTCAGTTTACTAAAAGTGTGAGATCTTCATCGAGACCATTTATGAACATAGAGTTAAAAACCATCTCGTAGATTCTGTGTCTGAAGGGCATCTGTAGTTTTCCTTAAAAACAATTTTAAGTCTGTTACAATAGTCATGCACAGGTTCATTAGTCCTTTGAGTGCATGCTTGGATTTGGAAAGGTTTTGGAAAGGCCAGAGCAATAGCTTCATATAAGGTTTTTGCTTTTCTTCCAGCTTTAGATTTGTCATTTGACAGAGTTTATTGAAGATCCTGTAAAGGATGATTTCCATACAATGGTGGCCTGACCTTCTCTCATGAACCTTAAATTAGTTGATAAAAATAGGAAAACTCAGGTTGATAGATTTGAATGGCAATATTAAATTCCTCTGCTAAGCAGTGAGTAATCTTGGGAAATTCCTTGGCTCTAACTTGTAATTCTGCATTAGTACAAGGTATATAAGCTGCATTTAAAGGGATACCTTTATTATTTATTGTAGATCTTAATTTAAAGAGATGAATTTAAGCCAGGTAAGTGGAAAAGATTGGGGCTGGAAGACTGAGGGAGTCATGAGAGTCTTGAGGATAAAAAGGAAATTGAACAAAAGAAGAGGGAGAAGTGGAGAATGGAGCACAGACTTGAGGAGCAGGAAGAGGTAACAGAGAAGTATTACGCATCTTATGTGGCTGAGAAATCTTTTCAGAGAGTTTATTATTGATATATTGGAGGGAAGTGATTTTGGAGTCCTAGACTCACGCAGAGGCTTTTAAAAGCTGAGGTAAAGTAAGCATTTCAAGGCTTCCCAGGTGATGCAGTTGTAAAGGACCTGCCTGCCAGTGCAGGGGGTGCAAGAGACATGGGTTCCATCCCTTTGTCGGGAAGATCTCCTGGAGAAGGAAACGGCAACCCACTCCAGTATTCTTGCCTGAATAATCGCGTGGACAAAGGAGCTGGAGGGCTATAGTCCATGGGGTTGCAGAGTTGGACACGACTGAAGTGACTGAGCACAAAGTAAGCATTCCATTCAGTTTGTTTGGATCTATGTTTTTTAAGTTTATTGTGCAGGAAAACAAGTTTGGAAACTTTGAAAGAGCTCCATTGTGGCCACTGTATTTTTAAATCATCCTTGGTGTTATTCAGGTATATAGTTATGAGATAAAGGACTATAGTTTTAGAACATAAAACCAGTTGGTATCCCTTATGGAGAATAATCCTCTTGGGAGGACTTAGAAAAATACAATTCCATAATTAAAGGAGCATTCACACACAAAAAAAATTAGAGGACTCAACAGTAGGGAAACCCCTCGAGTGTAGCCATGAGCCAGCACCATGAGATGGTCGTCTCCCAGGATAACTGCTCAGCTGATCCTAAAGAACCAAAGGAGGGAGGTCAGAGCCTCAGTTGAAGGAGACAGCGGTTTGTGGAAGTGGTGAGCATGAAAGACTTAGGTGGAACTGCATCTGGTTCCCGGAGATGCTAGTCCTATGACAGTGAGATGGCTTGAGATCCCACTTATGAAACCAATTATATCAAACTAAAAATGTTATGAAGCAGCAATCAAGCAAAATCATTTATTGTCATCAAAGAACTGCAATTTAGGATACACAGATTTGGGCAGCAACCTAAATAGTGTCCCACTAGGGAGGAAAAATCAAGAATTTTTAGAGACAAAAAAGGGAAGGTCTACATGATTCTCTTAACAAAGACTTTTAATTGGTGTTGGTGGCGGAAAGCAAGTCTTAACCAAACATTATTAGTTACGAAGGCTAGACAGAGGACGAGATGGTTGAATGGCAGCACCAACTCAATGGACATGAGTTTGAGCAAACTCGGGAAGATGCTGAAGGACATGGAAACCTGGCGTGCTGCTGTCCATGAAGTTGCAGAGAGCTGGACATGACTTAGTGACTGAACAACAACAAAAACAGCCAAAGAGTCAGACACGACTGAGTGAACAGCAAAGGCTATCACTAAGCAAAAGGCCTTTCCTGGAACAAGTTGTAGGTATTCTTTTGGAGTTCTAGGAATACTTGGAATATTTGTGGTTTGCCCTTTTTCAAAAGTTCATGTTTTACTTTATGAGAATGTGAAAGGACTACTTCCTTAATGGCCTCCTGGCTCCATTTTAAAACCTCTTGACATAAGTGACTCCATTTTATTTCACCCTTCACAGTGAGCATACAGACTCGTTGTGGGACTGACATAGGTAACCATAAAATAAGCCACATTTCTTCAGATATTCTGCAGAACACTAGCTCTACTAATTATTAGTATTCTTCACAGAAAGGGATTCCTGGCTTTAAGAATTTTATGACTACATAAATTTGAAAAATACATTAACCTGTAATATCTTTTTAAGTTTTACAGTGCCCATAAGAACACAGAAATGCTACAGAAATGGTACATCTTTTGCCCAATATTTTGTAATTACTGAAAATGGAAACCCTGGGTCCCTCAGTTCAGTTCAGTCACTCAGTCGTGTCCAGCTCTTTGTGACCCCATGAACTCAAGGACACCAGGCCTCCCTGTCCATCACCAACTCCATGAGTCCACCCAAACCCATGTCCATCAATCGATGATGCCATCCAGCCATCTCATCCTCTGTCGTCCCCTTCTCCTCCTGCCCTCAGTCTTTCCCAGCATCAGGGTCTTTTCCAATGAGTCAACTCTTTGCATCAGGTGGCCAAAGTATTGAAGTTTCAGCTTCAACATCAGTCCTTCCAATGAACACCCAGGACTGATCTCCTTTAGGATGGACTGGTTGGATCTCCTTGTAGTCCAAGGGACTCTCAGGAGTCTTCCTCAACACCACAGTTTAAAAGCATCACTTCGGTGCTCAGCTTTCTTTATAGTCCAACTCTCACATCCATACATGACCACTGGAAAAACCATAGCCTTGACTAGATGGACCTTTTCTGGTAAAGTAATGCCTCTGCTTTTTAATATGCTGTCTAGGTTGGTCATAACTTTCCTTCCAAGGAGTGTCTTTTAATTTCATGGCTGCAATTACTATCTGCAGTGATTTTTGAGCCCAGAAAAATAAAGTCCCTATATATGACCTATTGGCAGTCTATAAAAATAGTGGTCCTCAGAAAGGATTTGAATAGAAATGAATAGACAGCTATGGCAGAATGCATATGGGAGAATTAATTCACCTTTTAAGGGGATGGACATGACTTCACAGAGGAGGTAAGAATTTGAATGGGGAATTGATGAGTGAGTTCATCAGCTAAGAGAAGGGGCAGGGTGTTCTGGAAAAAGTTACAAGATATGGAAAGTCACAAATATAAGAATACAACCATGGTTTATTTGAAATTATATCAATAATATCTCATGGGGTTAGAGAAGGTACAGAAAGGACTAATAATAAGAAAGAAATAAGAAAGGGAAAGAAGACTGGAAAATGTGAAGTGTCAGGTTAGGACAGTAGGAGCTCATGCTGTAGTGATGAGCCACTGAACATTGTTTCTTGTCTGGAGCACATATTTATTTCAGTCACAGTAGCACCTAATATTTTGGAAACATATTTTTTATCATCTAAGGCATCTTCTCCCAACTGTAGTGTTGAAAAGTTTGCTGTTTGGCAGGGTGAAAGACTAAAAATGGAGGAATCTAGCTTAGGAAGAATGAGTTTTGTTTTTTTTTCCTATTGAAAAGAAAAAAAGAGTAGTCTTCCCCCCACATCCCACCCCCTGCTGCTGCTTCTAAGTTGCTTCAGTCGTGTCTGGCTCTGTGCAACCCCATAGACGGCAGCCCACCAGGCTTCCCCGTCCCTGGAATTCTCCAGGCAAGAACATTGGAGTGGGTTGCCATTTCCTTCTCCAGTGCATGAAAGTGAAAAGTGAAAGTGAAGTCGCTCAGTCGTGTTCGACTCCTAGCGACTCCATTGACTGCAGCCTACAAGGATCCTCCATCCATGGGATTGTCCAGGCAAGAGTATTGGAGTGGGTTGCCATTGCCTTCTCCAAGCCCCCCCCACCCCCCCCCCCCCAAAAAAAACACAACAAAGACCCAATTTCAGCCCCTTCCAGAAAAGTGACCTTTGCAATAGTCAATCTGAAATTGTCAAAACACTAAAGAGGTAATCTACATGATGAATACTCCTGTTTCCTTCCCCCAGAAGAGGATGGCCTGGCTACACACAATCCTTTCTTTTCTTCTTGCCCCACCTTCCTTCTGCTTATAAAAACCTTCCATTTTATACAGCTCCTTGAGTGCCCTTCTGTTTACTAAATGAGATGCTGTCCAATTTGAGAACCACTGAGTGATAGTCGCTTAGTTGTGTCTCTTTGCAACCCCATGGACTGTAGCCTGCCAGGTTCCTCTGTCCATGGAATTGTCCAGGCAAGAATACTGGAGTGGTTTGCCATTTCCTTCTCTATGTGAACCACTAAGTAAAGCCAATTAGATCTTCAAATCTACTTAGTTGAAGTTTGTTTTCTTAACATTCTGTTCTCCAGAAGTTTTTCTCCTCCAATATTCTGCTTTGTATAAAGAGCCTAGCTTTAAATTGGAACATGTTTGGTGGTAATTAATACTTTTGGTGCCAACCATTATGGATATGTGAATGTTATTATGCTCTGTAGATACAAACCATTGAAAAGTCCTCTGCATTCCATATTATACGTTTACATTTCCCTGAAGCTGATTTAGTAATATCTTTTTCAGTAATTCTATCCCTTCACTTATTTAATAAGTATTTTCTGAGCGCCTAATATCTGTTGTGTGTGTGTTTGTGTTTGCACTCAGTCTTGTCTGACTCTGCAACCCCATGGACTGGGACTTGCCTGGCAAGAAGGCTGGAGGGTATTTCCATGTCTTCCTCCAGAGGATCTTCCTGACCCAGGGATTGAACCCATGTCTCCTGCATCTCCTACATTGGCAGGCAGATTCTTTACCACTGATCCAGGGCCTGAGAGCGGGGCAGCTGTCTAGCACTCAGAAATGAATTGTCTGAGGAGACGCACGTGCTGACAAAGCAATAGACTTGATTGGAAAGAGGCGCCTAGGTGGAGAGCAACAGGGTAAGGGAACCCAGGAGAGCTGCTCAGTCTCAGGTTTGATGGTAACGGGGTTAGTTTCTGGGTTGTCTCTGTCAGTCGTTTTGACTCTGGGTCTTACCTGGTGATGTGCCTAGCTCAGTCAAGGTGGATTCTAACGAGAAGTATACTGGGAGGTTGGCTGGACATATGGACTGACATCTCCTTTCTCCTTTTGACCTTTCCTGAATTCTTCTGGTTGGTGGTAGTCCAATTTGCATAGGGCGGGTTCAAGGTGGGGAGGAGACAAGGCAGACTGAGGCCTCCCCTTCTGGACTGACCTGCCCTCACGCCTTGCCCAAGGCTGGCCAAGAAGCGAGTGTGTTTGTTTCACCTGAAGTGCTCACTCCGGTCCCTGGATTTTCTTTTGTTCTTTTTTCGTGGGCTTTTTCCTTTCTTTGTCTTTTAGCCACTGCCATTTTGGACTCCTTTTTTCTGTTCTAACAACCTAACATTAGCATTCAGTTTGGCCTTGAATTTGCAAAGAGGACGTCTGCCTGGTTCTGCAGTTGGTGCATTGCACACAAGCCCTGGGCAGAGAGGGTGATTGTGATGATCAGCTCTAAAATGGGGCTGCATTTACCCAGAGGTGCGTATAAGCTCACAGGGGCTCTGACTTTAGTTTTCTTATTTTTAGACGAGGGAAAATTGTCAGTGGGGAAGAGTATTACATTTTATTTTTATTATTGGCGTATAATTGCTTTACAGTGTTGTGTTAGTTTCTGCTGTACAACAGAGGGATCAGCCATATGTATACAAATGTCCCCTCCCCCTTGAGCCTCCCTCCCACCCACCCCCCACCCTTCTAGGTCATCACAGAGCATCAAGCTGAGCTCCCTGGGCTGTACAGCATCTTCCCACTAGCATCTGTTTTATACATGGTGGTTTATATATGTCAATGTGACTTTCCCCTGCCATCCCATCCTCCCCTTCCGCCCTTATGCTCACATGTCTGTTCTCTCTGTCTGAGGCCCTGTTGCTGCCCTGCAAATAGTTTCACCTGTACCCTTTCTCTAGATTCCATGTATATGTGTTAATATATATATATATATATATATATATATATTTTTTTTTTTAAGTTGAGTATTATCTTTAAGACAAGTGGAGCAAGTACTTATGTTCTGTTTAGTGTCTTATAGGAACTCTTGGCCTTCTCTTGAACCAGTGTCCTCTGTGAGGAAATATCTCTTAAAATATTACAACAGCAGGAATGAGGACTATGTTTTTAAATTTTATAAAATGATTGGATTTCTAGCTCTGCTGTTTGCTAATTTTAGACCTTGGGAAGTTACCTCTATAAGCCTTAAATTCTTTGTTAAATGGGGATCTTGATAATACCTATCTCATAGGCATGTGAAATTAACATGTTAATTGATGTAAAATTTGAGGGGACAGCACCTGACAGCTCACATTTATTGAGAACTTACTGCTCTGAGTGTTGTTTATCATTTTATCTTTGTATCTTCCTCCTAAAAGAAACTTTCCTCACAAACAGTAACTAAGTTGTCAGTTTTGACTTTTCCCCGTTGGGTATGGTATCTGATTTCTGTGTAATACTTTTTCCTGTTAGCAGGACTTTTTATCACTCAGCTCAAATTGACTTAAGCCAAAAAAAGAAAAAAAGAAAAAAAGGATTGATGTTACATACAACTAGAACCAGAGTTTCCATTGATGTTAGAGGATGGAGACCTTTCTGTCAGGTAACTGTTTTCCTCTGTCTTAGCTTCATGATTCAGCATGATTTTTTTTACTCTCTAGGTCCATAGTTTCTGGCTTTAAATCCTCTTTTTAATCTTCAAATTCAGCAGAAATTGTATTTTTCTTTTTCCCAAGCAATCTAGCAAATGTTCCTGAGCTGAATCTTGACTTTTCTTGGAACGTATGTTAATCTCTGAATCAAACACCATGGGCACAATAGGAGAATTCTGTTTGGGCAGGTTGGGGGCACCTGCCTATTCCAGGAGCTGGGGAGAAGAGGAGGGTCAGATAACATTAGGAAATAGGGGACAGATTGTTCCTCCACTGAAAAGCAGGGTGCTGTTTCCAGAAGGAGAGAAAGGGTATTAGGATGGCAAAAAAATGACCGATGTCCACCACATTCCCTCTGCCCTTTTATTTTACTATTGGCTTTCGAAATCTATTAAAACTGGACCATCTTACAATGATATTCCTTTAAACTATGTGGGAAAGTGACGTATACTATAGCTTGAACAGTGTAGAACAAACAAAATGTAGTAGAGAAAAGAGTGGTTTGGGATTTTGATAGTTGTCTGTCTCACATGAACTATGTGACCATCAATAAACACTGTTCTTTCAGTTGAGGCTGGGATCAATCTTTTAAATTTATTAATAAATAGATCTTCCAGGTCTAATTCTGTGATGTTCACGAAATAATGCCCATTATTGGCAATCACTATTAACTTTGTCTCTTTTTTCCATCCGACAGTGGACAATGGTATAGGTATGCCTTGGCAAACTTTCAGATATAATAAAATCTTTGATCTATTGCTTTGAAAAATCAGAAAGAACTCTGATATAAGACACCAGCTTTTCTGCAGATTGCCCTAGACTAACCTTGTCCCCCCCATATCCATAATAGAAAGTGTTGTATCAGGCAAAAATAGAGTTTTATCTTTTATCCCATCTTCCTGTTGTACTTGCGTGCTCAGTTGTGTCTGACTCATCGTGACCCCATGGACTGTAGCCCTCCAGGTTCCTCTGTCCTTGGGATTTTCCAGGCAAGAATACTGGAGTGGGTAGCCATTTCCTGCTCCAGAGGATCTTCCTGACCTAGGGATTGAACCTGCATCTCTCGTGTCTCCTGTATTGGCAAGCATGGATTCTTCAGTGCCCAGTCCCAACCAAGCTTAACCTGAGCAGTCTGCCTCATGGTGCAGGCAGGACACAAGTGAGGGTGCTTGCCGTGGGCCTTCACTGACAGGGATCCATGGTGTGATCCATAGCAGGGACAGGTACCAAGCAGCATGCATTCCCTTGTGTACTTTTCCTGTGTGAAGGAAAATAACACTGTGTCCTGCTGCTCTGGGCACACTGAGCTTCCATTCTTCTTAATTTAAATCCTCTTTAGTATTGGAAGGAAAGACTTTGGAAACTCTGAGTCATCTGCCATCAAGAATATCGAAATGATAGGGAAACGCTAAGTGGAGCAGGATTCCTTGAGTGAACCACCTTCCTCCCCTGCAGCTTGCAAGAAGCATGTCCTTTTCTCAACCTGGGGAACCATCTAAATGGTCCAGCAGGGGTCAGTGGAGAGAGATTATTCAAAAGAGGCAGTGGGAAGCAAACCTTATGTGCCTTCTATCGTGGTTTAGTTGGGCTTTCCTGGCCAGAATGCTTGCTGATGCCGAAGCACACAGAACCCCATCTTCCCTGTCTTCCCAGGTCTCCCAGGTCACTCGTCAGCTTGTCTCCAAGCCTCGGACCCAGGCTTGGCGGTGGGTTGCTGCCCACTACTGAATCTCCTGCCAAGCCTCGGCATTGGCATTTGCCTGCAGGCTGTGTTTGTTTTCGCTTCTCACTTATTACTCTCTTAAATTCAATTAGTGCCCTCTTGCTGTGGAGGCCAGTGTGCTCTCTGAGAGCAAGAAATAAAGAGCCCCTGGGCTTGTCTGTGGCCCTGTCCTAGCTTTCTCATGCAGTCCTTACCGCATCTCCAATTTAAATTCTGTCCACAGCAAGGGTCACAAATCAGCGGTTGTTAGAATGTATTATGAAGAAATAAACATTTATCAAATTGCTTTTCGAGAAGGTGAATAATTTAGCAAAAAAAGAAAAAATTACTACCAGCGTCACAACAGAATTGTGCTACTGACTGACAATTTATTCCTCTGAGATGCTAGGAGCTGAAGCATGCTGAGTGAATATTGATCAGTTGGATGCAGATAAATACAGTTTTTTGTTTTGTTTTTACAATTCCTGGGTTACTAACTTGTTGCCAATTAAGAGCTAAAAAAACATTTAAATGTCCCTCACAGTAGTAGTATGGACTCTGGGGTTTACTGATGCCCAGAGATACTGGCTCATTATTGCCAACTTATTTTTTAATCACCACAGAACCACAAGTTACTGTGAGTACCTGGGAGATGCCTTACTCTTTGGTCTATCTGTATAAAGCTGTATCTGCCCCCAGGGATGTTTTTCTGAACATTTATTATTATCTTTTCTATTATTTATTGAGCACTTGAAGTGTGTTGTTATTGTTGTTCAGTCACTCAGTCTTGTCTCTTTGCGACCCCATGAACTCCAACATGTCAGGCTTCCCCGTCCTTCACCATCTCCTGGAGTTTGCTCAAACTCATGTCCATTGAGTTGGTGATGGTATCGAGCCATCTCATCCTCTGTTGTCCCCTTCTCCTCCTGCCTTCAGTCTTTCCCAGCATCAGGTTCTTTTCCAGTGAGTTGGATCGGCACATCAGGTGGCCCAAGTATTGGAGCTTCAGGTTCAGTCCTTCCAGTGAATATTCAGGACTGATTTCCTTTAGGATGGACTGGTTTTATCTCTTTATTGTTCAAGGGACTCAGATACCATGCTACTTCTTTTATGTAACTGGCCTAACAGTACATCTAACAACCCTATATGGTAGGTTTACTATTTTCATTTGACTCATGGGAAAACGGATACTCAGAGAGAGAAATGTACTTGACCAGGGTATACAGCCTATGAGTAGCAAAGCAAAGATTTGTGTCCAGCTCAGTCGAACTTCAAAACCCTTGGTCATGAAACACAACTGTATACTATATTATTTAAGACCTGAGCCACTTAAGAGTGGCTCTGAAACCATCTCCTATGGAAGTTTATGATTGAGGGAGTGTCCTTTAATGGCGTCTCTCTTTTCTACAAATAGGAAACAGGCAGGAGTTCTCAAAGCCTAATCTGAATCAGCAGCCTCTGGAAATTCACACAGGGAGGCCTTCATGTGGGACAAGAGCCTGGCTGCTTTTCTGGCATTAGATGTAATCCCTTGCTCTCCCATTGAGCACCAACTGTGAGTTCGTGTGTGAGGGTGAAGGCAGGACAGGGAGAGATCATGGGCTTTGCCTTGATTAGGGGCAGTGTAGGATGATGGGCATTGGAATCAACTGCATGGTGTCAGAGTTGGAATGGCGACTCCATTGCTTATTAGGTATGTAACTTTGGATAAATATCTTCACCTTTAGCCTAAGTTTCCTGAACTGGTAAATAGGGTTAATGGTAATTACTGTGCTATTTGCTCTCAGAGCTGTTCTTCACTCTGCTCTTCCGCTCCAAATGCTAGCGGGGACCCATCCCTGCAAACTCCCTTATCAGCTGACTTGTGCTGGATTTGGCCAGTGGGATCCACTGGAGAAAAGGAGGAGTTAGGTGATCTCTCCCTCTGTTTGCTCCTGCAGGCTCTCTGGCATCAGCTGCATGTCTCCCAGGGCTCCAGCTTCCTGCAGACAACTCAGTTATGGTTTCAGCTTTCATCACCCGAGGCTGACTCATTGGCTCTGGTGATGTGCCCTTTCCTTTATCTCTCCAGCCCCGAGGTAGCAGTTTCCTTTTTTGGCTCAATTCTGAATAGCCTTTTTATCCCTGTTAGGCTTCTTAACTCTCCTGTCACCTTTGTGACAGATTTCCTACATGAAATGCTTTTGTTTTTGGAACACCAAGAGTGTTTTCTGTTTTCTTAATTAGACTGTGATGTGATCTTTCAGGATTAAGTAAAGAATGCATTTAAAGCTCCCGACATATAAGAGATACTCAGTAAGCCTCCAGATGGTCAGAGATCAGGGATAATAAGAAAGGCAAACACTAAACGATGATGATAAAGTAGACTGTAAATGAGAGAGTAGAAAGTGCTTAGGGTCCAAAGTGCTGGACACTTGGGTTTAATTTCTGCCTCTGGCTTAAGTCAACTAAGAGAAATTAGGCTAATGCCAAGGACCTTTACCTACCTGTTCAGTAAGACATGTACAAAATAATATATTTCTCAGCTACACAGTGATAGACGTTCATTTGGTTGGGGACAAATGGTGGGGATCCGGAAGAACTTCACGAAGGAAGGGAAATTGGCCTGAGTTCTGAAGAATGACTAACTTAGAGACTACTGGTGTCACAGGCTGGCGGAAATCTGGTGAGGGCATAAGCATTCTAGATAAGGGTATTGGAAGACACCACATTAAATAGAGTTGCCTGTGCTATACCGTACGTTCTCATTAGTTATCTTTTGACACATAATATCAATAGTGTATCAATCCCAGGGTGTCAATTCCTACCCCCCTTCCTCCTTGGTGTCGGTGTATTTGTTTTCTACATTCATGTCTGCATCCAAAATGGACGGGATATATGTGTATGTATGTGTATGGCTGAATCATTTCTCTGTAGAGAAGAAACCAATAACATTGTAAAGCAATTATACTCGAGTAAAATTAATTTAAAAATAATAAAAGGATGAGGAAAATGCATTACGGCTATTAAAATAAGCCACATTAGAAAGCCAGACAACACTTGCAACCCAACTAGGAGCAAGCCTATGGCAGATATTTAGACATCCTCAATTAGGAGAGAAGAAATAAAGTTGGATGATGTTCCCAAATTCCTCCCATTTCTTTTCTTTATCTTTCACTTGTTACAAGCTCTAATCTTAGGAATCCTATCAAGAAGTGACCAAGAGGAGTTTTCACAAGTTGAGAGCTTTGGTTTCTGTATAAAGAAGTTTGTCCTCTGTGTCTCCTACTTAATGGATAATTGAGAGTTTCAAACAGACTCTCAGAAGAGATCATTCCATGGACCTAAAGATCATCATACTAAGTGAAGTCAGGAAGAGAGAGACAGGTACCACATGATATGATGTATATGTGGAATCTATGATGCACTTGAACTAATCTACAAAACAGTCACAGACCTAGAGAACAGACTCGTGGTTGGCAGAGGGGAGTGGGTATGGGGGAGGAATGAATTGGGAGTTGAGGATTGACAGATGAAAGCTATTCTATATAGGCTGGATAAACAATAAGGTCCTACTGTATAGCACAGGGAGCTGTATTCAGTAGCTCCTGATAAATCATAATGGAAAAGAACATGCAAAAGTGTGTGTGTATATATACATATAACTCAATCACTTTGTTGTACAGCAGAAATTAACCCAGCATTGTAAATCAGCTATACTTCAATTAAAAAAAGAGATCATTCTTCATATCCTGAATCAAATAGGAGGCTGGTAGCCATTGGATATTCCAACTTTTAGATCGTGTTATCTGAAAAGTGAAAGTGTTAGTTGCTCAGTCGTGTCCGACGCTTTGCTGCCCCATGGACTGTAGCCTGCCAGGCTCCTCTGTCCATGGAATTCTCCAGGCAAGAATATTGGAGTGGGTAGCCATTCCCTTCTCCAGGTGATCTTCCCAACTCAGGGATCGAAGCTGAGTCTCCTGCATTGCAGACAGATGCTTCTTTACCTCTGAGCCACCAGAAAAGCCCTGAAGGAGACTCGTAATTCAGTCTCTGCAGAGCTTCTCCTATCAAGTAAGAACTGCTTAGCACCTCTCCTACTTAAGAAACTATAAGCAGACATGTCAGGATTCCTGGGATAGACACTTTCTTCAGTGCTGTAACTTATTTTAATGTCCAGAAAGATATTTGAGTAAAAACCTCCAAACTACTCATGAGTTGGAAGTTGACCTGGGATACCTGTTTCAAAAGCTCTTCATTTAGTATTTTGGATGTATTAGCATTTTTGGCATTTGCCGTGGCCATACCCAGGCTGAGAAGATGTTTATTGGGTGCAGAGCATCTTTGCCTCTGTGAGTGAACCCTGTCTAGTGTCAGGCAGGTGTCTCCCCCTGGGACCTTTCTCACATGGTGTTGAGGAAGGCATCAAGCTGGGATGAGTGGGACTGAAGGAAGAAGAATGTACATTTGCAAAGAGCTGCTGCACTTTGCCGTTTGAGCTTCCACTGCCAGATAAGTTGGCAGGCGCCAGAAACAGCTACTGCAGGACTTGAAAGTTACATGAATACCAGAGGGGAAAAAACTGATTTGCTCACTAGGAGGCTCTATTAAGTGAACATCTGTTAACTGTAAAAATCCCATGCACCAAATGGGAAAATATAATGAAATTCAGAGCTTTTGAGCAAATTAAAATCATAAAATACCAGTGGGCAGGAATCAGTGTTTATTTCACTATCCTGAAATTTACATGGAGACTTGGAGCAGGGTGAAACAAAGCGGAAACACTTAAGATTATTTACTGTGGGTATGGAATAGAGTTATCCTTTGCTTTGGAAGAAAGTTGGCAGTTGGAGGAAAATGCACTCAGTGAGGAAGTGCATGTGAAAAGCTCCCTAGCTGATAACTGTTGACATATTAAAAAATTGTGGCTCTGTAGTGGGAAGGCTTGAGTCAGAACATGGAAAGTCTGGAACTGGGCTCTGTCCTTTGCAGAGTTGGGGACTGTTATGGATTTGTGCTGTCAGGTGCTCCTGAAATCCTAAAGGAGGGAAGGGAGGGAGTAGGGAATGTGTGGTTTTTCCATATGGTGTGTGCCCAAGAAAAGTGCCTTAGTGATGTGGTGTGTGGAGGGTATTGTGTTTAAAATGCTTATCTTATTGGATGCAGTGAATACAAAGGACAGTGCCTGGGCAACCTTTAGACTGGTATTTTGTGTGTGACCACAGTCATGGAAATTCCATTAGCTATTTCCTTGGTTGTTTTGAATTGCCACCATCCTAGACTAGGCAACAAGAGAAAAATACAGGTTAACTGGGAAGAACAGATCTATGTTGAAGATAGGGTGAGGTCAGTTTAATTTCAGTACTACATAAATTCTCTGTGGCCACTTGGGTGTTTGTTATATTAATGGCTTTGAACGTTTTAGCAATGGCATTGGAGTTATTTAATCTTGTGATTATCTTTGCTGATTTCCTATGGGAGCGGAGGAGGGGTAGGAAGTTAACAAGGGGCTGTGAAGCATAACAAAGGGGTCAGAGGTACCTAGCACATTCGAGAAAAATGTTGATTATCGTCAGGTGCATATAAATGGAATGGGCTTCTGGAAAGATGTGCTTTGCTCCATGTTTTGCTGAGCTCTAATTGGAGACCTAGCTTTCCTAATTGTGTGGTGAGGTCTAGTTACTGTAGTTAAGAGGGAAACTGTATATCAGAGGGCAGAGGGTAAAGCTTTTAAATAAGGCTTCTTTCCCAAATGCCTAAGCAAGAAATTGGAACAGAAATATATTGTGGAGCTAAAAAGTCTTAAAGTGCCTCTTAAATCTTTACTACAATTACCATAATATAGAATAATAGAGCCAATACTATTTTTAAAAGCTTTTGAAGGTTGCGAGTAGCAGCCATAAATTGTGGGTTGCAGAAAATCTGTAACTGTAGTTTTTCAGAGGCTTTTTATTTTAATGAAAGAGAAAAGATTTTAATAAAACCAGAGAGAACTAACAGGGGACATTGTGAGGTAATGGGAATGTCTCCTTAGCTCCAGAAGTACAAAGGAGTCTAAATGATTATTGAGTGTGTGCTTACTTTTTCTTTTTTTGTTTAAAAATCAGGCTCTCCTTCCTGGCCACATCTGGGGATATTCGGTAAGTTTGATTTATTCAGTCAACAATATGGAGGTGGCCAAGCATGAGAGCAAGAAATAATCTGACACTAGCTGAGATGGGAATAGTTTGGAGAGAATGAGGCAGATATTCTGGCTGCCTTTGTGAAGGAAAGAACAAAATGCCATTAGAATACCTTGCTGTAAAATGAAGCTTGGTACCAATGACCTGATTCATGCCTGGAGAAAATTGTTCCTGTGTCTGCTGAGATTTGTTATGGGTGGGAGTTCTGCAAGAAAAACTTCTAGTGTGATGGGATGCTTTCAGATGCCTCCCATCCCTTACCCATGTCTACCAATAGAAAGAAAGGGGGGAATAAAGAAACCTCACACAGTATTACGTTTGTTTGTGTGTGCATTCTTTGCTCAGTCTTCATCAAGTCAAGCTGAACTGAAAAGTGTCACATAGTTTAAACCATCTGGGACTCCATTTACCAAACTTTCTTACCAAAACCACCTGCCATTAATAACATTGTTCTCTTGATTATTAACTTATTACTGACTTTTAGTTGATGTACTGTGGATGCATCAAACATTAATCACTAATATTAGACGGTATTGATGTTCTTGTGAAAGTCACTCAATCGTGTCCAACTCTTTGTGACCCCATGGCCTACACAGTCCACGGAATTCTCCAGGCCAGAATACTGGAGTGGGTAGCCTATCCCTTCTCCAGCAGATCTTCCCAACCCAGGAATCAAATCTGGGTCTTCTGCATTGCAGGTGGATTCTTTACCAACTGAGCTATCAGGGAAGCCCAATTGAGGTTAGTCTCTAATTGTGAATATACATAGTAATGGTCTGGCCTTCCCTGGTGGCTCAGTGGTAAAGAATCCACCTGCAAGGCAGGAGATGAGTATTTGATCTCTGGGCTGGGAAGGTCTCCTGGAGAAGGAAATGGCAACCCGCTCCAGTGTTCTTGCCTGGGAAATCCCATGGACAGAGGAGCCCTGTGGGCTGCAGTCCGTGGGGTCACAAAGAGTTCCATGTGACTAAAGGACTAAACAACAGCAACAACAACAAAATGATGACGGTGGTGGTGGTAGTTATGGCGGCAGTGGGGTAAGGGAGAGCACACACCCAGAACATCCTAGATGGCTGGCGTTTTAATTGACCTGAAAAAGTGACTTCAAAGGGATATTTCCTTGGGTGAGTTGTGTAAGGGATGGAAGGGATGAGAAGAAAGGGATGAAGGGGGAAAGATGAAGGACTAAGATATTGCATGTGTTGTGGGGAAAGAAAATATCTGAAGGGGATGGGTAAGTAGAGGTCAGACCATAAAGAGTGGGCATGGTACCTGATACCCAGAATCTTTTAATGAATATTTATTGGAAGAATTAATGAATATTTGACCAGTTGTTGACATTTATTTATGTTTTAGGGTCTGTAAATTGCTTTTGTTGGCTTTTAGTTATTAAAGGTTCATCTAGTCACTTTCTGCCTTGTTTTTAAAAATTGTTGGCTTTGCTGAGTCTTCCATGCTGTGCGTGGGCTTTCTTTAGTTACTTATTCTTTGATTGTGGCGAGTGGGGGCTACTCTCTGTTGTGGTGCTCAGGCTTCTCACTATGGTGGCTTCTCTTGTTGCAGAGCACAGGCTCTAGGGTTAATAGCCTTGGTATTTGTCACTCTTGGCTTAGTTGTCCCACAGCTTGTAGGGTCTTCCTGGACCAGGGATCGAACCTGTGTTCACTGCATTGACAGGTGATTGCTAACCACTTGGCCACTGTGGAAGTCCCTGCCTTTTTGATTTTTACTGATGGGGTCAAAGTATGCTTATATCTGTGACCCAGTCCAGTACTCTTGCCTGGAAAATCCCATGGACAGAGGAGCCTGGTAGGCTGCAGTCCATGGGGTCGTTAAGAGTCTGACACGACTGAGTGACTTCACTTTCACTTTTCACTTTCACGAATTGGAGAAGGAAATGGCAACCCACCCCAGTGTTCTTGCCTGGAGAATCCTAGGGATGGAGGAGCCTGGTGGGCTGCCGTCTATGGGGTCGCACAGAGTCGGTCACGACTGATGCAACTTAGCAGCAGCAGCATCTTTTACTCATGCCGTTCCACAGAGCTTTCCCCTGTATTCCCTTTAGGATGTAGATATTCTGTAATATTAGGTGATACGGACTCCTTGTACCTTCGATGCCCCTTTTCACCTATGATCTTGTTAGTGCAGATGTGTATGATTCTCTCTGTTCCTTTGTGGGATTTTAATCTCTTGAGAGAAATTAATCTAACTGGAAAAAAGTTTGTTCAGCCACCTACACAGGATTGAAGCTTAATAAATGTTTATTTAAAAGACTAAGCAATTGATTCATAGGTCTTGTCAAAAGATCTTTCAGTAAAAGAACCTCTGTTTTGTTCATATTTTCTATAGTTTCTATTAATTTCATTCTGTTATTTTATCAAAAATATTACTAACTCATTCATTCATCTAATATATCTTTAGCGAACATCTGTGTGTCAGTTCTGTGATATGGAGATTAATAACATGTAGTCTCTGGTCTCTAAAGTCCTGCATTTAAGCCAGAGAAGAAAGAGAGGCCCTTAAACATGAAAATATAATGAAATAAAGAAGCAATAAAAAAGAGACATGCAATGTGCTGTCAGAAAACAGGGAAAGAAAGGGTTATGTTTACCTGGAAAAGATGCGATAGTAGAGACATGGATATTGTGACTCAGTATTTCTGGATTATCCCTTTATTCATCAACTCCAAAATAAAGGGAAGACTTAATTTGCTTAAACTTTTAAAGAATTTGATTTTGGATATACTTGTTTTGGTTTGTATTTCAACTTCATTTGCTATGTTCCCATGTCCCTTGTATTTTGCATCTAGAATTTTGATTTGATTCAGGTTCTTATTTTGTGGCAAAAACGCACACACATGTGGTTTGTGTACCTCCAACAGGAGAGGTTTGTCTTTTGTGATGCTAGTAGCCTCAATAATGATTGCCTAGCTTTATTATTAAATTATTTTGTTTAATTCTTTCCATTGTTTTTATGTTTACATAGTTTCTGATGAAAAGTCATTTATATTTCTCTTCTCTATGTAATCTGTCCTTGTTTTTCACTGATGCCTTTTGAGATTTTTATCACTGTTTTTTGTTTAAGGAAATTTGATAAATAATTGTACTGTTATGGTGTTGTGTTTATGTTGCTTGATTTTTGGTGATCTTTTTGAATCTGTTGAAAGTTTTTACCAAATTTGAAAAAATTGTGGCCATTATTTCTTCAAATGATTTTTCTGCTTTTGTTGCCATTCTTCTGTTTGGTATTTTCCTACAGTTTACTATGGTTCTGATTTTATTTATTTTGCTCTTGCTCTTTTATCTCTGTGCTTTATTTTGATACCTTTTATTGCTCTTTGCAGGTTCCCTGATTTTATTTTTCATTTGCAGAATGCAATTTGCTATTGAGAATTTCCAGTGGATTTTTCATTTTTCATGTCTAGAAGTTCCATCTGGATCTTACATCATCTGTTTTTCTCCTGATTATGTGGTGGTTTTCTTTAAATACTTGAACACAGTTATATTAGCTGACTTAATGTATGTGTCAACTAGTTTCATCATCTGTGTCATTACTGAGGGTGTTTTAAAACTGATTTTTCTCTAAGTATTGGGTAACATCATTGCCAGAGCAGAATGAGTTATTTATTTTGTTTTGTCGTTTAGGAGGATGTAAGTTCCATGAGTAGAAGGCTTGTCTTTCTTGTTCACTGCTGTAGCCTGAGGATGTGGAACAGGGTTTAAACTAAGGTTTACCCACCCTGTCTGTGGCAGAGCTGGAGTTGAAAATCCAGCCTAAAACCCTTGGGTGGATAAACCCTGAGCTGCGCATACATGGATAAATAGTCACCGTATGCATTCCCCGCTCTGGTCTGAGAAAGCTTCTCTTACTTCTTTGCTTTTTACTTTTGTTCTGTTCCTCACTTCCTGAGTCTAACAACTTTTCTTCTGTGAATCTGTCACCTATGGAAAGAACTTTAGACTTAAGCTTCTTTTGCTGTTTGCCCTGAAAAATACCTTGAGTTGAGGAAGCAAACAGTAGCCTGGCCATTGCTTGAAACTGGGAGAGGGTGAAGGAAATAAAGACCAATGTGAATGAACCTTTGTAGAAGTGATTTACACACACACACACCCCACCCTATACCTTGTTAGTTCTTTAGTATAGAGTGCTAGAGGTATGATTACAGGGTCAGAAAGTATATGCATGTAAATGCTCTTGTAACATCGTGCCAAACTACTAGCATATGGAGATACTTTGAGTTGAACGCTACCCAAATTTGCCAGCCAAGAAGTAACATGGAGAGCTCTACAGCACTGTGACTGTTCACTTTATTTCTCTCCTCAAGTCTGTATTTATTCAACAGCAAGTGTTCTGCCACCATCTAAAAACCCTGTGTCTTGTCCCATGATCTCATCCAAAGTTGAGTTTGCTTGTTGGGCTCCAGTAACGTCTCTGATCCTCTAAGCAGGCAGTTCACTGAGTAGCTCAGAGGCCATGAGACGAAAAACAGAAGAGAGGCATCTATTGTCCATTTACTAGACTAATCCATTTCAACTCTGCTAGTATTTTCTTGTGCCTTCCCAGGTGGTGCTAGTGGTAAAGTGTCTGCCTGCCAATGCAGAAGCCACAGGAGGTGCAGGTTCGATCCCTGGATCAGGAAGATTTCCTGGAGGAGGAAATGGCAATCCACACCACGAGTCTTGTCAGGATAGTCCCATGGACAGAGAAACCTGGTGGGCTACGGTCCATGGGGGGTCACAAAAGAGTCAGACAGGGCGGAGCACACATGCAATAATTTCTTGTTTCTATTCCAAAGCAATATCAAGATATTAGTGCATTGGATTTAAGTACAGAAGCACCTTGTTATTTATAGAAATACAGCATTCCTTTATAGGAGTTAAAGGTGGGAGCAAAAAGGAGTCAAAGATAAAAACAATGATTGGTATTAGTGCTAACTAATTCTCTCTGGCCATTTAATATAATATATAAACAGGTTCTAGGAATTAGGATATTGCTATATATGAGGAGATATTATTCTGTCTGTCCCAATAACTGTCATATTCATCCCTTATTTTATGAGTACTAAATGAATATTTTATTTCAGGCCCACTTATTATGATCATTTCAGTAGCCTTTGACTTTCTTCTCTGCCATTAGTTTTCCATCTCTCCAGACAGACTAATCTCCATAGGCAGACTCATCTCCATAAAGTCTAATGTAGATATTATATCCATCCTCAAAAAGCTTCATTGGTAGTATTTTCAGTAAGGCAATGTTCACCAAACTCTTTTGATTTTGCAGCCAGTCTATACAAATTTGTGTACACATTAATATATTTTTAATTATAATTTTTGTTCATATGATATTATACTAGTATTTTATAAACTTATTAACATATGTAAAAATTTTTAAAAGTATGTGCAGAAGATGAAATAAGCAAGGTAGTTAAAATTTTGTGTATAATACAAAATTCCTAATTCTTAGTAAAATGTTGAATATTATCAGCAATAATGTGAAATTGTGCATCATAATTGTATGGAAGTCTTGGTTTACCACTTTAATGTATTCACTGTCTTGGGCTACATCCAGATTATTGTGATACATATAATGAAAAAGGGAAAGTGTTAGTCACTTAGTTGTGTCAGAGTCATTATGACCCCATGGACTATAAAGGCTCCTCTGTCCATTTAATTCTATAGGCAAGAATACTGGGTAGCCACTCCCTTCTCCAAGGGTTCTTTCTGACCCAGGGAACCTGGATCTCCTGCATTGCAGGCAGACTTTTTACTATCTAAACCACCAAGGAAGCATGATACTTGTTATAGATGCCATTAACTAAAAAAAGTTTCCTCATAATATACATATGAAAGGATATATTGTTTACTAGATTGTCATGATACTCATTTTCAATCTGCTTTGCCAATTATGTGAAAGTTTATTTTTTTTACTGAAATATGACATGTAAATTTCTGCCTTCTTTAATATTAGTCAGTTTTACTTGCAGATTAGTTAATCTTGCAAAATAATCAAATATTTTTATATTAACAAATGACTCCAAATCATCTGAAACTCATTTAGAAGATTCATGTACAAGCTAGAAAATTCCATTTCCAAATTTAAATGTATTGATATATCTTTAACTATATGACATACTTCAGTCAGTTAGGTAACAGAAATTTTTAAATGGGAAAATTCCCAAATATTAATATCCTAAATTTTCTATAGCTTTTTAAAAATCTCCCTAAGTAAGTTATTTTCTTAGGTATTAAAATAATAATATTCACCTTGAAGGGACAGTCAAGGCATGTATGATATTTTAAATCTATTGTCATATAATAGGCCTGAAAAATTGGAATTTATTTCTCTAAAAATGTATAATTCATTTTTAATTGGGCAACTCTACAACTCTTTAAAGTACTCTCCATTAAGATAACTAACAAACATCTGAGTGATAGAGATGTTCTTGATGAGTCCTTATCTCATTATAAAGTATTATAAGACCTTTGCTAGTTAAACATATTCACATCTCTTAACATCTCAGGGCAGCTCTATAAGTACTGCAGGTGAGGGCAAGATGGAAAGGAGTGACCTCTATCAAAGTTTCTTTCAAGATTCATGTGTATCCAACATATAGGTCAAATATGGAAGCTATAGTGATCTTTATCTTAAAACTTTTAGATAAGAAATGTCAGTGTGTGTGCTCAGTCACTCAGTTGTGTCTGACTCTTTGTGACTACATAGACTGTAGCCTGCCAGGTTCCTCTGTCCATGGAATTTTTCAGGCAAGAATACTGGAGTGGATTGCCATTTCCTCCTCCAGGGGATCTTTCTCACCCAGGGATCGAACCGGCATCTCTTGCATTGGCAAGCAGATTCTTTACCATTAGTGCCACCTGGGAATCAAGGATCAATAGATACTTTAATTTGTTCTTCCTACCTTTAGTGGTTTAATTATTTATAAACCCCGATTTATAGACCTTGGCTTCCCAGGTGGCACTAATGGTAAAGAACCCACCTGCCAATGCAGGAGACGTAAGAGAAGTGGGTTCAATCCCTGGGTTGGGAAGATCCCCTAGAGGAGGGCACGGGAACTCACCCCAGTATTCATGCCTGAAGAATCCCATGGACAGAGGAGTCTGGCAGGCTGCAGTCCATCAGATCGCATAGAGTTGGACACGACTGAAGTGACTTAGCACTCATGTACTAGAAAGTAAAATCCATATCCCCTTGTATGGAGTTCAAAACCTAAGATCTTCTCTTTCATTCTTTTGTAATTTTCTATTCTGTGTATTTCAGGTTATTAGCTCTTCATAGACTACCATTCATCTTTCCTCAATTTTTCCTTATCTGGTTCTCAGACTTTCATCTATCCTGCAAGCCATAGGACCTGACTTACTGCAGTTGTACAGCAAATGTGGATTGAATGAAGGGCCTTCTGTTCATTTCTTTTGATGCATTTTTCTTCACTTGTGGTTACATATCCATTTATTTGTTGACGTGTTTGTTACTGTGGCTAGACCAGATGCATATGGGAACTGTGATCATCAAATAAATATTCATACCTAGGTCTATAACTCACACAAAGTAGGTGCTTTATTGTAGTATATCCAATGAATAAAAGTTAATCACCCTGAAGCTTTCACTAATTTTTCACCCACCTAGCCGTAACTAATATTTTCCTTTTATATTCTCAAATTCTGTGCTTTTTACAGAGTAGGTTCTCAATAACTCTTGAATTAGAAGAGTAAGATCCAGTAAGAGGCTTTCTGGTTGTCTGTTTTTGTGGCTTTCTGCTCTGTAGTTGTGTCTGACCTGGTGGTAGTGGCACAAGTGAGGTTTTGATTGCTGCAATGTTGTAGAGTTGAGATGGAAAGTTCTTTGGAAGGGTGCCTGATGCTGAACATCAAATCTGTAGTTGTTCACTTACCAAAGTCATGTCTGCGTATGTTACTTCACAGCAATGTGCAAATTGCTTACGACTGTACCCAGTAGAGTGGTGCTCTATCTGAGCTCATTTGCAGCAGTTTAAAAACAAACTCCAGAGCCCAGTATCACAACTGTTTTCTTCCTTTTTGATCTTCCCTCATTAGGAGGACAGGGTAAGGGTTGTATAATGTGCTGAAATCTGTCAGTACTTTGTGTGTCTTATTCATTAAAACCTTCAGATGCTGTTTTCCTAGCGGCTTCATTTACCAGGGAGGGCGAGGGAAAAAACACTAAACAGGTGTTCTTGACTTGAAAAACAGCAATTTTAAGCAGCTCACAAGGGGAGAAGTTGGAAAATTTCAGATTCTGAAGTTGTCACTGGGAGATAAATTTGGGTTCCACATTCGCCTCTCATAAACAGACTTTCTTTTACATAAATTTCTGCTGTGCACAAGGCACCTGATTTCTCTGGGGGCAGACATGCTTCACAGAGCAATCATGCTGCAAAGAGATAGTGTGTATTTTCCCAGCCCTCTCCCAAATACACAAATATGAGCTGGAGGAGTAGTATGCTGAGCTGCTAATACAGAATTCTAGCTTCCCTAGCAGGGAGAAAAATACCTATGGTAAATATTTGGCTTGATTGATGGTAAAGTGTCTGAATTTTGACTAATCTAAACTCCAATGTTTCTGTAATACCATAAGAAGATTATTGGTCAAATAAACAATGAGGTACATTAAGTATCTTATACAAAAGAACTGCATAGTACTGTTTTTATTTTTGAAGCAGGAACTTTTGAAGCAAGGGGAAAGCTAAAAGAGAGGTCTCCTTACAGCAGTGTTTCTCAAAACATGGTCCCCAGGCCTGTAGCATTAGCATTACATAGTAGTTTGTTAGGGATGCACTCTTGTCCCACACTCCAGAAGTACTAAATCAAAAATTCTGGGAGTGAAGTCAGCAACCTGCGTTTTAGCAAATGTTCCAGGTGATTCTGATGCATGCTTAAATCAGAGAACCATTGTTTTACCAGAATTCACCAATTCATTCAACAGATATTTATTGGTATTTAACAAATTCTAAGCACTCTTTTTAGGTGCTGATAGTACAGTGTGAATAAATAGTCAGACTTAGGCTGTCTTGTATTTTATATTCCAGTGAGCAATCTGGAAAAGTCAAAGGAAATGGGAATGCGTTAGTTTGCTTTATGCCATTTTGGGCACTGCAGGATGCCCTTTTCTGTGACCATGGTGTTTGAGATGGGCTTTGCATTAGTTGCACTGTAAACATTTGAGAACTGAGCCAGACCTACTTCATTTTAGAGTTAGTTACTTTCCCTTTCATGGCCAGCTCTCCTGGGACTGGTTCCAAGATCTCTATATCTAGATGCTCAAGATCCATTACTTACCTCAATGGGCAGCTGTTATGCATATATTTTTGTTCCTCCAGTACTTTATTGGGCTTTGCTGGTGGCTCAGACCTTAAAGACTTCACCTGCAGTGTAGGAGACTTGGGTTCAATCCTTGGGTCAGGAAGATCCCCCGGAGAAGGGAATGGCAACCCACTTCAGCATTCTTGTCTGGAGAATTCTGTGGACAGAGTGGCCTGGTGGGCCTCTTCCATGGGGTTGCGAAGAGTTGGACACAGTTAAGTGACTAACACTTTGACTTTCAGTAATTTATTAATCATCATTCTGTGTGTGATACTCTAGTATGGGCATTGGAAATGAATTGGTTGACATGATTGCTGATACCTGGGCTTTCATTCTGTAAGGATTATCACTGAATCAAGTGGTGTAAAGGACATATAGCTTGTTAAAAGTCAAGAAACCAATGGCTTAGACACTTCAGTTCAGTTGCTCAGTTGTGTCCAACTCTTTGCGACCCCATGAACTGCAGCACACCAGGCCTCCCTGTCCATCACCAACTCCCAGAGTCCACCCAAACCCATGTCCATTGTGTCAGTGATGCCAACCATCTCATCCTCTGTCATCCTCTTCTCCTTCTGCCTTCAATCTTTCCCAGCATCAGGGTCTTTTCCAGTGAGTCAGTTCTTCGCATCAGGTGGCAAAAGTATTGGAGTTTCAGCTTCAACATCAGATCCTCCAATGAACACCCAGGACTGATCTCCCTTAGGATGGACTGGTTGGATCTCCTTGCAGTCCAAGGGACTCTCAAGAGTCTTCTCCAACATCGCAGTTCAAAAGACTCTTAAATAAGCATAAAGAAACATTCTTATTATGAAAAATTGGAGCAGTTTTGCATCCTGGCTACTTTATATTAGGTAGGCTAGAATCAGTAGGATCTTGCTACCTTTTACCTAGCTGGCCACTTATTTAGATGCTGTTTTTTCCAACTTAGAAAGTTTTCATAAAATAGCAAAGTAAGTCAAAAGACAAGCACAATAAAGACGTATATAATTATTATCCATCTTTCCTCATTCTCTCTCTTTGTTGACATATACACTGAGTTTCAGCATTCCATTTGAAAGTTTAAGTTCCAGGTACGTAAAAATTTCATTGATTAATAATTCAATGTGAATCTCTTAAGAATAAGGGCATTTGGCTAAGTTATGACAATGTCATTGTTGTTTCTAAGAAAATAACAATTCTATAAGTCATTGAATATCTAAATCTTCCTCAGATAATCCCTCCACTTTGTTTTCACTATGAAGAGTTCAAGTCAATTACTGTGTATAATTTCCACATTTTTCATTTGCTCGATTATTTCCTTTTGGTGTCACTTAATGTGTATCTCAATCCCTTGAATTCACTGTACACTAGAACTTAGATCTAGAGGTTCAACTCGATTTTATTAAATACCTATTTTGAGTGCCCAGAATGTGGCAGTCACAGTATGATAAGCAAAACAGATGCATTCTTGCTCTTATGAGTAATGTATAAGGGTTATATTAATATATATATTATATATAATAAATAATAACACAGTAAGCAAACATAATATGTACCTATATAAAGATAACATCCCCTAATGGTAAGTGCTGTGATGAAAATTAAGTATAATGATGTGACAGTGAGTTAGAGATAGTTGGTTGCAGAGGAGATGGCCAACCAAGACCTCATTGTGGAGATATTTGAGCTGTGGTCTGAATAGAAGTGACAGGCAGTAGGGGATATGGGTGAAAAAAATTATTTGCTCAACTTGCTGACTGAAACAAAGACTTCTTAGGGGATCATGAGTCTCTTGAATGAAGGAAAGGAGGTCTTGAAAGTGCCTAAGAATTTGAGGAGAATAGTCATGCGAGTTACTGGACAGGGTTTGGTGGGAACAGTCTTGATCAATCAGATAATAATTCCAATGTATCATGGAGACTGTTCCCTTGTGTTGGTAGCTGCCCTTATTTTTTTCCTGAGTGGGTTCAATGATGTCAAAAGGTGAAAGTCTAATCATCAAGAATTATAATTCAGAGTTGTCAAGTACTATTGACTCTCTCTATTCTCACAAGTCCCTAAAATGCCAAGCAGAATTTGATTGGGAGTCATATGCCAGAAAAATTCAGTCTTCCACTGTGGAAACTTGGGAAAGTGGAGTTAGTTACTCGTAGTGTATTTTTTTTTTTTTTTTTTGCCATGTTTTTGTTTTTCCTATCCCTTAAAAATGTGTGTCCTTTTATTATTCTGGTTTGTTTTTATGATGTGCTCATGTACTCTGGATGCATACATGGATGTAACTTTATTAAATACATACATGTAAATATGAGTAATGGTAGTGAAAACAGAGAGGGAGGAGACTGAAGAGGATGCTTTTTTAAAGAGTTTTTATTTGATTCCTTGGCAGGAAAGCAACATAAACCTGGGCATTCAAGTGCATTTGTGATGGGTGATTGTGTCAGATGAAATACCACCTCCATACAAAACACAGCTCTAGTAGGAGGTGCATGTGGTGGTTCATTTGTCATCTAGCACCTGACAGAGCCCGTGGGTGAGGTTTTTGACACCTATCAGAGAGCAGAGGAAACACTCCCCCTCGAAGTACCTGGAGACAGAGCAGACTGAGGTCTGGCTGCTAAGAAGAGAATCCTCAGAGAGAGAAACACGCTGGAGCAACTGCCATTCCTCACAACTGTTCCTCATTTTAGGCCTCAGTCTGCCCATCTGTGACACCCATCTGTGAAGTGTGTTCATTGAAAATGTTTGATGTATTGATGTGTCAGGAAAAACAGCTAAGAAAGAAAACATTACCCTCCACCAGTCATGTAGTACTTCTAGGGATTTGTAATCAAGCTTGTGGCTCTGTGTGAGTTAGATTCTGTTTATGATTTATGTCTTTCATGGTAAAATACTGTGTGTGTGTTTGTGTGTGTGTGTGTGTACATGTGCTCATGTACGTGTGCATTCTCTGGAGAAGGAGGACCAAAGAGGATGAATACAATATTTCACTATAATACTAAAGCATTTCTGGAACATTCATGGTGTTGTGCCCAGATCCCTATCTCCACAAACCACCAGGAGGCCATCCACCGATGCAAGCACAAGAGGGAGTTTATTGCAGACCCAGGTCCGGACCGCACACACACACACCAACGCAGCGGAGTGAGGGCATTGGCCCCAAGCTGCATGGTACAAGGCTTTTAAAGGGAGAAGACAAAGGGAAGACCATGAATGGGGTGATTGGTCGGGAGGTGAGGGGAAGTCAGGGGCTTAATGTGCCGCATTAGTCCCTGATAGGTATATTCAGCCACAGACAGCCCCGGCACTTCCTCGGTGCACGGTGATTGGTCCTGTCTAGGGTGGTGACCTGGGGGTGGGGGAACTTGGGTGTTGCCTTCTATCGCAAGATGGCAGCTCCTTTTTTAAGATGGAGTCACTTAGGCTCTACAATAGTTGATTACATGCTTTGGAAAGACTGGTCTTTCCAATAGAAATTTCTGAGACTAGGAGACTATTTTAAATATATCTGACATCATAGTCACTATCCATGAGTCACTGTCGAGCACTTGAAATGTAGCTGGTGTGAGTAAGGAACTAAAATTTTGACTTGATTAATTTAAGTTTAAATTGCCATATGTGGTTGGTGGCTACCATTTTGGACAGAGCAGGTCTAAAGAGATGTAGAAGACGAACTTTAAAAAAGTCAACATCTGCTGGGGAAAGGCTGAGGGGAAGGGATAGCTAGGGAGTTGGGATGGACATGTACACACTAATATTTTTAAAATGGATTACCAACAAGGACATACTGTGTAGCACATGGAACTCTGCTCGGTGTCATGTGGCACCCTGGACGAGAGGGGAGTTTGGGGGAGAATGGATACATATATATGTATAGCTGAGTCCCGTTGCTATTCACCTGAAACTACCACAACATTGTTCATCCGTTATACTACTATACAAAATAAAAAGTTGAAATAGGTGGAGCATAAAAAAAAGTTAACATCTGGATATGTAGTCTGCCAATTAATTTCTTTTATTCTGGGCTTCTGATTGCTAGTATATTTTCTTGTGTTTAAAATGTGCACCGATTCCCACTCCTCTGACACCCCCATCCCCTTCCTGGTCTTAAACATATATACACAATTCCTTATTTTACTCTATTGCTAAGTACTAAAATTTTCTTTTACATCCAGACTTCTTCAGGCAGTACTCTCTGCATATTGTGTGTGTATGCTAAGTTGCTTCAGTCATGTCCGACTCTTTATACCTCTATGGACTATAGCCTGCCAGGCTCCTCTCTCCATGAGATTCTGCAGGCAAGAATGCTGGAGTGGTTGCATGCCCTCCTCCAGGGGATCTTCCTGACACAGGGATATCTCCTACGGCTTTTGTGTCTCCTGCACTGTAGGAAGATTCTTCACCACTAGGGCAGCCCGGGAAGCCCAATTGTCTCAGGATTTCCACTATTATCAGCCTCTGCCTTAAGACCTCTCTTGAGCCTCCTCAGTGCTGCAACATTCTGAGTTTTTTCTGCCAGTAGTCTTTTTCTCTTCTTTCCAGCTCAAATTTGCTCTTCTAGATTAAGCCAAAAGTTCTGATTTATGTGTTTGGTAAGGAAATATAGCTAATTCTGATCTCTTCAATGGAGAGTTTTAAAATGTGACACTTTCCACCTCCAAGTTTCTTGGCCTCAGGCCAAATTACTGGAGGGAACACAGCCCCGCCCATCAGCAGAAAATTAAAGATTTACTGCCCATCAGAACAAGACCCATATTCCCCCATAGACGGTCTCTCCCATCCAGAAGCTTCCACAAGCCTCTTATATTTATTCATCAGAGGGAAGACAGAATGAAAGCCACAATCACAGAAAATGAACCAAACTGATCACATGGATCACAGCCTTTCTAACTCAATGAATGATGAGCCATACCATGTAGGGCCCCCCAAGATGGACGGGTTATGGTGAAGAGTTCTGACAAAAATGTGATCCACTGGAGAAGGGAATGGTAAACCATTTTGGTATGCTTGCCTTGAGCACTTGATGAAGAGTATGAAAAGGCAAAAAGACAAGACACTGAAAGATGGATTCCCCAGGTTGGTAGGTGCCCAATATGCTACTGGGGAAGAGTGGAAAAATAACTCCAGAAAGAATGAAGAGACGGAGCCAAAGTGAAAACAACGCCCAGTTGTGGATGTGACTGGTGATGGAAGTAAAGTCTGATGGAGTAAAGAACAATATTGCATAGGAACCTAGAATGTTAGGTCCACAAATCAAGGTCAAGCATTGAAAGTGGTCAAGCAGGAGGTGGAAAGAGTGAACATCGACATTAAGGAATCAGTGAGCTAAAATGGACTGGAATAGGTGAATTTAATTCAGATGACCATTATATCTACTACTGTGAGCAAGAATCTCTTAGAAGAAATGGAGTAGCCCTAATAGTCAACAAGAGCCTAAAATACAGTACTTGGGTATAGTCTCAAAAATGACAGAATGATCTTTGTTTATTTCCAAGGCAAACCATTCATATCACAGTAATCAAAGTCTGTGCCCTAATCACTAATGTCAGAGAAGCTGAAGTGGAACAGTTCTATGAAGATCTACAAGACTTTCTAGAATTAATACCCCCAATAGATGTCCTTTTCATTATAGGACATACTGGAATGCAAATGTAGGAAGACAAAAAATACCTGAAGTAACAGGCAAGTTTGGCCTTAGAGTACAAAATGAAGCAGGGCAAAGTCTAACAGTTTTGCCAAGAGAACGTACTGGTCATAGAAAACACCCTCTTCCAACACATGGACATCACCATATGGTCAATACTGAAATCAGATTGATTATATTCTTTGCAATTGAAGGAGAAGCTCCATACAGTCAACAAAAACAAGACTGGGAGCTGACTGTGGCTCAGATCATGAACTCCTTATGGTCAAATTCAGGCTTAAATTGAAGAAAGTAGGGAATACCACTAGGCCATTCAGGTATGACCTATATCAAACCCCTTATAATTGTACAGTTGAAGTGACAGATTTAAGGGATTAGATACGATAGACAGAGTACCTGAAGAACTATGGATGAAGGTTTGTAACATTCAAAACCTGTGATCAAAACCTTCTGTAAGAAAAAGAAATGCAAAAAGGCAAAATGGCTGTCTGAGGAGGCCTACAAATAGCTGAGAAAAGAAGTGAAAGGCAAAGGAGAAAAGGAAAGATACACCTATTTGAATGCAGAGTTGCAAAAAATAGCAAGGAGAGATAAGAAAGCCTTCCTCAGTGATCAGTGCAAAGAAATAGAGGAAAACAATAGAATGGAAAAGACTAGAGATCTCTTCAAGAAAATTAGAGATACCAAGGGAACATTTCATGCAAAGATGGGCTCAATAAAGGACAGAAACTGTATGGACCTAACAGAAGCAGAAGATATTAAGAGGTGGCAAGAATACACAGAAGAACTATACAAAAAAGATATTCATAACCCAGATAATCATGATGGTGTGATCACTCACCTAGAGCCAGACATCCTAGAGTACAAAGTTAAATGGCCTTACGAAGTATCATGGCAAACAAATCTAGTGGATGTGATGAAATTCCAGTTGAACTATTTCAAATCCTGAAAGATGATGCTGTGAAAGTGCTACATTCAATACACCAGCAATATGGAAAACTCAGCAGTGGCCACAGGACTGGAAAATGTTAGTTTTCATTCCAATCCCAAAGAAGGGCAATGCCAAAGAATGTTCAAACTACTGCACAATTGCACTCATTTCACATGCTAGCAAAGTAATGCTCAAAATTCTCCAAGTCAGGCTTCAACAGTATGTGAACCAGGAACTTCCAGATGTTCAAGCTGGATTTGAGGAAGGCAGAGGAACCAGAGATCAAATTGCCAAAATCCACTGGTTCATAGGAAAAGTAAGAGAATTCCAGGAAAATATCTACTCTGCCTCACTGACTATGCTGAAAGGTCTGTGTGGATCACAACACACTGGAAAATTTTTAAAGAGATGGGAATACCAGACCACCTTACCTGCCTCCTGAGAAACCTGTGTGCAGGTCAAGAACTAACATTTGGAACTGGACATGGGACAACAAACTGGTTCCAAATTGGGAAAGGAGTATGTCAAGGCTGTATTATCATCCTGCTTATTTAACTTCTATAGAGTTCATCATGAGAATGCTGGGCTGGATGAAACACAAGCTAGAATCAAGATAACTGGGAGAAGTATCAATAACCTCAGATGTGCAGATGACACAACCTTATGGCAGAAAGCTAAGAAGAGCTAAAGAGCCTCTTGAAGAATGTGAAAGAAGAGAGTGAAAAAAGCTGCTTTAAACTCAACATTCAGAAAACTAACATCATGGCATCCAGTCCCATCACTTCATGGAAATAGGTGGGGAAACAATGGAAACAGTGACAGACTTTACTTTCTTGGGCTCCATAATCACTGCAGATGGTGACTGTAGCCATGAAATTAAAAGATGCTTGCTCCTTGGAAGAAATGCTATGATCAACCTAGACAGCATATTAAAAAGCAGAGACATTACTTTGCTGACAAAGATCCGTCTAGTCAAAGCTATAATTTTTCCAGTAGTCATGTATGGATGTGAGAGTTGGACCATAAAGAAAGCTGAGCACTGAAGAATTGATGCTTTTGAACTGTGGTATTGGAGAAGACTCTTGAGAGTCCCTTGAACTGCAAGGAGATCAAACCAGTCAATCCTAAAGCAAATGAGTCCTGAATATTCAGGGGATGGACTGATGCTGAAGCTCCAGTACTTTGGCCACCTGATACGAAGAGGCAACTCAGGGTAAAAGACCTTGATGCTAGGAAGGATTGAAGGCAGGAGGAGAAGCAGATGACAGAGAATGAAGTGGTTGGATGGCATCACCGACTCAATGGAATGAGTTTGAACAAGCTCCTGGAGTTGGTGAAGGACAGGGAAGCCTGGCATGCTGCAGTCCATGGGGTCACAAAGAGTTGCACGTGCCTGGGTGACTGAACTGATGTCTTTAGTGAGAAAATATCACTAATTCTGATGTCTTCAATGACTGGCCTTAAAATGTCACACTTTCTCCTTTAAGTTTCTTTTTTGATGTGCAAACATATAAGTTTAATATCAAACATAGCTCATAATTTTCCTATCAAAATGAATCCCCTATCCTATGTTGAAATGTACCACTGTATTTCTTGTTAACCAAGTTGAAGAGCTTGGTCTTTTTTGACTTTTCACATATTTTTATACTCCTCCCTCTCAATTCAGTCAACACCTTGTGGCAGTTCATTTCTATTAAACGTGGAATGCCTTGTGAATTTGTGTCTTCCCCTGCTGAGGGGCCATACTATTTGAATACAGGCTGAGGGCCTGTATAATCCAAATTTTAGTATGTACTGCTGATGCCAGGGGAGTTCTTCCTTTCTAGCGGATGTTGGGTTACAATGAGTTTCCTTTTCCACTGTCCATACCCTGGCTTAACTTTTCCTTAGCTCATGTGTGCCTTATTTTCAGCCTTCTGCTTGGTGTTATTACCTTCACTCTCAGTTGAAGTTGTACTAACCACTTCATTTCTATCCCATCTGACTGTTGTCTTACCTTCCAAGAATATCAGCTTGCCCACACTTGTTGGATCACTCTTGCTTTTCCAACCACGTGCTTTTGCTTAATGCTACTAGCTCTGCCAAAAAGTGATTTATCTTATTTGTATTTTCAGATCATATATGCCTAAAACTTTTAAGGTTTGTTTATATACTATTCATCAGCTGTTTGTTGGTGTATGCTATGTACTGACATTGAACTACGTGCCTGTGTCTTTAGTGTTCAGCTCATAACAAGATAGGATCTCATTTCATGGAGTTTATTTTATAAACTGGGAAATCTGAAAAATAAATAGGCATTTATAGTACCATGTGATGAACTTCCATCTCATCATCATGTGGAATCCATCCCAAACCACTTTGGCTCCTCTGATCTCGTGGATTAATTACATTACTTATTTTTATCTGTTCACTTACTGATTTTTGTGTTAATTTCATTTCCTCTATTGTATTATAAACTACTTGAGGGGAGGAAATACTTTTTATACCACTGATTATACCCTATAGCCTCTAGCCTGCTATGTTTCATATAAAAAGCACATATTAAATATCTGGCAGTTTGTAAGAGGGTTATATTTTACACTTGGGGATCTTCCCTCTGCACTGCGTAATTATTTCTCTGTTGACATAAAATACAGAAATGTGGTGACAGAGAAGGTGAGATTTGTTTGTACTCAGTCTACACTGAGTGATGGGTTTAAACATGCAGATTAAATTAGTTATGCCTAATGGGCATTTGTATGTATTCTTTGGATAAATATCTGTTAAGTGTTCTGCTCATTTTTAATCAGGTTAATCAAACCAGAATGGCAGACTGAAACACACGTAAAAAGAAACATGGAGATACAGAGCAACGAGAAAACAGAAGATAAAATGCCAGTACTGTCTCCATTTTTCACCTCCTTGGTTAAATTTATTTCTAGGTATTTTATTCTTTTTGTTGCAATTGTAAATAGGATTGTTTTGGTAGTTTTTCCTTCTGCTAGCTCATTGTTAGCGTATAAAAATGCAACAAATTTTTGTATTGAAAAATATACAAAACTTTTTGTGTAGTTTTTGTACCTTGAAACTTTATTATTTTCAATAGTATATTGGTAGGGCCTTTAGGGGTTTTAATATATATATAAAATCATGTCGCCTATAAATAGTAATGCTTTTGCTTCTTGCTTCTCTCCTTTTGTTCTGACTGGATCTTCCAGTGGTGACAGAGGTATCCCTGTCTTGTTCCTGATCTTACAGGGATTGCCGTCAGGTTTTCACCATTGAGTGTGATGTTAGCTGGGGGTTTGTCATGTATGGCCTTTATTATGTTGATTTATTTTATGTGCACTTTGAGAGTTTTTGTGATAAATAGGTGTTGAATCTTGTCAAAAGCTTTTTCTATATCTCTTGAGCTGTTGATCCAGTTTCTATCCTTCACCCTTCACTTTGTCAATGTGGTGCTTTGTGTTGATGATTTGTGACTGTTGAGCCATCCCTGCATCCTATAATAAATCCTGCTTGATCATGTATGTGTGTCAGTCGTGTCTGACTCTTTGCAGCCCCACGGACTGTAGCCCACCAGGCTCCTCTATCCGTGGGATTCTCCAGACAAGTGGGTTGCTATTTCCTCCTCCAGGGAACCTTCTCAACCCAGATATTGAACCCGAGTCTCATGCATAATCAGGCAGATTCTCTATCACTAGTGCCCCCTTGTTTTTTTTGGTTTGTTAATATTTTGTTGAGGTTATCCGCATCTATGTTTATCAATGACATTGGCCTGTAATTTTCAATTTTTGTGTGTTTTAGTATTAGGGTAATGTTGGCCTTCTAAATGAGTTAGAAGCTGTTTCTTTTCAGTTTCTTGGGAGATTTTAGAAGTAGGTATTATGTCTTTGAATATTTGATAGAATTCACCTGTGAAGCTATCTGGTCCTGGACTTCTGTTTTTTTCATAGGTTTTTGATTACTGTTTCAGTCTTAATAGTGATCAGTGTATTGACTTTCCTCTTTCATCTTGATTTAGTTTTGGAAATTTGTATGATTCTCAGAATTTACCCATTTCTTCTTTGTTGTCCAGTTTGTTGGTGTATAGTTATTCATAGTATTCTCATGTAATCCTTCTTATCCTTTATAGTTCTGTATTATCTAGTTTAATTTTGTCTCTTTCATTTCTGATTTTATCTAATCTTTTTTTTTTAGTGAGTCAGCCTAAAGATGGGTCAATTTTGTCTGTTTTCAAAGAATCAGCTCTTATTTTTATTGATTTTTCTATTATCTTTTCAGTCTATTTCATTTACTTCTCTGATTTTGTTATTTCCTTTCTTCTAACTTTGAGCTTCATTTGTTTTTCATTTTCTAGTTACTTTAGATGTATGGATAGATTATTTGAGCTTCAGATAGACATATATTGCTATAAACTTCCCTGTTAATGCTCTTTGTGCTGCATCCCACAGAGTTTGGAATTTTCCTTTTCATTTGTCTTCAGATAATTTTTCTCTTTCTCTTTTAACTTTTTTGTTGACTCAATAGGTTTTCAATAGCGTGTTCAATCTCCACATATTGTCATTTTTTCCCGGCTTTCATCTTACATTAGATTTCTGGTTTCATACCATTGTGGTTGAAAAGACACTTAATATGACTTAAATCTTTTTAAATTTAATGAGACTTGAATCCCAGAATTTGGTCTATCCTTGACAAAGTTCTGTGGGCACTTGAGAAAAGTGTGGATCCTGCTGCATTTGGATGGATGCTGTCTACATGTTATGAAACCTAGGTGATCTAATGTTTATAAGGCTGCTCTTAACCTTGTTGACTTTCCTTCTAGATGAGCCATCCATTTATGTAAGTGTAGTGTTATAGTGCCCTACCATTACTTAGCTGTCAGTTTTCCCCTTTGTTCATAATAGTTCTATATATGGTAGGTATATATATTAATCCCTGTTATGTCTTCTTGATAACTTATCTTTTATTAATTGTATACTGTCCATCTTTATCTCTCATTACCTTTTTTGGCTTGAAGTGTATTTTCTCTGATATGAATACGGCTACATTTTTTTTGATTTTTGGCTATTGTTAGCTTACAGAATTGTCTTCTGTCTCTTTACTTTGAGCCTATGTTTAAAAACTGAGGTGAGTCTTTTTATTTATTAATCTGTCCAATTACTCTGTCTTTTGATTGGTGAATCCTATTCATTTACTAAATGTAAATGATTGTTGATAAATGAAGACTTAATACTGCTGTTTTATCTTTTGTTGTTTGTCTGTTCTGTATCTCTGTTTCTTTTTCCTGATGTTTCTGTCTGCCATTTTGCTTTGGTGGTTTTCTATGATGTATGTTTCTCAACTTCCTTTTTCAAAATGTGTCTCTGGTGGTCTAGATTTATGTTTTGTGGTTACCATGGATTTGTATAAAACATTTTCCTAGATAAAATAGTCCTTTTCCTGCCTATAGCCTCTGATCTTCAGTTGCCTGTATTTGGAGAGTGTTATTCCACTCCATAGTGGCCTATACAGAGTTTCTATTGAGAAATCTGCTGATAGTGTAAGGGGGGTTAGTTTGTATGTTACTTTCTTTTTTTCTGTGGCTGCTTTTAAGATTTTGTCTTTCTCATTGACTTTTGGCAGTTTTCATATAATATGTTTTGGAAAAGGTCTTTTTGCATTGAGATTTCTTATGTAGGTTTTCCTCTTAGCTTCATTGACTTGTAAATGCAGTTCCTTCCCCCAGATTTGGAAAATTCTCAGCTATTATTTCCTTAAGTAAGCTCTCTACTCCCTTCTCCATTTTCTCCTTCTAGGATACTCATTATCCTTATGTTGCCCTTCCTAAAAGAGTTGCACAGTTCTCTTAGGATTTCCTCAATTATTTTAGATCTTTATTCTCTCTCCTCTTCTATCAGTGTCATTTTTAGATCTTCAGAGTTGATAATTCTCTCTTCCATATGGTCTGCTCTTTTTCCAGCATGCTCTAATGTGTTGTCTCATTTATCACATCCTTCAGCTCCTGAATGTCTATTAGTCCTCTTTAAGATTTAAATCTCTTTGGTAAAGTATTTTTTCTGTTTATTAATTTTACCCCTGAGCTCCTTGAACTGCCTTTCTGTGTTTTTTTTTTTTTTTTTTTGTAGCTTTTGCATTTTTTCTTGATAGCTGTTTTTTTTTTTTTTTTTTGGTTTAAACAACAGAAATTTATTTTTGCATGGTTCCAAGATCAAGGTATAGGCAGGTTTGGCTTCTCCTTTTTTCCTCTCCCTGGCTTGCAGATCTTGGTTTGTTCTCAGAAAGCCCTCCTCTGTGCTGGGGTAGCCCAGGTGCGTCTTTACGTGTCCGAATTTCTTTATCACTTGAGAACATCAGTCAGGTTGAATTGGGGCTCATCCTTATGATCTCATTTCATCTTAATCTCTTTATTTTATTTTTATTTTTATTTTTAAATTTTCTTTATTGTGTTGGTTTTGCCATACAATGACATGAAACCACCATGGGTTTACATATGCTCCCCCTCCAGAACCCCCCTCCCTCCTCCCTCCCGATTCCCTCCGCCTGGGACATCTTGGTGCACCAGCCCCGAGCATCAACCCTGGGCTGGCGATTGATTTCACATACGATACTTAACATGTTTCAATGCCATTCTCCCATATCATCCCACCCTTGCCCTCTACCACAGAGTCCACGAGTCTGTTCTATACATCTGCATTCCTTTTTCTGTCTCACATGCAGGGTTCTCGTTACCATCTTTCTAAATTCCGTATATATGTGTTAGTATACTGTATTGTTGTTTTTCCTTCTGGCTTACTTCACTCTGGATAATAGGCTCCAGTTCCGTCCACCTGAGTAGAACTGATTCAAATGAATTTTTTTTTAATGCTGAGTAATATTCCATTGTGTATATGTACCACAGCTTTCTTATCCATTCGTCAGTTGATGGGCATCTAGGTTGTTTCCATGTCCTGGCTATTGTAAACAATGCGGCGATGAACATTGGGGTACATGTGGCTCTTTCAATTCTGGTTTCTTCGGTGTGTATGCCCAGCAGTGGGATTGCTGGGTCATATGGCAGGTCTATTTGCATGATAGCTGTTTTGAATTCTTTATTAGATTACTCAATTCCATGACTTTTGTTTCTGGAGAACTGTCATATTCTTTTTGTGATACAGTGTTATGCTGGTTTTTCCTGGTACTTGATGAGTTGTTCCTTGGCTGATACATTTGAAGAAGCAAATTCTTCGCTTCTTTAGGTAAAGCTGTTTTTACTTGATTCTGTCAGCCGAGTGTAATCTCCTTGGTTCTGTCTCGTCTCAACAAAAATTTGAAGCGATGGGCATTAAAGCCCTCAGCATGTCACAGCTGTTGGACAGACCACGTTACAGCTCCTAGAACAGTGTTACAGCTCAGTGCTATTTAGAAAATAGCAGGAAAATACATCTCGAGGCGTTGAGGACACGCCGACCCAAAGATGCGAAGAGAAGCGAGAGCCCCGGCCCTTTGCCTCCTCTTTTTGTATGTTTTTTCCTCCCCCCGCCCCCCGCCCCGGGGTCTGCCCCATGTAAATTGGGCTAGCCAGGAGTGCTGTTTGTTCTACCTGAGGTCCTCACTCCCTCCCTCAGACCTTCCTTTGTTCTATTTTTGTGGGCTTTTCCCTTCCTTGTCTTTTAGCCACCGCCATTTTGGACTCCTGTTTCCTATTCTAACTACTAACAATTCTAAAAATTCAAAGGCTAGTAATTAGAGATGTTTCTTTTGTTTTTAGGGTTTCCCTGGTGGCTCAGATGGTAAGGAATCTGTCTGCAATACAGGAGATCCAGGTTTGATCCCTGTGTTGGGAAGATCCCCAGCAGATCTTCAGTATTCTTGCCTGGAGAATTCCATGAACAGATGAGCCTGGTGGGCTACAGTACCTGGGGTTATAAAGAGCCCAACAAGACTGAGCGACTCACACTTTCACTTTTTCACTTTTTTTTCAGTAGGTGGTGCTATAGCACAAGTTTTTGATATTTCTACCTGCGTTGTCTGTGGTTATACTTGAGAATCTGTACTGTACTTGTCACCCTCCACTGCTCTGCCAGAGTTCTTGCCCTTTGTCCCCTACTGTTGTCGCTTGTACCTCTGGGCTTGCTCTGCTTTGCTGTAGCCAGTGCTGGTACTGTTGTTGGTGTTGCTTCCCGGGGCACCTAGCTGGGGTGTGCCTTGATGCCTCAGGAATAGCCTGGGTCATGGGCTCTGCTCCTGCAGGAGGGAGGAGCAGAGATGGAGCCGAATGGCACCTGCACTATATCCAGTTTTGTCGGGTTCACGGGCACCACCTCTTGGGTGTAAGGGCTGGAGTCATGTGTGTATTTGCATCTGGAGGAATGGAGTCAGAGGCCTGCTGACACTCCTGCCCTGTTCTCAGCTGTGGAGGGTGCTGCTGCAGCCAGGAGACTAGAGTTGTGTGCACTGCCTCCTGGGTTCTCTGGTGCCACAAGGTTTTCTAGAATCATTGTGCTGGGGAGGGGTATGATCCTAGGCATTACTTCTGCTGTTCTCGCCTTCTGATTCCTCTGTGTTTCCAATCCACTGATCTTCAAATGTAGACGTCTGTGGAACTCTGCAGTGTGTGTTGGGCAGAGGAACCTTCATCGTGTTACAGATGTTTGACTGGTTATCTGGGGAAGTCCATGGGCAGAGGAGCCTGGCAGGCGACAGTCAACGGGGCTTCAAACAGTTGGAGAGGACTGAGCACACACACATACACCATGGTGTGTGTGTGTGTGTGTATGATATTATATTATATTATATTATATATATATTATCATTGCTTTTAGACTACTGGGGCTTTCCTCATGGCTCAGATGGTAAAGAATCTGCCTGTAATGCGGGAGACCCAGGTTTGATCCTTTGGTTGTGAAGACCCCCTGGAGAAGGGAATGGCTATCCACTCTAGTATTCTTGCCTGGAGAATCCCATGGACAGAGGAACCTAGTGGGCTATAGTCTACGGGGTTGCAGAGTTGGACACGACCAAGTGACTAACACAAACAGTTTTCTTTCTTGCCTTTTCTCCATTTTCCCTGCCTTCTTTTGTAATGAGTAGTAGTATTTATTTACTTACCTACTTACTTATTTTTATACATCTTGCATTTATTTTTATTTTTAAATTACTTGATTATTTTTTGACCATGCCACATGGCTTGCAGGATTTTCGTTCCCTGACCAGGGATTGAACCCAGGCCCATGGCAGTGAAAGTTCCAAGTCCTAACCACTGGACCACCAGGGAATTTCCTTGGTAGTATTTATGACTCCCTCTTGTCACCTTTGTTGACATATTAGCTATGATTTTTTGCTTTGTTATTTTAGCGATTGCTTTAGTTCTTATGGCATCCATATTTAACTCATCACAGTTGCCCAAAAGTGATATGTCACTTCACAAGTAATATAGGAACCTTACAATGGTATACTTCCATTTTTGACTCCTAGCCTTTGTGATATTTTTTGTCTTAAAGTATGTTATAAACATTGTGTGTGTGTGTGTGTGTGTGTGTGTGTGTGTTACTCAGTTGTGTCCAGCTCTTTGTGACCCCATGGACTGTAGCCTGCCAAGTTCCTCTGTCCATGGAATTCTCCAGGCAAGAATCCTGGAGTGGGTTGCCATTCCCTTCTCCAGGGCATCTTCCCAAGCCAGGGATCAGACCCGGGTCTCCTGCAGGAAAGATTCTTTACAATCTGTGCCACCATGTTTATGAAGCCCATAAATATCATAGTATGTCTTTATTATTTTTGTTTAGGCAATTATTGTTTAATAGATTTAAATTATAGAGATTGCATATTTATCTAGATAACTACCATTTCTTATATTTTTCATTTGTTTGTATAGATTTATATTTCTAACTGGTATTATTTCTGCCTGATGGATTTTCTTTAACATTTCTTGTAGTGCAGATATGCTGGTGATTTCTTTCAACTATTGTATGAAAAGGTCTTCATTGAGCCTTCATTTCTTATTGAATTGACTTTTAAAAAACTGTTTAGATTCGCAACAAAATTGAGAGGAAAGCAATGAGATTTCCCATGTTCCCCCTGACCCCATATATGTATAACCTCTTCTCCTTGTTATTAACATCTCCCGCCAGAGTGGTACATGTTTTAAAATTGAATTACATTGACACATCCTTATCACCCAGAATCCACAGTTTACATTGGGATTTGCTCTGTTGGTGCAAATTCTATAGGTTTCTTTAATCTTTTAAATTAATTTTTATTGGTGGATAGTTGCTTTACGATGTTGTGTTAGTTTCTGCTACACAGCAGAATACATACATATACATATGGCCCCTCCCTTTAGGGTTTCCTTCCCATTCAGGTCTCCAGAGTGCATTGCATATTGCTGTGCAATATGTTCTCATTAATTATCTATTTTGCACATAGTATCAGTAGTATATATGTGTCAGTCTGAATCTCCCAATTCTTCCCATCTGCCCCTCTTCTCTTTTGGTATCCATATATTCTCTGTGTCTCTACAATGGGTTTCAATGTATAATGGCATATATCTACCATGACAGTATTTGTAAAAATTGTTTCACTGCCTTAAAAACATTCTGTGTCTCTTGCATATTCATCCTTCTGTCTCCTAAACACTGAAACCACCAAAACCAGTTTTTTAAAACAGTCTGCATAGTTTTGCCTTTTCCAGAATGTCATATAGTTGGAATCATACAGTATGTAGTTTTTGTAGACTGGCTTCTTTCACCGAGTAATATGGATTTAATAAAGTTCTCCATGTCTTCCCGTTGCTTGATGCCTCATTTCTTTTTAGTAGAGTAATAGTCTGTGGTCTGGAGGTATAATAGTTATCTCATTATCTGTTGAAAGACATATTGGTTGCTTCCAAGCTTTGAATAAAGCAACCATAGACTTTTGTATGCAGCTTTTTTGTGAGGACATAAATTTTCAACTCCTTTGAGTATGACGTTCTTTGTACCATTATAGGAGATACTCTATCTTTCACCTTTGATCCACTTTTTCCCAGTCCTTGTCTGCTACCTTGCTACTTGGGCCTTTGATTATTCTACTCTCTCTTATCGAAAGTTGATATTTATTAAATGCCATCTAATACCATTTTAGGGTTGATTCATCTTCTCTTTAAATTACAGACTCAAAGTTTTGAACTGTAAGATGCATACTTTTCTAAAAACTTATAACTTCTTAATTACAGTTAGCAAGTTTTTTTTAGTCTTTTGCCATAATCTTTTAATTTCACTCTGCATTTTCACTGCTCATCAGCACACTGGAAGCAAGGAATAATTTTGCTTAAATACATCTTTTTCTTCTTTGAGAAATGCTACTATGACTATGCATTTATTGTTGAGTGTTTTTAAAATATCATAAAATGTATTTGATTCTATTTGCCTAATAATGATCTCTTGTTCTAAAAAACGAGGTAATGGCAGATTCATGTCAATGTATGGCAAAACCAATATGGTAATGTAAAGAAAATTAAAACAAAACAAAACAAAAAACCAAAAACTAGGTAAATGTATTAAGTGTCAAACATTTTTAAGTTGGACCAAATTCACATTATTGAACTGAATTTTTTATACATGAGAAATTTTAAATCTGAGTTATATGGATTTAGTTACTGCAGGTAATGTGATTATTTGGCAGGCTAGTTTTATTAACCATTCTAAATATATGAGGATAATAAAAGTGAAACTCAGGAAGTTTTGAAAGTATAGTGTAGGAGTACATCCTTCAGGCTGGCCTGACGGCAGTGTCCAGCTGGATAGAACAATTGTTGAAAATGCTGCCTTGAATAGAACTACAGTCATGCCACATGAGAATGGTAGTCATATTATTTTCCACATATTAATAGTAAGTCTGGTTGTCTGAAATGTACTATGCAAAATCCAAAATTTTATCACCTCTTACCTCTGGTCAAGATTGATTATGAGTGATTCTTTTATTCTTTTCCCACTGCTTTGCTGAATTTATATACAATATATGTGTAGCTTTTGTGTTGGTTTCTGAAAAGTTTATTAAAAGCCCTTTGGCATACCAGAAAATAAATTCTTAATCTGTCATTGATATGTTAGTGTACACTAACTTCAAAGACTTTTGCTTTATAGGATTTAAATGTAGCCATTTCCTTAACCAGAGAATTATTTGTGTAAGTTTAGCATTGGGTTAGAAGAGAGGATTAGAAAAGAAATGGTGGTATGATATACTTTGGAAATGACTGACAATGACATTCCTGTCTTTCCCCTTCCTAGTAGTTAATGTTTTGGGCACTTCATATTGCCATAACTTTAAAGAGAATTAGTTCCTACAGGGCCTAAATATCAAGGTCTTGGTGATAGAAGTTTATTTTGCCGTCAGCAAGATAAGTAAGTAGCTCAGCATTCCGGATCCCATAGAATTTCTATAGCCATTGCAAAAAGCTGATTATATTGACATCTGGTCACTTGGCAATTACAGCCTGTGCATGAGAAGTTGCTGTGAAAGGTGATCAGTATTTTTTTTTCTCATTCTTTCTAAATACCAGGAATACCAGGGCTGATTCAGAGTTCCTATCAAATTCTCCAGAGTCCTGACATATGACCCTGGTCAATAATTTCAAGCTAGCATATTCAATGTACATCCAAAAACAGTCAAGTTTTTCTATAGGGCTCTTGGAACTGGAAAAGGGGCCTGGGGGTGAAGAATGAGGGGAAGCTAACCACAACCAATTGCTAAATCTGAAGGTTAAGATTGCTTTAAATATTATTTTTGTTGTTCAGTCACTCAGTCATGTCTGATACTCTCCACGACCCCGTGGACTGTAGCACACCAAGCTTCCCTGTCATTCACAATTTCCCATAGCTTGCTCAAACTCATGTCCATTGAGCCAGTGATGCCATCCAACCATCTCATTCTCTGTCATCCCCTTCTCCTCCTGCCATCAATCTTTCCCAGCATCAGGGTCTTTTCTAATGAGTCAGCTCTTTGTATCAGGTGGCCAAAGTATTGGAGCTTCAGCTTCAGCATCAGTCATTCTAATGAATATTCAGGACTGATTTCTTTTAGGATGGACTGATGTGATCTCCTTGCAGTCTAAGAGACTCTCAAGAGTCTTCTCCAACACCACAGTTCAAAAGCATCAATTCTTTGGTGTTCAATCTTCTTTATGGTCCACTTCTCATATCTATACATCTATACTATCTGGAAAAACCATAGCTTTGACCACATGGACCTTTCCTGGAAAAGTAATGTCTCTGGTTTTTAGTATGCTGTCTAGGTTGGTCTGGAGAATGAAATGACAACCCACTCCAATATTCTTGCCTGGAGAATTCCATGAACAGGGAAGCCTGACAGGCTACAGCCCATGGGGTCGCAAAGAGTCACACATGACTGAGCAACTAACGCTACTAGGTTAGTCACAGCTTTTCTTCCAAGGAGCAAATGTCTTTTAATTTCATGGCTGCAGTCACCATCTGTAGTGATTTTGGAGCCGAATAAATAAAGTCTGTCACCATTTCCATTGTTTCCCCATCTATTTGACATGAAGTGATGGGATTGGATGCCAAGATCTTAGTTTTTTGCAAGTTGAGTTTTAGCCAACTTTTTCACTCTCCTTTTTCACTTTCATCACAGGCTTTTTAGTTCTTCTTTGCTTTCTGCTGTAAGGGTGGCATCATCTGCATATCTTAGGTTATTGATATTTGTCCCTGACATGAAGTGATGGGATTGGATGCCAAGATCTTAGTTTTTTGAAAGTTGAGTTTTAGCCAGCTTTTTCACTTTCATCACGAGGCTTTTTAGTTCCTCTTTGCTTTCTGCTATAAGGGTGGCGTCATCTGCATATCTGAGGTTATTGATATTTATCCCAGCAATCTTGATTCCAACTTGTGCTTCATCCAGCCAGCATTGCCCATGATGTACTCTGAATAGAAGTTAAATAAGCAGGGTGACAATATACAGACTTGATGTACTCCTTTCCCAATTTTCATTATTCCATGTAACAGTTCTAACTGTTGCACCTTGACCTGCATTGAGGTTTCTCAGGAGGCAAGTAAGGTGGTCTGGTATTCCCATCTCTTGAAGAATTTTCCACAGTTTGTTGTGATCCACATGGTCAAAGGCTTTGGTGTAGTCAATAAAGCAGAGTAGATGTTTTTCTGAAACTCTCTTGCTTTATCTATGATCCAGCAGATGTTGGCAATTTGATCTCTGGTTCTTCTGCCTTTTATAAATCCAGCTTAAACATCTGGAATTTCTCAGTTCATGTCCTGTTGAAGTCTGGCTTGGAGAATTTTGAGCATTACTTTGTTAGCGTGTGAGATGAGTGCAATTGAGCAGTAGTTTGAGTATTCTTTAGCATTGCCTTTCTTTGGGACTAGAAGGAAAACTGACCTTTTGTTGTCCTGTGGTCACTGCTGAGTTTTCCAGATTTGCTGGCATATTGAGTGCAGCACTTCAACAGTATCATCTTTTAGGATTTGAAATAGCTCAGCTGGAATTCTGTCACCTCCACTAGCTTTGTTCATAATAATGCTTCCTTAAGGCCCACTTGACTTTGTACTCTAGGATGTCAGGCTCTAGTGAATGATCACACGATCATGATGATCTTGGTCATTAAGGTCTTTTTGTATTGTTCTTCTGTATATTCTTGCTACCTCTTCTTAACATCTTCTGCTTCTGTTAAGTCCATACTTTTGCTGTCCTTTATTGTGCCCATCTTTGCATGAAATATTCCCTTGGTATCTCTGATTTTCTTGAAGAGATCTCTAAGTCTTTCCCATCCTATTGTTTTCCTCTATTTCTTTGCACTGTTCACTGAGGAAGGCTTTTTTATCTCTCTTTGCTGTTTGGAACTCTGCATTCAGATGGGTATGTCTTTCCTTTCCTTCTTTGCCTTTCACATGTCTTCTTTTCTCAGCTATTTTTAAGACCTCCTAAGGCAGCCATTTTCCTTTTTTACATTTCTCTTTCTTGTGGATGGTTTTCATCACTGACTCTTGTACAGTGTCACGAACCTCCATTTATAGTTCTTCAGGCATTCTGTCTATCATATGTAATCCATGGAATCTGTTTGTCACTTCTACTATATAATAGTAAGGAATTTCATTTAGTCATACATGAATGGCCTAGTGGTTTTCCCTACTTTCTTAAATTTAAGTCTGAATTTGGCTATAAGGAGTTCATTATCTGAGCCACAATCAGCCTCCAGTTTTGTTTTTGCTGACTATATAGAGCTTCTCCATCTTTGACTGCAAGAATATAATCAGTCTGATTTTGGTATTGACCATCTGGTGATGTCCATGTGTAGAGTCTTGTCTTGTGTTGTTGGAAGAGGGTGTTTGCTATGACCCATGTGTTCTCTTGGCAAACCTCTATTAGCCTTTGACCTGCTTCATTTTGTACTCTAAGGCCAAAAAGGCCTCTTACTCCAGGTATCTCTTGACTTCCTACGTTTGCATTCCAGTCCCCTGTAGAGAAAAGGGGACTTTTTTTGTTAGTTCTAGAAGGTCTTGTAGGTCTTCATAGACAGGTTCCAATAGTGGTTGGGGCATAGACTTGTATTACTATGGTATTGCCTTGGAAATAACAGATAATTCCGTCGTTTTTAAGATTGCACCCAAGTACTGCATTTCTGACCCTTGTGTTGACTATGAGGTCTACTCCATTTCGTCTAAGGGATTCTTGCCCACAGAGTAGGTATTGTGCTCATCTGAATTAAAGTCACCCTTTCTGGTCCATTTTAGTTCACTGATTCCTAAAATGTTGATGTTCACTCTTGCCATCTCCTGTTTGTTTTTGTAAGAAGGAAAATTGCTTGTTAATCTTATTCTATGATCTTTGATCTGAAGAAAAATAGAAGGAGGAGAGCCCTTGGTAAGTACTCTCGAAGGTGTATTTCTTTCCTTTTGTCTATAAACATTGGGAGTGATTAATTGGGGTTTTCCCATCATATGTTACAAAGGCAGAAAACTAAAGGAGGGCTGATTGTTTATAAGCTTGAAGTATAATCATCTCATGGCATGAAAATTTCCTTGGGCAATTTTTGACACCAGTGAGATGAATGGTTCATGATGTATACTAATTGTAATTTATAATTATGCATTTGAATGCTGTCATAGAAATGATCTCATGTATTGGGAAGTCACAATAAATGTGTTCATGTAAATAAAAGACAGTTGAGTAGATTAATATTGTTTTAGGAGTGAAAACTAAAGTCAGTAAATAAAACTTACAGAAACAATAGATGGAAGAATTTGCCAGAAAATGAAGTCATTTTAAAGAATGGAATTCCTCTCTCTCTAGGCAGTGAATTCCTCAATTGCTTTGTATGATCAGTATTGGTATAGGTAGCCTTTGATATCATTCTCATTCATTGAATATTTGCTATATGTCTGCATTGCAGTAATAAATTCAAAGGCTTTCTAGGACAGGTAAACCCAGGTTGAGACAGTGGAGAGTGGTGTCTATTCTAAATTGGAGAATGCCTTCTCTGTTTAAAGTTATTTAAATTCAAATAAAAAAAATAAAGTACATTGTACTGGTTAAATAGAAGATCTGACTAACCACTGCATCTACTATGGTAGGCCTGTTCATATACAGGATTTTTATTTTATGATTAAACTTAGCACTACATTATTCTGGTTTTACAAATAAAGGACCTAAGTTTGGATAATTGGGCTATGGTCAAACGGCTGTTCAGTGGACGAGCTAGAATCATTGCATCACGATTCATTCATTTCATCTTCCTCATAACACAGACCTTAAAAAGTTAAAGCAGTTACCTAAGATTCCCAGGTATTTTCTGAAAAAGTCCAAACTTGTACATGGGCCATTTTATTCCAAGTCAGTTTGGATTCTTTCATTGACATATGTTGATGGCAGTGCTGTTTGTTAAATGAAGCCACAGTGGGTCCCCTTGGAAAGGTTTATCTGTATATACTTTCAGACTTGGCATCATAAGGAAAATGAGAGAGGGTGACACAAAGTCAGATCTTTATTTAATAAAATAGTTGACTATAGCTAAGGTATGGTGAGTACAATGGAGTGAATAGTATCCTCCCAAAATTCAGGTCCACTTAAGACTTCAAAATGGCTTTGGAAATATGGTTTTTTGCAGCTGTAATCAGTAAAGGACCTAGAAATTGCAGGTAAAATTAGTTAATGACCTAGAAGTGAAATCATCTTGAAATTAGAGTGGATCTGAAATCCAGTGACTTTTCCCTTTTGAAGAGGGGAGAACACATAGATACCCAGGCACACAAGAGGCAGAGATGAGAGAAGAAAACCATGTAGAAATGGAGGCAGACATTGGGGTTCAGTAATGCTGCAAACCAAGGAGTACCGAGGAGTGCCAGCTGACCACCAGAAGCTGGGCTGAGGCAGGAGGCAGACTGTGCTTAGAGTCTCTGGAAGGTGCCAACCCTGCTGACATCCCGATCTAGACTTTTAGACTCCAAATAACAGGGAACCCCAAATAACAAATTTCCATTGTTTTCAGCCATAAATTTTGTGGCAGTTGTTTGCATCAGCCTCTGGAAATGAATATGGTGAGTTACTCACAAAAGTCTGCCTGTTTCTCATCCCCACTTCCACCCACACCTATTATTAATATTTTCCATTGGCCAAAAGATTCATTAGGGGTACCCTGCATGAACCTTTTGGCCAACCCAACATGTGTATGCTTTCTAGCTCTGGGTCCCTGAAAATATCATCACTAGAATTATTTTAAAGTATATTTCCAATAAATTCCTAGCAAAATAAAAATGTTACCCAGGAAGAGTAACATATCAAACCTTAATAGCAAAATTCTTTTAAAAAATAATGATGGTTTCTAATATCTTACTCTAGACGCTCTTATGCTGATGCAGACAGTGTTTTAACTGGATTTGAGTGAGGCTGTTTGAAGGTAGAAGTCAAATGCTTCTAGCTTTTAGTTTCTGAGAGTTGCAATTATTATAAATCATGAATCTATCTTTAAAGCATACTTTATGTCATATTAATGTACTAAAATGCATGGTGATATAGATACTTGATTATAGTTTGCAGCCCAAAGACAGGTATTTTTAAAACAGTAGATTTAAATTTGATTCTGAAGATGTTCTTTATTTTTCAACTTTAGTAGGACTAAAAATTCATGTGCTAGCTGAAGATCTGAGAAGATAATTAAACCTATGTTTCTTACCACCTCAGATTAATTGAAAGAGTAAATATTTTAAAGGGTACACTTTCTGTTCAGGTACACATGTGTAGGCTTTATTAAGCATAAAGAAATAAACCAAGTCTAAATTTATGACAAGTCTTTTTATTCATAATAGAGTAAACCATAATTTTTATTTCTCCTGAATAAAATGCACATACATTTTCCCTATAAATTTGAATTATTTTTCTCATTTTCTTAGAGATGATGATTTCCTAAGAGGGAAGCTGTTGTATATATAACACAGAGAGCTCTAGCTCAGTTCTCTGTGATGACCAAGTTGGGTGGGATGAGGGGAATGAAAGTGAAAGTGAAAGTGGCTCAGTCATGTTGGACTCTTTGCAACCCTATGGACTATACAGTCTGTGGAATTCTCTAGGCAAGAATACTGGAGTGGGTAGCCTTCCCTTTCTCCAGGGGATCTTCCCAACCCAGGGAAGGTCTCCCACATTGCAGGCAGATTCTTAACCAGCTGAGCCACAAGGGAAGCCCAAGAACATTGGAGTGGGTAGCCTATCCCTTCTCCCGTATATCTTCCTGACCCAGGACTCGAACCGAGATCTTCTGCATTGCAGGTGGATTCTTTACCAACTGAGGTATCAGGGATTCCTGGAGGTGGGGGAGGGGGTTGGGGGGATGGAAAGGGAGGCTCAAGACAGAGGGATATATGTATACATAACTGATTCACTTTGTTGTGCAGCAAAAACTAACACAATCTTATGAAGTAGTTACACTCCAATCAAAATAATTTTTGCACAACTGTGGAAGTGATATTGAAAGAGGAGAATCAGGAGTGAATGGTGAATTGGTATTATTTCATGTTTTTAAGCCCAAGACTCAAGCTCTTCTGTCCTATCACTGCAGTGCTTTGAAACTTCTTATATTTTCTTGGCTCACCTTTATTGGCTCTATAAATATTATTTCTATATTATAGTACATCAGGGCTTCTTGTCATTACACTTGATATTTAGAGCCAGCTAGTTCTTTGTCTTGAGGTGCTATCTTGTGTAGCTGTGTATTTGTGTGCTGTGTTCAGTCATATCTGACTCTTTGTGACCCCATGGACTGTAGCCCCTCAGACTCCTCTGTCTGTGGGATTTCCCAGGCAAGAATCCTGGAGTGGGTTGCCATTTCCTCCTCCAGGTATGTTCCTTTCCCAGGGACTGAACTCCTTGGCTCCTGCATTGGCAGGTGGATTCTTTGCCACTGAGCCACCTGGGAAGCCTGCTGTCTTGTTTTAGTAGTAGTAGTGTTAGACGCTCAGCAGTGTTCGACTCTTTGCAACCCCATGGACTGTGGCCCCCCAGGCTCCTCTGTCCATGGGATTCTCCAGGCAAGAATACTGGACGCTTCTCCAGGTGATCTTTCCAACCCAGGGATCGAACCCCAGTCTCGTGCATTGCAGGCAGATTCTTTACCGTCTGAGCTACAGGATATTTAATAGCATTTCTGGATTTAACCTCTAGGTGCCGGTAGTACTCTCTGCTGCTGCTGCTGTTTAGTCCCTAAATCGTTTTCAGCTCTGTGACTTCATGGACTGAAGCCTGCCAGACTCCTCTGTTCATTGGATTCTGCAGGCAAGAACCCTGAAATGGATTGCCAGTTCCTTCTCCAACTACTTCCTAAGTAGTGACAAAACTAAAACATCTTCAGATGTTGTCAAATATCGCCTGGGGAGCGAACTTATCCCTAACTGAGAAGCAGTGAAGTTTATATGTGTTTTCTCCTTGATGTTAAATCTGTCAGGAGACTTCCTGGGGATTTGGGAATGGTTGGTTACCTTCTTTGATTTTCCCCCATATTATTGATATTACAGATTACTGGAATTATAGAATTAATTCTGAAGCTTCATTATACGACATCAAAATTCAAGATTCAAAAAGCTGTGACTTACCTCACCCAGCCAGAGAATGGTTGAAATTATCCTAGATCCTATCAGCCATTATGTCTTCTAATCTTTGTTTACCTTCCCCTCTTTTATGATTCATTAATGCTGCTATGCATTTTAATTCTTCCTTACTCTTATGTCTAAAAATATTTCCATCTTTGTCCACTTTTTTGCAGTAATTCCTTGCCATTGTCTAGAATTCCAGTCTCTCCACTCTGCTCCCTGGGTATTTCTAGTTTAGTGCAGTAGAAAAATTCACCTAATTTTTTTTTTTTTTTTTTGGTCACTTGAATGATGCTTTAGGTCCATTAGGTGTTTTTTTTTTTTTTTTCTTCATTCATTTGCCTAGTATCTATTGATGTTTCTTAGAGTCAGGCCCTGTGCAAGATTCCAGGCATTCAATAAATGAGACTGCTTGTAGCTATTGAACCAAAGGTAACTTTTGGTACAAACAGACTTACGGTATCTTCATTGGGCATTAATCAAACTTCTTTTGGCTTACGCTTTCCTATATTTATGATTGACTGAAATCTGGGTTTGTTGCCATTAATAGATATTTCTCTTTTTTCATGTCCTCTAGTTTCATTGGCCAAGTACTTTAATAATGGTAGTTACCAAGTGACCTGTGGGGACCTTCCTTCCCCATGAACTTCTGGCTACCATCTTCCCCCAACTTCTTTAGAAAGTCCATGTATTGATCTCCTCACAGTGGAGTCTCATTTTGTCATTCCTTTACTTAACTCTCTGATCCTCTGAAGATTTTCTGGTTCCTCACTGACTGAAAGTGATACAAGTTTTCAGTTACTGTGTGGAAGCAGCCTTCCCAGGTGGCGGCTGCTGCTGCTAAGTCGCTTCAGTCGTGTCCAACTCTGGGCGACCCCATAGACGGCAGCCCACCAGGCTCCACCGTCCCTGGGATTCTCCAGGCAAGAACAGTGGAGTGGGTTGCCATTGCCTTCTCCAGTGCATGAAAGAGAAAAGTGAAAGTGAACTTGCTCAGTCGGGTCCGAGACTCCACGTGCCAATGCAGGAGACATAAGAGATGTGGGTTCCATCCTTGGGTCAGAAAGATCCCCTGGAGTAGGAAATGGCAACCTGCTCCTCCAGTACTCTTACCTGGGAAATCCCATGGACAAAGGAGCCTGGTGGGATACAGTCCATGGGGTCTCGAGAGTCAGGCACCACTGACGTGACTGAGAATGTGCCGTGTGAGATGGTGCTGTAAGACAGCAATAGTATGCGAGCCACGTATGTACTTTGACATTTTCTTGTTGCCCCATAAAAAGAAACAATTGAAATTAATTCACAATGTATTTTATTTAAAAGAATATTACCAAATTATTACCATTTTAGCATATAATCAGTATAAAAATGATTAATGAGATAGTTTGTTTTTGTTTTGTTCTAAGTCCGTGAGATCAAATGTTTGTTTTCTACTTAAGGCACATCTCAATTTGGACTAGCTATATCATAAGAATGCCAACTACCCCCCATGTGGCTAGTGAATAATCTATTGAGGGCGAAGATTTAGAATGTTAATTTTTCTGGTCTGTCACACCCAAAATGCCGAAAGTCCCAGCCAGGGTATTTTGGTGTCCCCAAGACTGACATGCCCTTCCACTCCAGATATGTGTTTCTTTCAATTGTCTTTTAGGATTTTTTTCATTTTATCATTAGAAAATCCATTTAAGTATGTGTTCCATGGAAAGGAAAGGGTTAGATCTTTTGGATTCCTCACTGTAGTGAATGTAATAGTCTGGGGTGTACACTATTATGTCCCCATAAAGCATGCTGTACATCTCCTAACAAGACTGCCATTCATTTTTTCAATAAATCCTGCACAGGGGTATTAGGGTCTGTGAACTGACAATTGATTTACTGCCTGGAAAATTATTCTTTATTGATTTATATTACATGGAGGCGACTGCAAATCTATAGTGTCTCTAATCAGAGAGAAAATGCTAAAGTTAGTGTCATTCTTACTTAGATGGGCAATTCCAAGGAGGAGAATTGGTTTAGCACCTCTAGGTGACATCTCCATGTGACTCAATTTCTAATTCCTGTAATCTGTGAATTATAATACATAAAGCAAGTGAGTCTAGCATAATTAATTAAAAAAAAAGGCAAAGAGTCCTTTGTGTAAATAAGTCTTTTAAGTGCCAACCTGGCATTCTCTTTCTGTATGAAATTGGGTGCCTCTGCTTGATTTTTCTCTGCATCACATCTGTTTTTTTATCCACATATTGAAAATGCAAGTGTTTTAAATGAGTAACACCTTTGAAAACAAAAGTGCTCTTAAGTTGAGGAATCAAGTTAGGGGAGGTTTTACATTAAAATGATTTTCTTGATTTATAGAACCTTTAGGAAGCTCTCTAACTTTGGGAAGGGGCTGACATCACCTGCGATCTTGCCCTGCTTTTTTTAAACTTCCTTTTGTACTCTGTTCTAGTCAAGGGGCTTCTGTCTAGAACATAACCTAAATTTAATTTAAATGCAAAAGGACAAAGTACAGCAACATGTTAGATCACTGCTTGGGCAGAGGACAGTGGAATTGGTGGGTTGCTGTGTATATCATCTAGGTATGTCAATTGGCTTCAGTTTTCTACAACTCCCTTGAAATTGTATGAAAAACATGTATATGTGTGAATTTCTTTCTTATATTTTTTTCCCGTGGGAGAGAGCCTGAATATCAGATTCTTAAGCTGATTCACAACCTTCAAAAAGAAAAATCTCAGATGTGTATTGTGTGTTCACTGTTGAATCCTCAGCACTCCGCACAGTGCTTAGCAAAGAGCAGGTCTCTAAATATTTGTTGGATAAATGAATGCTCTCAAGTTGTGTCAACATGTCAAGTGGGTTTCCTGGAATACTCTAGTTTGTCCAAAGAAAACATTGTTTACTTTGCCTGGTTTCTTGTAGTGCCTACCAAATGTAGTTAACAATAGTATTTATATTTAAAGGTAAACTAAGGTTGCCTTTTGGTATTGGGAGCTCAAGGTTTTGATCTGATCTACCAAGTGACTGTTTTTCCATTTCCTATAGCTTTTCTTTTATACTCTGCCTGTTTCTTTCTGCCCTGGACCCTAAATCTTTCTTTCCCTTTGATCCCACCCTCAAAATGGTAGATCCAAGTTGGAACTTGGGAAGACTTCCCCCTTGAAAGGTTAATGGTGAAAGACATTGTTTTGATGTCCATTCAAAGACACTTTTTATTTGATTCAATGGGAAATTTGTTTACTTGTTCAAAGGTGAAAGTCACTCAGTTGTGTTTGACTCTTTGCGACCCCATTGACTATACAGTCCATGGAATTCTCCAAGCCAGAATACTGGAGTGGGTAGCCTTTCCCTTCTCTAGGGGACCTTCCCAACCCAGGGACTGAGCCAAGATCTCCCCTCATTGCAGGCAGATTCTTTACCACCTGAGCCACATGGGAAACCCAAGAATACTGGAGTGGGTAGCCTATCTCTTCTTCAGAGGATCTTCCAGACCCAGGAATTGAACCAGGGTCTCCTGAATTGCAAGCAGATTCTTTACCAACTGAGCTATCAGGGAAACCCTTCTTATTCAAAAGGCATATATTAATTGTGAATCACATTCTGTGCTTGGCCCTGGGGACACTCATACAAACCTTGTCTTTAGGGTGCTTACAATTTAATATGGAAATGACTGTATACAGATTTTTAGTTAAAGGCTCTGTGGTTTGGTTTTATGTCAAGTACAGTAATTTCACCAGTAGGAAACTTGGATAGAGTTCATTACCTCGATCTTTCTGTTGGAGCTTATGGGCTCATCACAGTGCCTTGGGTGACATACAGAGCCCTGAAGAGCAGACTCTGAGCACGTGGATTTGGTTTTTGACTGCTGGACCTTCCTATGAGACTCAGGGGAATGGGTTAAGGCATTTTAAAAAATATAAACAAAGCCAGGCTACTCCTTTATCGCTTTATTTTTCTGTCTTCCAACCTAAGACAACAAAGACAAAAACACTGCCTTCCCTGGAAATAATCTTTAATTCTACACTTTTCTACAATGAAGGACATGTCTAGGTCTCTTATTTACCATACAGCACACCCCACCAGGTTGAGTATTTTTCCTTATTCTATTACTTAAAAAAAAATCTAAACGACAGAGGTACTGGGTCTTTAAAAACTGAAAACTAGATTTTTTTGGGGGGGTTGTTGTAGACAAGCAATTTAATGAAAATGCTACTGAAATGCTTTTTCCTCTATGAAAACTAGTAAATCAATTACAAAAGCAATTTCCTTACACAGTATGATTTTATTGTGTTTGACCAGGGCATTTGATAAGTATTAGTTCTTGCTGAGAGCAAAGAGTAAATTTTATTTCAAGCTTTTCTTTCATGCAAACAGTGAGAGAAGTATCAGAAGGGCAGCTGGGCAGTAGCCTTGCCTGGTTGGTGATCACAAGAGGATGGGGGAATCCGTGGGCTGGCCTGACTTCCTCATCATCTACACTGAGAAATGCAAGAGACAGACTATTTGATTTTTTTTTTTGTAATAAAAATGGGGGAAATAATGGCAAATCTCATATCTGGGTTATTTCCTACAGGAGCAGCTATTGTGGTATTCCTTCCTTCTTCCTGAGAGACTTTGGTCCATTAAATAAACACACGCCTAACCCCAATTCAAACAAGACAAATAAATGTACAACAAGAGAGAAAAAAAAAATCAAGGTCTGATGTGGAGTGGAAGGTTAGATGCTGTGGATTTTGTTTTTGTCGTTGAATTGGATATACAGATTGTCCTTGGCCCAAATATATAAGAGCAAAAAAAAAAAAAAAACCCACAGAAACAATTTACTATGTGCCTAGTACTGCCTTAGGATTCATGTGATACATACACTCCTTTCTGTTGCCCCCGGTATATTTTATATCACCCACAGGTGATTGGGATTTTGCAGCATGGTGGTTAAGAGCCTGGATATTGACCCAGTGTCTTTTAGTCTGTTTTCTCTTCTATAAAATGCTGACCATAATAGTATCTATGTCAGTCAAACTCACAGTGTTGTAATAAAGATTAGATAATGGGTGTGCTCCACAGATTTTAGCCACAGAAACTGCTGGAATGAATGGGGCATGGTATTTTATTATAGGAATCCAGAGAGAGGAGACGGCACAATTTTCTTAATGACTTCTCCCATTCCTCTCCATTCCACGCTCAGGTGAGAAGGTGTTCCCTTCTCATTGTTGCCTCAGCACCTTCTGCAGTACCTTATCAGGTTATATTAAAACCATGTATATAAATACCAGCCATACCCTTTGCCCAGCATGCAAGCTCCTACATGTAGAGTCGGTTAGTTAGTTTTTTTTTTTTTTTTAACTCAGCATCTACTGCTCCTCTGGGAGCAGAGAGAGAGCTGAAAAATGTTCTTAAAGTGAAGAATCGAAGGCAGAAAAATGTCAAGAACTAGAATGGTCTTTTAGAAGATAGTCTGAGAAACTAATTGTAAGAGATGAAAACATTTAAGATAGTGGCAATGGAGGAAGGAAGAGAAGGAGATAAACTAGGAGCTCACCCAAGGAGGAAAAATATTTGAAATTTTTGAAAATATTTGGAATATTGGCTAAAAGCAATATACCATCAATGTTTTAGAGAGTTCAAAACACATTATGTGTTCTGTTGATAGGGTCTTCAATGTCACCTTGAAAAAGTTGGTAGGGATTTGTGTTTCGGAAATAAAAAGAATCCTTGATCAGGCACTTAATAAATTATGATTAGTGTTATATGAAGCCTTTGTGGGTTTTTAAACCAGTTTAAAGCAGAACTCTAAACCCTTCATGGAACTTCAGTAATATTAGAGACGATAAACTTGAAACAGAAGATATTAAGAAGAGATGGCAAGAATACACAGAAGAACAGTACAAAAAAGATCTTCACGACCCAGATAATTATGATGGCATGATCACTCACCTAGAGCCAGACATCCTGGAATGTGAAGTCACGTGGGCCTTAGGAAGCATCACTACAAACAAAGCTAGTGGAGGTGATGGAATTCCAGTTGAGCTATTTCAAACCCTAAAAGATGATGCTGTGAAAGTGCTGCACTCAATATGTCAGCAAATTTGGAAAACTCAGCAGTGGCCACAGGACTGGAAAAGGTCAGTTTTCATTCCAGTCCCAAAAAAGGCAGTTCCAAAGAATGCTCGAACTACCACACAATTGCACTCATCTCACATGCTAGTAAAGTAATGCTCAAAATTCTCCAAGCCAGGCTTCAGTAATACATGAACTGTGAACTTCCAGATGTTCAAGCTGGATTTAGAAAAGGCAGAGGAACCAGAGATCAAATTGCCAACATCCGATGGATCATTGAAAAACCAAGAGAGTTCCAGAAAAATCTCTATTTCTGCTTTCTTGACTATGCCAAAGCCTTTGACTGTTTGGATCACAATAAATTGTGGAAACTTCTTCAAGAGATGGGAATACCAGACCACCTGACCTGCCTCTTGAGAAACCTGTATGCAGGTCAGGAAACAACAGTTAGAACTGGACATGGAACAACAGATTGGTTCCAAATAGGAAAAGGAGTAAGTCAAGGCTGTATATTGTCACCCTGCTTATTTAACTTATATGCAGAGTACATCATGAGAAACGCTGGGCTGGAAGAAGCACAAGCTGGAGTCAAGATTGCCGGGAGAAATATCAATAATCTCAGATATGCAGAAAGTGAAGAAGAACTAAAGAGCCTCTTGATGAAAGTGAAAGAGGGGAGTGAAAAAATTGGCTTAAAGCTCAACCCTCAGAAAACTAAGATCATGGCATCCAGCCCCATCAGTTCATGGCAAATAGATGGGGAAACAGTGTCAGACTTTATTTTTGGGGACTCCAAAATCACTGCAGATGGAGATTGCAGCCATGAAATTAAAAGATGCTTACTCTTTGGAAGGAAGGTTATGACCAACCTAGACAGCATATTAGAAAGCAGAGACATTACTTTGCCAACAAAGGTCCATCTAGTCAAGGCTATGGTTTTTCCAGTGGTTATGTATGGATGGATGTAAGAGTTGGACTATAAAGAAAGCTGAGTGCCAAAGAACTGATGCTTTTGAACTGTGGTGTTGGAGAAGACTCTTGAGAGTCCCTTGGACTGCAAGGAGATCCAACCAGTCCATCCTAAAGGAAATCAGTCCTGGGTGTTCATTGGAAGGACTGATGTTGAAGCTGAAACTTCAATACTTTGGCCACCTTATCCTGATGTTGGGAAAGATTGAAGGCAGGAGGGGAAGGGAACGACAGAGGATGAGATGGTTGGATGGCATCACCGACTCAATGGACATAAGTTTCGGTAAACTCCAGGAGTTGGTGATGGACTGGGAGGCCTGGCGTGCTGTGGTTCATGGGGTTTCAAAGAGTTGGACATGACTGAGTGACTGAACTGAACTGAAGCTTGAAATCTGATGTTTATGAGGCAAGGAGAAGGTTTTAGCAGTATCCAAGAACAACCTTTTCATCTGCAGGATTAATGACTCATTCCTAAATACTCAGTGATGAGCTGCTGCTTTTCAGGTACCTTCCTATGGGCTAGTTTTCCAACAACAGAAAAATAAAAATGATCCCAAACCTAAAGAAGCTTTCAGTCTGTAGGGGAGACTGAAAATTACCTGGGCACTGTTATATTGTGCTGTGAGCTTTGGGATTATACAGGTGGGATGTTTAATCCAGTGTAAAGAGTCAGAGAAAACTTCCTCAAAGGTGCGATCCATAAACTGGTATCTGAAGGATGAATAGAAAATAGCTAGAGATAAGGAGGAGAAAGAACTGTTTTGTGCAGAAACAGTGAAAAAAATTTCAGTGATGTTGAGGGGTAAAATTCAATGAACATGGAGGGTAGATATCAAGGAACTAGCTAGTAGATGTAATCAGGACCCAGTGATGTAGGTAATTGTAAGCTATATAACAAGGTCAGAATTGCATATGTGAAATAAAACCCCTCTCTATGTACTCAGCCTGATAATTCAAGGAAACAAACATTGAGAAGTCACAGGCTTTAGGGATAATCCATGTCAGCAATGGTTGCAGTCTGAGCAGTGAGAAAGTAGGTTCAGAGGCAGATGACCATAAGAGATATTTAAGAGTAGACTTGACCAGTGTTGATTAGACATGGTAAGTTAGGGAGAGGGGTCAGATTTAAGTTTTGTATTCATTTTTGGCTTGTGGTCCCTAGTGGGTAGAAGTATTATTTTCTGAACTGAGGAGCCAGGAAGGAGAATAGTTTGGGTTTCATTAGATATTGAGTACAGTTTACAGTTTTAGATGTACTGAGTTTGAAATGTCTATGTAATATCCAAGTGGAGATTAATGAAAGTGGCAGTCAAGAGAGAAACTTATTAAATCAATAATATACAATTCAGAGCTATCAAAATATGGATATTAATTGAAATAATGAGAGGAGATAAACTGGCCTAGGGAGTACAAGTGGAGTAAAAACGAGGCCTAGGACAGAACTTGTAGAGATGACCAATTATTTTCTTTTAAATCATCTTTACTGAAATTTAATTTATATACCACAGAGTGCACCTATCTTAGGGCTTCCAAGGTGGTGCTAGTGGTAAAGGATCTGCCTGCCAGTGCAGGAGATGCAAGAGACGTGGGTTTGATCCCTGGTCAGGAAGATCCCTTGAAGTAGGAAGTGGAAACCCACTCCAGTATTTTTGCCTGGGAAATCCAAGGGACAGAGAATCCATGGCAGGCTACAGTCCATGGGATCACATAGAGTTGGACATGACTGAGCATACACATACACACACACACACACCCATATTAAGTAAACATTTTAGTGATTTTTACAAATGTACACATCCCTCACACAAATGTACACATTTTACAAATGTACATGCCTCTCACACAAATGTACACGTTTTACAAATGTATACATGCCTCTAACTCTAATCAAGATACAGAAAATATCTAGTGTTGTGCTGGATCTGGATTGCGAGTTCCAATTATTTAATTTTTAGGAGTTTTGAATGCTGGTTATTAAGTATAGACTTTGTTGGAAATTATTTGATCTTACAGTTAAATCAATTTTATTAAAAATATACTTGAAACTTATTTCCCAGTTATTTACTGTGTTTAACTATGATTTTGGAGTTATTCATATGTGTTTTATTTGAATGGAAGGAGTCCTGTATCTTAGTAAGGGTTCAGTCATGTCATGTTGGTAACTAGAAATGGGCCATAGTGAGAGATTTAATGTCGTGGAATTTGGCAAACATTTACAAATCAGGGCTTGACATTTTTTAGCTGATTGTCTAGATGTAAGTCAGTGAAGGGTAAAATGTTAATAATAAAGATTAAATTTGAAAGTGACATATCTATAGCTGTTACTTTATGAATAGCATAAAAATTGAGGCTATTTGAAGATATGTTCCTCCTATATTTGAGAACTATTACCTGGTTCAGGAAAGCAACTACTCATGTCTTTATTAAACAAGATAGGTTCCACAGAAGCTTAATAGATGTAATTTATAAAAGGATGAGAAGGAATTTAGCAGTATGTGACCTATCAGACGTAATGAAAATAAATTTATTGGGAAAAGAATGAGAGAGTTGGGATACAACATTATTTGTGAAAACTTGGTTGAATTGGACTCACAGGTAGCTTATGTATGTCAAAGTTTGGCAAAAGCCAGTGAAAGCATTTTGTGAGAATTAATTGCCCAATGGAATTTATAAAGAAGTGTATTATATATTTTGTTATTTGTAAATTGTGTATGGTACGATTTTTTATCAGTAAAACTTATAAAACATATACAAAAACTATATAATATATATTTATATATATATATATATTTTCACAGAGAGCTGGTTATTAAGTACTTACTAGCACAGCACTGGTCATACATTCTCGCACATTGATAAGGGTGAGATGTCAAAAGCCCCTAATATTATTGTCTCCCTTTAAGTCCGGCAATAATTGCTTTACTTATTTTGGTGCTCCTGTGTTGAGTGCATATATAATTAATACCTGTTACATCTTCTTGATGAATTGTTCCCTTTATCATTATATGCTATCCATCTTTGTTTCCTGTTACCTTTTTTTTAGCTGGAAGTCTATATTACCTGGTATGAATATGGGTTATACCTACTTCTTTTTAGCTGTCATTTGCTTGGAGTATCAAATTCTGTCCCTTCACTTTGAGCCTATGTTTGTCTTTAGAGTGTGTCTCCTAGACATACTATATGGTTGTGTTTTTTTAAAATCCATTTAGCTACTCTCTATGTTTTGATGGGTGAGTTCAATCCATTTACATTTAGGGTGCTTATTGATTAAATGAGAACCTAGTACTGCCATTTTATGTTTTGTTTTTTGGCTCCTTTGTCTCCAATTTTTTTTTGCGTGTGTGTGATTCTGTCTGCCATGTTGATTTGGTGGTTTTCTGTGATGTTTTATTTTCCTTTTTTTGTGTGTGTTTAGTGTCTCTGCTCTACATTTATGTTTTGTGGTTATTGTGAGGTTTGTATTATAAATGTCTCATCAATAAAACAGTCCTTTTTCTCCTGAAAGCATCTTATCTTCAGTTATCTATATGGTTTCTATCATTTTCCTTTACCTCTTTTATGTTTCTGTTGTCTCATAGATTACTGATTTTTATGTTGTAAGTTTGTTACCAAACTGAAGTAGCCATAGTTATTCTTACTCTTTTTTTAATCTTTAACCTTTAGTTAAATGTTTAACACCTATTATGATATAGAGCTGCATTTTTCTGATTCTGTTTATCACTTTGCTCAGAATTTTGTGTACTCTTGCCATTTTGTTTCAGTTAGAAGAGCTCCTTTAAACATTTTTTGTAAAACAGGTCTACTGTTGATGAACTCCCCCAGGTTTCGTTTGTTTAGGAAAGCCTTTATTTTTTCGTTACAAGCTGATTGATAATTGTGCTGGATAGAATATTCTTGGCTGACAATATTTATCTTTTAGTATTTTGGGCATGTCATCCTGCTCCCTCTTGGCCTATAGAGGTCTTGCTGAGAAATATGCTGATAAGCCTAATGGGGGCTCCTTTGTAGGTTACCATACGTTTTTCTTGGCTACCTTGAAAATTCTTTGTCATTGACTTTGGACGTTTTAATATGTTGTGCTTGGAGAAGATCTTGTGTTGAGATTACTAGTTGTTTTCTTAGCTTCATGGACTTGTAAATCTGGTTCCTTCCCCAGGTTTGGGACGTTCTCAGCTAGTACTTCTTTAAGTAAACTTTACTGTTCTCTCCCTCCCTTTGGGATACTGCTTGTTATTATGTTATCCTTCCTAAATGGATTGGATAATTCTTTGAATATTTCTTAATTCTTTGGTTCTTTTTTAGAGTTAAAATCTCTTTGGTTAAGTATTCCTTTTATTCATTAATTTTACTCCTGAGTTCATTAAACTGCCTTTCTGCATTTTCTTGCAGCTTGTTGAGTTTCTTCATGACAGCTATTTTGAGTTTTTTATCAGTTAGACCACATCATTCTGTGACTTCAATTTGGTTTCTGTGGAAGCATTGTTTTCTTTTGTGATACAGTTTCACTGTGATTTTTTTATGGTGCTTTACAGATTATTTCTCTGCCAGCCCATTTGAAGTAGCAAACTCTTTTCTTTTTTAGGTAAGTCTTCCCCTTCTTCCCCTCCTTTTCCCCCAGTAGATTCTAAGGATTCAACTAGTTAGAAATTAGATGCCTCCCCCTGCCTCACCCCCGCCACCAGCCAGTGGGTTGTTATAGCACAAGTTTTTGGTCTCTCCTTCCTGTGGTTATATTTGAGAATTGGCAGTTTCTATACTCCACTACCTCCATAAGAGGTACCACTCAGTGCTCTGGTTGTTGCTCCTGTTCTCTGGGATCATTGGTTCTTTGCTGCTGATGGCGTCATTGGTATTGCTGCGTGGGGCACTGGAATTGTGTGTGTTTCTGCCATGTCCAGGGTCTCCTGGGTCACATACTTCATTGTTGCTAGGAGGGTGGAGAGTAGGGCAAGCACTAAGATTTTCAGTACTGCTGCCATGTGTGGGATTTTCATGTAACAGGGTGCCGCAGTGGTGGGTGGAGTGCAGGGTTGCAGATATGACTTAAAGGACAAAGTTTCAGGTTCCTCTGCTGCTACTTCCCACTTCCTATAGCTTGGGGCACCACTGTGGCTGAGACACCAGAGTTGTGTCCATTGCCTTCCCTGATGCTACTGGTTCTCTGGGCTTGGCCACCATGGCTGAAGGTCTAGGATCACAGACACCCTCTTTCCCTTAATTCTGTCTCCTCAAGTCTTCACACTTTTAGGTGAACAGGTGTCTGGAATTCTCTGGCATCCTGGTGTGTTGCACAATGTCACCTTTGTTGACTTGTGAGTGTTTTACTGGTTGTAGATTGAGATGCAGAGACCAAGAAAGTGTCTCATGCTGCCATGATGCTGAAGTCACTCCTCTATTCTGTTTTTTTTTCTGTAAGTGCTCAAACCTATGTGAAGGGGTTATGTCACTGGTGATTACTGACAAGTAGTTGTGCATGCAAAATTGCAGGAGTTGGAGCTCTGGATTCCTGATATAAATAAACAAGACTTTGGATATAAGAAAGACAAAAGTCACCTCTTCTAGACTAACTTAGAAAATGGCCAATAAGTTTTTTAAAAAAAACAGTAAAATCTCTTAGCAATTCTAAAGTCAGCTTTGGAGCCTGGAAGCCAAACTGTGTTTTGTACATCCCATTATTAATGCCACATTCTATGAAATTTGCATGTTTGCTTCTCACTGAAGGTTCTGAGTTTCTCCAGGGAAGAAATAGCATCTTTATCTTTGTATCTTCTGTTGCACATAATATCTAATAGGTGCTTGATAACTTTCTTTTTGAAGAATGAAACAACATAGGAGGTAATAGATTGGGGACAAGGTTTAAGAGACAGAAGTAAAATGGAAAGTTTGTTTGAGAATTGACTGAATACTGATGAAAAGAAAGGCAGGAAACTTGAAATTACAGCTTGAGATTTTAGCTGAGCTCTTCAGCTCTCCTCAGTGTAAAATAAGGGTTTATACAATGTAACTTGTTTGATAATGCATATTTGAGGACCCTGAACAAAAGTGGCAAGTAAGTCAGGCCTCTGTTGAGGGTATGTGATACTTGATTTCTCAAAACCATCAATTTCCTTATGTAAAAGGCTTTTTAAAGTAGGAGGTAGTTGCCAAGGACTATGGGAAATTCTTAATGAAGCATAGGATCATTTTTTTCCATGAAATAATGCAGTGAAAGCTAAAAGAGTTCAAAAACATCATAGTGGAGCTCCAGAACTCATGTATGTCAAGAGTTCTATTTCTCTCTTTTTTTTCATACTTAAGTTCTCCCCTCTGTAATCTGATTTGAGTCCACCAGGAATAATCCCATATGCCCTTCATTTGTATATGCTTCAGTCTCTTCAAGAAACTTAAGATTTCCCAGGTCATCTTTCAAGACTGCACATTCACTAACCTGACTTCATCTTCACTCTCTTTGGCCTCCTTCCACTCTTTCTAAAGCTATAGTATCTTTATCATTGTCAGTTAGAGTTCATCGTCTCTCTCTCTTCTCCCCCAGAGTTTCCAGTCTTCAAATCCAGAGGGTCAGACTGCACTCCCTGCTACCCCTCCTTTGGTGTAATCTTCATGGACACATCATGTCTCATTTCACGAAGGTTTTATAATTCCTAGCTCACTCACTGTCGTTTTCTCTAACACTTTCTCATTATCATAGGAACTGATTTTAGATTTTATGTTAATAATTCTTTCCTGATCTCCAGGTTCCTTAACTCTTTTCCAGAGAACCTTGCATCAACCTTATGCAGCCATAATTGAATCCCAGATTGAGATTCCCTAAAATCACACCCCTTCTACAATTTTAGTTATAAGCATCTTACTGTCCAATTGTCATCTCTTATTCAGTGCCTCTAGTACACTTGGCAACAATCCTTTCACTCCATTGGGTTTACCCTAATACCACATTTTCATTGTTATTTGCTCCCTCCTTTTGTACTTAGCTTGAGTTCTCTAGTCTAACTGTGAAATATCTCTGCTCAGACCTTGTGCTTCATTTCAGAGTTTGGCTGTTGTATGACCCTAAACCCTAACACCCTTGTGGCAGAAAGCAAAGAATTAAAGAGCCTCTTGATGCAAGTGAAAGAGGAGAGTGGAAACAATTGGCTTAAAACTCAACATTCAAAAAAAGAAGATCATGGCATCTGGTCCCATCACTTCATGGCAGTAGATGGGGAAACAATGGAACCAGTGGGAGACTCTAGTTTTTTGGGTTCCAAAATCACTGCAGATGGTGACTGGAATCATGAAATTAAGTAAGACATTTGCTCTTTGGAAGAAAAGCTATGTCCAACCTAGACAGCATTTTAAAAAGCAGAGACATTAGTTTACCAACAAAGGTCCATCTAGTCAAAGCTATGGTTTTTCCAGTAGTCATGTATAGATGTGAGAGTTGGACTATAAAGAGAGCTGAGCACTAAAGAGTTGATGCTGTTGAACTGTAGTATTGGAGTAGACTCTTGAGAGTCCCTTGGACTGCAAGGAGATCCAACTAGTCAATTCTAATGAAGTCAGTCCTGAATATTCATTGAAAGGACTGATGCTGAATCTGAAACTCCAATACTTAGGCCACCTGATGCGAAGAACTGACTCATTGGAAAAGACTCTGATGCTGAGAAAGATTGAGGGCAGGAGGAGAAAGGGACGGCAGAGGATGAGATGGTTGGATGGCATCACCAACTTGATGGACATGAATTTGAGCAAGTTCTGGGAGTTGGTGATTGACAGGGAAGCCTGGCATGCTGCATTCCATGGGGTTCCAAAGAGATGGACATGACTGAGTGACTGAACTGACTCCACTGAAAGCACTTGTCAGAAATTTCCAATGACCTCCACATGGCTAAAGCCAAAGACCACATCTTAACCTTCATCTTTCTTGAGCTTAGATGTAACACTTGGATTCTGGGCTACTGTTTTCCTCTAAGAGATTAGATATTTCTCTGGCTCCTTTGCTGATATTAGTCCTTGAATCTCTTCCATTCTCTATTTACTCTCACTTCAGAGTGATGTTATCTGGACTTTCGTTTTTTAAATTATTTAAAAAGTGATGATTTCTAAATCTGTGCCTGCAACTTAGCGCCGTATGAACTCAGCTATCTGGCTGCTCTCTTAACAGTTCAATTTGGATGACAAATTAGCATCTGAAGCTTTATATGTCTGCAGATTGACTGCCAGTTTCTCTCTCCATCCCAATCTGTTGCTTCTTGTCTTCTTCATCTCAGTAAAGAGTAGCCTCATCCTTCCAACTGAATATGCCAAAGTCTCGGATGTGTCCATGACTCTTGCCTTTTTCTCCAGTCCTACTTCCAATGAGAAAATCTAGTCTCTATGTTTAATTTGTGCACAGAATTGTGATGTTTTCTAACTGCCTTTATTTCTATCTTCCTGATTTAACAACCATCATTTCTCACTTGAATGGTTGAAATAGCTTCCTGACTGTTCTCTTTCCTATGTTGACATCCATTTTCAATCCAGTAGTCCAAAGGTTTCTTTGGAAACATGTCAGATCACAGCACCTTCCAGTGGTTTCCGATAACAAGGGCATGCCACTCAGAGCAAAAGAAATTTTTGTTAAAATAGTTTGCAGCACCTTTTGATATCTGGTCCTTTGTTGTCTCCTAGATACCATGTCCTTTGATTTTACCCTATCCTTCCTAAACTTCAGCCATAATGACCTCCTCCCCTTCCTCAAAGTTACCAAGTATGCTTCCATATCATGGCTCAGTCTCACATTCTCTTTTTTCTGAAAGATTTCTTCTCCAGTAGTCATGTGGCCTTCTCTCTCTGTTACTTATGGTCAAATGTTGCTAATTAGGTAAGCTTTCTTTTTTTACCATAAATAAAAATTCTCCCTCCTCCTATTGCTTTTCTTTTCTTCCTTATTTTGCCTTATTTATCATTTATATTTCCTCTTGTTTGTTTACTATAAGTCAGATAATTTAATTGATATAATTCCTTCAGTCTGATGAATTGTAAATTATAATTCTTATTTTTTTTTAATTGGAGGACAATTGCCTTATAATTTTGTGGTGGTATGCAGCAACACGAATTAGTCATAATTATATATATGTGTGTGTGTATATATATATACATATATACATACTATAAATTGCTTCTCTCTTTTGAGCCTCCCTCCCCCACCCCTATTCTACCTCTCTAGGTTGTCAGAGTGCCAGACTGGGCTCCCTGTGTTATATAACAGCTTTTAACAGTTATCAAAAAAGAAGTTGTGGTACATATATACAATGGAATGTTACTGAGCCATTAAAAGGAACAAATTTGAGTCAGCTGTAGTGAGGTAGATGAACCTAGAGCCTGTTACAGAGTGAAGTGAGTCAGAAAAAGAAAAATAAATATTGTATATTAATGCATATATATTTAATCTAGAAAAATACTACTGATGAACCTATTTACATAGAGAAAATGGAGATGCAGATGTAGAGAATGGACTTGTGGACATAGTGGGGGAAGGGGAGGCTAGGAGAAATTGAAAAAGTAGCGCTGACGTATATACCATACGTCTTCTAAGCAATAAACTTGGAGTTATAAATGCCAGTTCATGAGGGGCCCTGTTGTGTTTTAGTGGCCAGCACAAAGCAAGAGCTTAGTCTGTGATTTTTAAATTAATTAATGTAGGATCATTCTATATTTTGATTTCTTTACTTTGGCATACAAAAATGCTATTGTTTTATTAAAGCTCTACACACAGTGTTCTTCAAGAAACCCCAGATTGTCTTTTCCCCTTCAGCTACTCCTAGTTCATCATTGGTTTTGGTGATTTAGCCTGCATATCATTTCCCAATTGCTTTTCCACTTGACTTAAATTTTTTTTTTTTTTGTAAAACAGGCATATAAATAAATAGAAAATACTCATATTGAATTTTATTAGAGTGAGGTGAAACACTGAGAACTATCTGTGGAGTAACAATGGCTTTAGGTAATGTTGAAAATGGCTGGCGGTTTGTCCGAGTTGGGAGCATATGGAGGGAACACTGCCCTTGTACTGCGGTCGGGTAGAAGGCTTGAGGAGACCACATTTGCAGGAATAAGTTGGAATTCGTCCAGAGTGGGTTGTCAAACTTCCTTGCAGGCATTCCAGTTGATTTAAAATGTTGCACTTAGCACTAAAACCTATTATTTATCTATTTCTACCTTTTTTATTAGAATACCATCTACTCATTAAGAGACATCAGCTCATGGTCAACTTTGCCCTTTGGCCTGAGGGTTTCATTCCATGACCCCTGTAATGGGTAAGGGTCCTTTTCTCTAGTGCCAGTTGGGGAGATGGCAACCCCAACCCAGAGCACAGATGGCGATTGAAAACGATGCAGTTCAGCCTTCTTAGGTGACCTTGGCTAGGCTGCTCACAGGTCTCTCTCTGCTCCATAAATTACAGGTAATTACGCAGAAATAGGAGATCAGCTCATTCCCTTGAGTTATATGTGAAGTGCAACTGACTTCACTTAGGGCTGAGCAGCAGTGAAGTATATTAATATCGGCTTAATTTGTGGTAATTGAGGTAGCAATAAAGAATTACCCCTGGAATATTTTATTCCCATGATCTTACGAGGGTTTAAGCTATGGAAGCGGTTTTTTGGTCATAGTATAAAATGTCCCATTCTCTCTCATCAGGAACTTAGTGTAATTAGCGTCTGGCAGACAACACTGTGTTCAGTCATTTCCCCTGTCCCTTGGATGCATTTTTATTAGCCAAACCATCAAGTAACCTTATTTATTATTCTAGATAGAAGCATTTTGATCTCATTAACATGGATAATTTTCTCCAAACTTATGTAGTCGTACTGCAGCCAAAGCTCCCTTTATGACAATTAAGATATACAGTTTTTTTCTTCTGGTGTCTTACTATACAATTAAGATACCATTCAAATCAGTAAATTTATTAGTATATTAACACACTAATTGGATTACAAACACATCTTCTTATTCCTGAAATGTTTATGATTTAATTGACTTGTTTAAACTAATTTTCATCTCCCTTTGCAATTATAACTCGTTGTTAATTGAACTTATTTACACATGGAATACTGATACTGCATTCCCCTGAACCAAGGAAATACATCTAGAGGTCTCATCAGAGTGTTAGGTTTTTGGCTTTATTCACTGGGCACCTGAAACTGCTACTAGGGATAAAAATGATCTTAAAATGTTCATTTGCTGATACATGTAAGAATTAATTGCAGTAGCTTGTAGGACAAGTATGATTTTGTTAGTCTATACTTATTTATTTATTCATGTACCCTCTATGTGGAAGAGCTGTTGCTTAAGAAACATAGTCATTTCCTTTCTATTTAGGTAGGAATCTGTAGCGGCAGTGACCAGGTCTGCTATCACAGAGGTAATCGACACAGTGATATGTTTTAGAAAGCTGTGATTCTGCACTGCTGTTTCCAAGTCTTGAATGCTCTCTGAATTAAAGATTTTTAAAGGAGACAAAGAGACATACATGCATGTTTATGGGAAGTAATTTCAAATGCACTATAACACCCAATGGCAGTGAATTACATCCATGGGGTAAAAATCATGACTTGACTTTAAAATTGTATTGTCTTGGGAAAAGGGTGCTGAAACATACACAGAGTTGTCCATGGTGATTTTGAAGACCTTTACTTCTACGTTTTTCCACCTTGCTACTTTGAATTTCCTCTTTGTCATTCCTGTTGCTTAAGCTGTAAGCCACATGAAAAAAGTACCTAAAACAAAGATGAATACCTGTGTGACCAGTCCCCACGTTGAGGAATTGACTGTCACCAGCATGCCAAAATCCCTCTCCCCTTTCTTTCCAATATTTCTCAAAATGGCCATCATCCTAACTTTTAGGGTAATTACTGTCTTGCTTTTCCTTTTAAGTTTATATCCAAGTATCTATTCCTGAATAGAAATCTTCCAACTTAATATGGAAAGTCACAAATCACCTATTCTTTTGTGTCTAGGTCTTTGGCTCAATAATAATATTGTGAGTATATGTCCCATATCTAAATTCTTATGTGTGGCTATAGTTTGCTTATTTTTATTGCTGTGTAGTATTGCATTGTGTGAACATAACACAAATGATGTATTCATTCCATTGTTGATGACCATTCTGGTTGTTTCCAGGTTAGAGCTATGACATAGATGTAATACTGGATTTGGAGATATACTTTGAAGTGAAATATCTAGGTCAGAGTCCTACAATTTAGTTTTTAAAAGTAGCTTATGAGAATTTCCATGGTTCTTCATTCATGTTACTCCTTTAAATTGTCAGTCTTTTTAGTGGTGCAATGGTATTTAACTCTGATTTTAAGTTACATTTTCCTGATGATTATGGGGGTCCAGAGTCATTTCCCATTTATATTAAACTGTTTAGATGTAAGCTTTCAATTATTCAATATTTTTATTTACTATCTCTTTTGGGCTTTCTGCCCCAAGGCTTCTCAGATTTCCCCTCTGTACCCAGAGAGTGCCTCTTCCATCTTGCTGGACCATATTCTGAAGTATCTACACCTTTGACACATTTTCACCCATAACTGTATGAGTACTCCTCCTCTCTAAAGTATTTTTCCCCACCTGCACTTCTTAACCCATCTGGATTTGGAGCCTAGGGAAGTCTTCTCTTTAAGAGCAATTGGAATTCTATAATGCAACAGACCTGCTTTACAATAAATTATGCCTGAGGTTACTTACTGTGTGAAGATTTTTTACCTCTCTTTCCTAAGTTTTCATCACAATTCCTGTTAGCCTTTCAGTAGAATTAATTAAGTTATGTGCATGTGTGTATGCTTAGTTGTGTCCAACTTTTTGCAACCCCATGGACTGTAGCCCACCAGGCTCCTCCATCCATGGAATTTCCTAGCCAAGAACCTGGAGTAGATTGCCATTTCCTTCTCCTGAGGATCTTCCTGATCTAGGGATCGAACCTGCATCTCCTATGTCAAATGTAGCATTTTAAGTGAATACCTTATGGTTCTGAAGATCAGAAATCTTAAAAGGATCTCACTGGTGAAATCAAGGTGTTGGCAGGGCTGCATTGTTTTCTGGAGAACTTTAGGGAAGAATCTGTTTTCTTGCCTTTTCCAGATTCTACAGACCACCTATCTTCCTCGATTCATGGCCCTTTCTTTCTCACTTCCCTCTGACCCTGAATTTCCTAGCTTGCTTTTCCACTTTTAAGAACTCTTATGATTATATTGTGCTCTTTTGGATAATACAGGATAATCTCTCCATATCAAGGTCACATAATTGACATACTTAATGCCATCTGCAATTTTAATATCCTTGACATGTAACATGCTAATAAAATATTCTCAGGTTCTAGGGATGTGAATATCTTTGCGGGTGTATTATTCATATGATACACAATTTTCATATGAAGAAAGTGTTAGAAAGCATCATGAATTGCAAATGCACTTTACTTTATGAAATTTTTGTCTTGCCTAAACTGATGTCCTTGAACTTATTTATGACTTTGCTTTCAAAGCAGAGAATTGACCTCAATATAAAAAAATAGATAAAATTTTTGATAAAAACTCTGACAGAAAAAAAAATTCACAGGAGATAAAGTGAGAGTAAGATGATGGTCAAAATAGATCATTTTAAACCTGAAGTTGGCATAGTTTGTTTGGGAAGTCCCTTTTATCCTTAGGCAGATCTTATAGCGTGAAACAAATCTGTTACACTCCAGACAGATTTATCATTTTCACTACTTCATTCAATTTGCGTTGTAAGAAATTCATTTGGGGATGCTGGAGAATACTTCTCAAATTCATGCTGTTGATTAAACAGGGCAGAGTAGCTGTGGACCAGAATTGGTAAAGAGTTATAGAGGGAGAAGGCAGTGGGAGTTGATGTGAGTAATGGTTTCTATCCATGCCTTGAAAAATCCTCTTTAAATTACACTTGTAAGTGGATGGGAGAGCGCCTTCTCTTGAAGCCACCATCAATTGTATGCCCAGGTTGCAGTTCTTTTTAATACATCAGCCTCTTTCCTTCTAACACACTTGTTCTTCTGTCTGGAGAGGAGAGACTGTAGTCTTCACAGTGACAGAAGGACACGAGGGCCATTGACTCAAGAGTGAAATGAAAGGACAGAATATTTAGCCTCAAATCCTCTAGAAAATATTAAGTCAACCTCCTAGGATGAAGGCTTTTTTCAATAGAAGTTGCATAACATTTAGTTGAATTGAAATTTTGATGGATTCTTTTCCAAAGGAAGGGAGTCCGCTGATTAGCTAGTCGTGTTCCTTTGCTACTTCTTAGGGCATATTCTGATGCTTTTAGCTACTGTTCAGGAGTTGTTTTTAATGAAAACATTTACAATGCAGTCATGTAGTAGAAGAAATACAACTAGAAATGAGGAACATATATTTTGAGTGATATGGACTTGGATTCAAATCCCACTAGAGAGCTGTGTGACTTTAGGTAAATTAATACATTTCTTATCTGTAAAATGGAATAGCCGTATCTAATGCATTGGGTAGTTATGATGATTAAATGTGGGATGATGCATGTAAAGCATTTAGTAAACAGCTTATGTACAGTATCTTGATACTGTACATAATGTGATATCATTACCTCCCTCCAGACTTCAATTCTTCTAGGAGCCACAAAATTAATGTAACTATATTGGAAGCTGAGTGTAAGAGGTGGTGTGTGTGGAAACTAACAAATTGGTGACCAAAGGAACTTAAGTTAAAAATTACTTAAAATACTTGAAAAGTGAAAGTCACTCAGTTCTGTCCGACTCTTTGCAACCCCATGGACTATATAGTCCATGAAATTCTCCAGGCCAGAATACTGGAGTGGGTAGCCATTCCCTTCTCCAGGGGATCTTCCCAATCCAGAGATTGAACCCAGGTCTGCCACATTGCAGGTGGTTTCTTTTCCAGGCTGAGCTACCAGGGAAACCCTAAAAAACCTTAGGTGCACCAAGTAAAACATGACGCGGGAACAACCTTGACATTCAGGCAGTGATAGTTAGCTGCTTTTGTCAGAGATTTCTCATCACCAGTGACCACACCATAGGGGAGACTTAGACCCTGCATGCACCAGGAGTTTAGACACTGCTTTTCTGTTTCCCTGGCTTTGGGAATCACCTTTTCATTAGGGTCCTTTCACCCAACCCTAATCTATAAAATAAAAGTATATCTACCTTACAAGATTGCTTTGAGGATTGATTAGAGGTGATATCTGTAAAACATCTAGCAAGAAATTGGGAACTGTAAGTACTTAATATATGATAGGAATGTATTTTCTCAAACTTAAAATAGATTCTCATCTTCTACTGTACCTGTTACAGTTATTCGAGTCTTTCTAGAATGACTTATCTCTGTCCCCTCAATGTGAAGATGATTCTTATTTCACTTTCTTAGTATATCACAAAACACCACATAATCAGCTGTATTCAGGTTTAATAGGACACAAGGAAAAGTGAAAAGCTTCCATTGTCCAGTTACATAAATATAAAAAATCTATTCGTGCTATGCCAAGAATAAAAATCTTCCAGTGCATTGTTTTAAAGAACTAACTTTGCGCATTATGGTCAGATTTTGTATGGGTACAATTTTGTGAGTGCCCATGGGGCTGTAAATACTGTTTCTAGGGGAAATTTTTCCAACCAAGCAGATGGTACTTGAGATCCAGCCTAATAGAGTGGTGAAAAGTATAGGTTCAGAAGTCAGAGAACCCTTCATTGAAATCTTGGATTTACCACCTGGTAGCTAACTGACAGAGTGAGTTTCTTAATCTCGCTGTCCTTCAGTTTCTCCATCTGCAAATGGGGATCGTATAAATACATCCCTCATGTAGCATTTGGAGGAATAAATGAAGTAACATCACACTTGATAAGCACATAGTAAGATATCAAGTATTACCTATTTAATATTACTATTGTTACTGTAGATTTTAAACACTTTTTAGAGTTTGCCAATGTTTATATTTTTAGATATGAGAGGACAATTGAGAGAGCCATTTGAGACACAAAACACAGTTTCCTAAGTGAATGTTATTTTATGCCTTTACCCAGCAGTTGAGAACCTTATGATGAAAGTGTTTGATGGCCTTATATTTAATTATTGTTGTTTCGAACTTTAACCCTGAATAATGCCAAATGCAGATGTGTAACAGAGACATCAGAAATGAAAACTGAATAGTGATCCTAGAACAGTGATAAATATTTTCTTGTTATAGTGAAGTTTGTATTAAAGTAAATACATTTTGGGGTCTAATATAGTGTGGCCTTTTCCTAATACTTTAAACAAAGTGTATGTAAGAAAATATAATGCTTTCTATTATATTGTAATTGATTTCTCCTATATCTTTACATGCACAGACACACTATTGTGTTTTCTCAGCGCTTGTATCTCATATTAAATGAAATAACATGGACATAATATTAAATAAAAGAACAAGGGTGAAGATAACTCAGCAGTTTGCGTCTGTGGCATTTTCTATTACTTATCCCGGGAGGCACTAAAGCGTGGCTTTTGTTGATTCACAGTAGGAAATAAAAGTTAAAGAAGTTGACTATGTAATCCATCTTTCCATACACAAATTAAATATCTCTCTCAGTGTTTGCATAGCGCTTATTGCAGAATATAGAGAAATATGCCTTAGCACATCATCTAAGCAATTTTTCACTTGATATTTAGCAAGATGTGATGGATTTTGCAGACTAAAAATAGTGAGAGTACCTAGATAACCAGCAGTGCACTTCCAATTTTATTCTAAAGTTATAGAATAAACTATAATGTATATGAGAAAGATCCTATATTAAATTTCATTGACTATATTTTATTTTTTTCTATTGTTGGATGGTGTATGGGTTCTCACAGATAGGGTTGGGGACTGTGGGAGCAGGCAGGGTAAAGTGACTGCCCCCTTCCTAGAGATAAGGAATGCTTGCCAGGCAGCATCCCTTCTATATGCAGGGCAATCAGTCCTGAGTTCTACCTCCTTTTCTGCATCCCGTTCTCAGGCTCCTGGAATCTGCATAACCCCCTTGCCCTGAATCACTCCACGACCAGGTACTGGAAGGTAGAAACAACTTTGTAGTCCATAGCCCACTGAAGTGGCTCAGAAACCACCCAGTCTTAGCTAAGCATACTCAGCTGCTTACTTTGCCTTGTCCATTCCCTCATGAAGACCACTCACTCCTTTTAGCCCCAGGCTGACCCTGGTACTTCTCTTTGTGGCCCTGCATGGTGAGGCATGCCCCCTGTTCTTAGGAACTGTGAGTCACAAAATATCTTTTCAGTGGCAATCAACTCCTTATCTGTTGACCTGAAGAAAAACAAAATCCAAGGTTCATTTTAAAACATAATTTTAGGACATTTTAAAAAAAATCATTAAGATTAGCTTTGGTGTCAACAATGAAAACATTCCCCCACACCCACCCCCAAATCCAGGGCATGGCTAGGAGAGCAAATAGCAATGAAAAGTGTGTCTTTTCTGTTCATTCTTTCTTTCTCCAAACAATATTTGATTATCTTTATGTGTTAGACATGACTTTAAGGGGCTTCCTAGGTGGCTGAGCTGGTAAAGAACCCAAAAACCTCTCAAGGAGCTCAATCCAGTGGGAGAACAGACATGAACATCTTTGAGTTTAACCTAGATACTAGGCGTGAGGAGAGCGGCCGTGTAACTGCTGGAGTGTTACGCCAGGCTGAAAATAATGAAGGCAAGAAGTGTTTCCAAGAGGCAGTGATACTCAGTTGAGGTTTCCCTTTTCTTATTCTTATTTGAAGGTAAGAATTTTACCTTTGTAGAGGTAAAATGTAATGTCTGTATGATAAAATACACCTTTTAAGAGTGTTCAGTTCCATGACTTGACAACTGCATACAGTTGCATAACCATCAGCACAATCAAGATACAATGTTTCTGTCATCACAGAGTTGTTCTCTTTTACCTCTTGGCAATCAGCCTTCTACTCTTACCCCTGCTCCTTGGCAATCTGTTTTCTGAACCAGTAGTTTTGCCTTTCTCAGAGTAGCACGTGAATGAATTTGTACATATGTGTATGCATGTATTCCCCCCACCCCCTTCATTCTGTTTCTTGATTTTTGAGTCTGTCCAGTACCATACTGTCTTGATTTCTCCTGTTTACTAGAATGTCTTGAAATCTAGTTCTACAACTCTGTGCTTTGTTTTCAAAATTGTTTGAAGCTTTTTTTCCCTTTGTCTTTCCATATTAATTAGAATCAGCTCCTCAGTTTTTTGCAAAGAATCTCCTGATATTTTTTTTTTTTTTAATTTTTTTATTTTTTTAATTATTGTTTTAGCCATACATTGTTATGATATCACCATGGGTTTACATATGCTTCCCCTCCGGGTCCCCCCTCCCTCCTCCCTCCCCCCCGGGAAATCTCGCTGCACCAGTCCCGAGCATCAATCCTGGGCTGGCGATTGATTAGACACATGACAATTAACATGCTTCAAGATTAGATTTTGATTGACTTTTCAACAGGCCAACTTTAGAAGCACTGCCATCTTACTGATAAGGGTTTTCTAATCATGATCATGATTCCTTGTGCCTTATTTAGGTCTTTAAAATTCGATCTCAGGAGTGCTTTATAGATTTTGGTGTGTAGCTCTTGCATATACCTATTTAATTTATCCTTAAGTGTTTTATGTTTTAATGCTGTTATATTTGTGTTATTTCTTTAATTCCAATTTCCAACTATTTTTTTGTAAAAGTACACCTATTAAGATTTTATAGACCTCCACTCTGACCACCCACCTTCTGCCATGTCGTCGAGACTACATTTTATTACATGATTAAATATGGAGAACATAGCAAAAATAAGACAAACTACTCAGCTATAGATCCGTTTATGTTGTTTACCCTTTTTGTGTAGCTGGTAAAACTACCTTCCAAGAATAATTAGGGCCTGCTAACTGATTTCTTGGTACCAGTGGAAGAAAGGTTCATTGTTCTTTCTATCTGATGTGCCAGATGGCTGTGCTGTGGCCAGTGAGGTGGGTGAAGTTGCCAGATCACTAGTTGGAGGAATCAGTGGGTAACATGACACTGGTTAAGTGCATGTGAAATATATTCAGAAAAGAATGGCTGAGAATATTGATATTATTCTGAACTTTATTGTTATAGTCATATTGATGTTTATTATATGGGCAGATATACAAATATGTATTTTATTTGTATTAAGTTTTAAATCTTTTTGGATACAATCAGCTCAAAAGTTGGAAGTACATACTTAAAAAAATTAGGTACTAAATTTCTGTTTTTCCAAAAAGTTGATGAAGAACGTTTAGCTTATGCAAAATACTTGTTGAATATCACTGTGGTCCCTATAGTGGGTAGTAATTGTCATAGGAAACAGAAGACAAATATGCTAAGAAACATCAGAATTAACTTCAAAAGTTTATAATTATATTAAAAGGAATGTGCCTGAAGACTGTGATTTAATATGCAGCTGCAGATGATATGTTTACATGTCACTGTGAAATATCATTTATCATTTAGATAAAATGGCTGTTTAAAATAGCTTTTATCCAATTTTTATTCTGGGCTATCTTGTGCAAGTATGAAAACTTGAAAAGTAGTTGTGAATGTGTTTTTTTTTTTTTTCAGCAGAAGAATATCTCCAATCATTAAATGATGTCAGGTTTATACCAGAGTGTTCAGATCCTTCAAACAGAAAACTAGTTAATTCCAACAGTGGATCAGTTTTTCTTTTTTTTTCCCCAATCCAATTTATGGAATCAAAGTAAAGGCTTTGGACGTTCACCCTGTCAAATGTGAAATGTCTGATATTATGGTGGATACTTTTGTGAAATTTAGTTAAAAGACTCACCATTAAAAATGAAATTATCTGGTTTTTCTGTATTACTAAAAATTATAGAGCATGTCATTATGGAAAAACACTGTTGTTACTAAATTAGGAAAACTTGGAGCCATGTGCTTAGTATTCATTGGGGTAAGCACGTAATTTACTATTGTTCCTAGTTTATCAATGGTAACAGAATTAAGAGTTGTCAAATTTTTACAGTTTAAATCCATACACAACTTAGAGTAACTGAACTACAAAGTTTTTACCTAGTTTATCAATG
>ML660765.1:32327055-32387812 GCA_007570785.1 Antilocapra americana | reverse complement strand
GGTAACAGAATTAAGAGTTGTCAAATTTTTACAGTTTAAATACATACACAACTTGGAGTAACTGAACTAAAAAGTTTTTATGGGAGAAGCTCTTCTGAATAAGATCAAAGGTAATTTTAGCTAGCAGAGGTGCTTTCCATCTACCTTTGCTGCCCATACTTAGCCAGGTGTTAGAAATACTTTAGACTCTGAAATATTTGAAAATAGACATAAATGTTCTTCCATGATATTGAACATTTTGGTAATGACTCATATAAAATTTTTGTTGCATTTTTTCCAAAATCAGTTTGAAATAATTTAATCAATTTATTTGTGAATGGAACACCAAGAAACATCAGCTCTTAGTGCTTTTTAATGAAAATATAACTGTTCAAAATTTATGAACAGGTAGGTGTTGCAGGGTACCTCTTTGAAAACAAGGGAAGATCAGAACAAATTAAATATTATTCCTCTAATGGTATACAAGATTTAACTTTGAAATTCTATAATTGTACTTTGCAATATTGCAAACTGTAGGAAACAGTTTTTGATGGAATTGCTATCTTTAACTGAAAGTGAAAGTCTCTCAGGCTTGTCCGACTCTTTTGAGACCCCATGGACTATATAGTCCATGGAGTTCTCCAGGCCAGAATACTGGAGTGGGTAGCCGTTCCCTTTTCCAAGGGATCTTCCCAAACCCAGGACTCGTGCATTGCAGGTGGATTCTTTACCAGCTGAGCCACACGGGAAGGCCAAGAATACTGGAGTGGGTAGCCTATCCCTTTTTCAGGGGATCTTGCCGACCCAGGAATCAAACCAGGTCTCCTGCATTGTGGGTGGATTCTTTACCAACTGAGCTATGAGGGAAGCCCTTTTTAACTGAATAGGAATATAATTTCTTTTTTACTTTGCTGGAATGAATTGAGTTTGAGGAGTTCTATGAGTTTTCAGTGTTAATATTTGATGAAAGGTGTTAAGAATATCTAAAATAGAGAAGACTTATTTGAAGATTTTTATCTTGTAAAAATGGTTGTGTAGAAAGATTCTCTTAATTGAGGCAAAAAGTCACTATCTATAAATATATCAGGTTGAAATATTTACAAAGTTCAGTATGAAAATGTTGGAAACAAGAATATTCTCCATTTACCTGAGTTTGTTCTGCTTACCTTGGGGCTGAAATAGGGAAGTATAGAGGAATGAATCAACATATTCCAGAAACTATATGTTTTAGTTATCTTGGTTCTGTTTTCATTCCCCATATTTTCCCAATTATGTGGCTACTTATCTTATCAGTTTAACACTCAGAGATATTTGGTATTATCAGATTGGTTTGTATCTTTCCAAAGATGTATATTTATTTAAAAAGTCTTAAGATTCTTCTTCCTAGTATAAGATATTTCTTAGACTTAAATATTTTAACTATCTGTTAGAGGTTGCATATTAAAATAAGAAAAAAGCACATTGCTAACATTTTGGCAAAATATCTCACATTTACAAAATGAGCTTCAGGTATAAAACTCTACTTATTTATCATTTTTTTTACCTTGCCCGTACCATTTCTATTCTATTCATTCCATATTTTTGTTACTGTTTGTATCGTTACTATAGTTACGTTATACAGGGGAGGGGTCAGCATACTGTGTTCTCCATGCCAAATTGAATAGAGACCAATAACCTCCAAAGCCCAAAATATTTACTGTCTTCGTGTTTATAGAAAAGATTTGCTTACCCTCATGTAAGGGAAAAGTGGCTTAAAAGGTATCCTAAGGAGAGTTCAGTCAATGAAAATGGTAACTTCTTCCTGCTAGACCTACCAATAGAAAAGGGGGGTTGACTTACATCAGATTTAGGAGAAATGGCAGTTGTAATTAGATTGCTGAAGAATGTCTGATGAAAAGTTCTGATTCATTTTAGTGAATAGGTTACATAAAAGGTGTATAGTTCAGCATATTTTAGTTGATCTGTAGACTGAATTTTTATTAGATTATGGTTTTTATTAGCAATTAACATCTGTTAAAAAACAAAACAAGATTTAGCAATGTCATTGAAGAAATATGCTCCAGAGTAGTATTCCAGCATGACTTTCTTCTCCCCACCTCTCATCCTTTCTACGAGTATACATATGTATGCATATGCTTGGGATACTAGCATCTCACACAAAAGGATACATATATATATATACAAGTACATAAATATTGTAAGTGTAAGTGTATATATGTCTATAACATATTATCCTTTATACTATATTGCAAGTTGACTTGTTCAAATAAAATAGCATGACCAGTTTTTTATATAACTGCATCCTCAGTTTTAGTTTTCTATATTTTCTCATTGCAGGTATAAACCATAGTTGATTTAATTTACTTCTTAATTTGAGGAGCTTCATTGATTCATTTATTTACTATTAATATTATAAAAGTTCTGTGCTGACTATCTTGTAGTTAAATTTTTCACATCTTCTAATTCATTACCTCTGTAATTTCTGGAAGGAAAATTTGTGGAACAAATAATGTAAGTGTATCAGTACTTTATTTTTTATTGCTGAGTAGTAGTCCAGTGTGTGGCTAAGCCTTATCCATTGTCTTGTTCATGGATGTTTGGATTTTTGTAATATTTGGCTATTGTGAAGAAGGCTGTTGTAAACATTCTTGTACAAGTTTTTTTTTTTTAAAATAGATACATGTTTTCATTTACCTTGAATAGATAACCAGAACTAGACATGCTGGGCCATAGGTAGATCTGTGTTTTACTTATCAAAAAATGTCAGCAGTCCTCCAAAATGGTTGTATCTTTCACATTCTTACCAACAAAGAGAGACCATTATTCCACTTCCTCACCAACATTCTGTTTTTAGCCGTCTGTCATGTTAGAAGTAGTGTCTTAATGTGGTTTTTAACTTGTTTTTTCTTGGTGACTAGTAATACTGAGTACATTTTCTTGTTTGCTTGTATAATTAAATTTGTTTTTTTGTTAATATCTGTTTAAATCATGTATCCATGTTATCAATTAGGAATTTTAAGGTATTTTTGTTGGTAATTTATGGGAGTTCTTTCTTCCAAATACAGGATTTTTGTATTGTGCTTCAAATCTTTTTCCAAGTCTATGACTTGTTTATTTATTTCTTACTTGATGTCTTTTGATAGGTGAACATTTTGTTGAAGTTTAGTTGATCACTTTTTGGTTACCACTTGTGCTTTTGTGTCTGTCCAAGCTTATCTCACAATTCCCACAAAGAAAGAAATATTCTTTTATATTCTTTTCTGAAAGTTTTTTTGTTTTTAATGATTTCAATTTGGTTCTGTGATCCATCAGATTTTTCATATGAATGAATAAAGGAGTTGAACTCAAACATTTCTGCTTAGGTTTTCAGTTTCTTAGCCTCTCAAGTGAGGTGTTTGGCAAATCATAGAGATGATTGGGTGAGTGACCCAGAATGTTGGACTCTGGATAAAGAATTTTATCCACATTTATAGTTGTTCTCAGGAGGGCTTTTCTAAAGCTAGGGGGCTTTTCCAATAGGATCAGAGAGGAAGTTATTCCCCTTGTTTTCAGTTTTCCTGTATACCCAGAGATTGTTGTCTGTTTACATTGAAGTTGTCAGGAATTCAGATTTAAACTAAATTCTGTTAGTCTTTTGAGTACTTATATATATATGTATGTTTCATAGAAAGGCCAAAAAAAGAAAAAAAAGAGAGGGAAAGAATTCTCTAATTGAGTTTTCCCAGCTGGAAGCTTGGTGAAGAATAGCGAAGATACTGTGGCTGGCTGAATATATCTGTGGAGGAGTGATGCTTTAAAGAGAAAGGAGTTTTTAGCTGTATGATTTGCTGAAATCAGCTGAGACTAACTCTTTTTAGTGGCATCGCCAGCAGCAGCTCCCCCATTACTTGGTTTATTATTTATAAAAGGTACCAGTTATCATCCTCACAGTGGGGCTTCTGATTCATGGCCTAGAGTACGTGGTAAACACTCTAGAAACTTCAGTAAGTGTTCCATTTATCTGTGGCTACATGACAAATGACCCTAAACCTTGTTAGTTTAATAGAGTAAACATTCTATTACATCTTACGCTTTTCTGAGTTGAGTATTTAGCTAGGGCTTGGCTGGCTGATTCTTCAATGTGGTGTGAATGATGGTCACCTCCCTAGTATCCAGCTAGTGGAGAGCTGCTCTAACCCCTCTGGGATGGTTTCGCTGATATTCCAGAGCCTAGGTAGGGATGGCTGTAAGGCTGGACTCAGCTGCAATTGTCAACCAGATGGCTTATAGAGGTCTCTTCATGATGGAAACCTTGAGATGGTCAAACCTCCACTCAATGAAGCAGAAGGTGGCAAGGCCTTTTATGTGCTACCCTCTAGAAGTCATTCAGCATCACTTCTGCTTATTAGCTGAAGCATCTACTAGCTTACCTCACTTCAAGGGAAGGTATGGAAGCCCTACTTCTTGTTGAGAGAAGTCAAAGACTTTTTATCCACTTTCACTACCAGATCTGCCTTCAATCTGGCTTGAGATCCATTATTTCATTTTAACTTATGTCCTGGACCAGATGACACTCTTTGAGTTCAATTACTTGGGCACAATTTTTTTTAATAAAGATTTATTAGAACACAATGCTACTTATTCCCTTGCATATTGCTATGGCTGCTTTCACACTACAATAGCAAATTTGAGTAGTTGCTACAGAAACCATATGTCCTGCAAAGCCCCAGATATTTGCTGTGCTGTTTGGTTTTTTTTTTTTTTTTTGCAGAATAAGTCTGTTGATCCTTGGTCTGGACAGCAATGCCCAATAGAACTTTCTGAAATGATGAGAATCTTCTATAGCTGCACTTTGTATTATGGGAGCTACTAGACACCCATGGCTACTGACAACTTAAAATGTGGCTAAGACAGGGTTCTCGTTACCATCTTTCTAAATTCCATATGTATATGTTAGTATACTGTATTGTTGTTTTTCTTTCTGGCTTACTTCACTCTGTATAATAGGCTCCAGTTTCATCCACCTCATTAGAACTGATTCAAATGTATTCTTTTTAATGGCTGAAGAGACACAGATGTATTAACAGTCTTTTGGACTCTATGGGAGAGGACGAGGGTGGGATGATGTGGGAGAAGGGCACTGAAGCATGTAAATTATCATATGTGAAATGAATCACCAGCCCAAGTTCGATGCATGATACAGGGTGCTCGGGGCTGGTGCACTGGGATGACCCAGAGGAATGGGATCGGGAGGGAGGTGGGAGGTGGGTTCTGGAAGGGGAACACATGTACACCCATGGCGGATTCATGTCAATGTAGGGCAAACCCAACACAATATTGTAAAGTAAAAAAAAAAAAAAATTATAAAAAAAAATGTGGCTGATACAACTGAGGAACTATATGTTTACTTTGATTTTAACAGCTGCATGTGGCTAATGGCTACTGTGTTAGAGAATGCAATAACAATAATTAGAAATAGCAAAATGTCTGCTCTTGAGCCATTTAGAATTAATTTTTCATATCTCAGTCTTGGAGGAGGTATATTGGAGTGTGTGGCATTTCTATACCCCTGTGGTAGACATGACTCATACACTCCAATATCTAGTTCTTACCTCCTTCCTAGCATAGGGAGGATTATGAACCCTCAGCCTGTGGAAGCTAAATGTAGACACCCGACTGATCCCAGGAAATAAAATGTGAGCAGAAACGATGTGTATCACTTCCAGGTCAAAGCTCCCGTGTGCCCGTGCTCAACTCTGCAACTCACTCTCTTGAGCATAATTCTTACTCTGGAGAATTGCGAACTTAAATAATGCCCTGTCTCCTTCCCACCTTCAACACATGTACAGGCAAGGTACAGTGATGGGAGCTAGTCACATTAGCCAGTCTTGTTCAGTAAAGAAGGGGAATGGGAGGAACACGACAGTCACTAGTAGAACACTTCCGAAATTCAGCAGTGTACATATTGTCAGTTTCATGAATGGGGCTCACCCTTGCTCTCTGTGAATGAGTCTCTACAGCTCTTGGTTCAGTCTTCTGAGTAGTACTTTCCCTAAAACACAGCCAATATTGCAGCTGAGTAACTTTCTTCATCTGTTCTCTGCCTACAGATTTTGGCATTTTTATCCATCTTAGAAGGACTGTTGTCTAGTTGACAATTTAAGGCATCCTCTTAGAATTCTTTAGAAGCTTCTCTGTATAAGTGAAAGGGTGTTTGAAGTACTGATTTAAATCTTTCTGACACGTTGTTTTTAATCAGAGCTTTTTATTTTTTAAAAACTTTCATTTTAATTGGAGGATAATTGCTTTACATTATTGTGTTTGTTTCTGCCGTACATCAACGTGAATCAGCTGTAGGCATACATATGTCTCCTCCCTCTTGAACCTCCCTCCCACCTCCCATCCCATCCCACTCTCTAGGTTGTCACAGATTCTCACATCTTAAGGAAAGATTTTATAGTCAAAGCTTGGATTCTTTGAGACTGTGTTTTATGTGCAATGCTCTGAATTTGATCTTTCCCCTAAGGCTGAATCTTTGAGAGCATTGAGTTGCTTGGAAAGACTCTCCTGGATTCCTTTACATTTCCTTCCAATTCTGTTAAAAAATTTGAAGAGTTCATTTTTTGACTGATTGCTTTCCCCTTTCATTGTCTTGTAGGCATTGAGGATAGGTCAGATGTTATCGTCAACAGAGTCCACAGAAATTGCCCTAGTAAGTCATCACATTCATCAAGTATATGTTATAGGCCAGGGAACAGTGTTGGCAAACTTTCTGCAATTGCATAATTTCTTTTCATCTAGCCTCCAAAATATTTTTTCTCACTTCAAGCCCTTTGACAGCTAGCTTGCATCCTTTCATGATTTTATTCATTTCCTGTTTCCCACATCCATACCACGTGTTGCACCTTCAGTGTTACCATTTCTGTTATCAGTTTCTGTAGCTGCGTACGAAAGCATCCCACAATATAGGGACTTATACCAGTCATTTTATTATTTGTCTTAAATTTCTGAGTCAGCCATTCAGGCAAAGCATGATTTGATTTTTCTTTTGATCAAGAGCATATTGATGGGAGGGCCCTCCATGACATTCTGCTAGTAGAAGGGCTCATTGGGCATACTGGCCTGAGTTACACATCTGGCATCTTGGCATGGATGCCTGGAAGCAGGACTTAGCTGGGAGTGTTGACCAGAGTACCCACACATGGCTCCCCCAAAATGGGCTCCTCAGAGCAGAAAGACATTTAGCATGGAGGCCCAGGGCTCTCTTAGAGAGTGTTCCATTGACTAGCGTGCAGATTACATGATCTATTCGCCATTTAAAATTCTTGAAAGTCACAGAGTTGCATCTACTGTGCTCTATTAGTCTATTTCCTCTGATTTAAAATGAGATCCCCACATTGTAACGCTGCCATGTAAAAATACCTGCTCTGATAGGATTAATTCTTTTTTCTTTTTCCAAGTTCATTTGCTTCTCTTGAGTATATGGTCTGATTATGGTTCTGCTGGGGGCTCCTGCACTTACTCCTCATCTTGTCATTTTATTTGTGTAATGGAAATTCCAGTCTCTAGTCCTTTTTTTCAGTAGTCATAGAATTGCCTCCAAATATCTGACACTTGTATGGGACAGTTTAAAAAAAAATGTTTTCTAGTAGTAACACAGATGTGTTTTACCACATTTCTGAACTGATTTTAAGGAAATTTGAAGGTGAAAATTGGGGGCATTCATCCATATGCTCATGTTTTCATCTGGAACATGAAGAATAAGTAAAGTTTCAAACCATGTTTCCAGTTAAAGAGGTAAATTAATTTTTAAAGGCTTGTTGAATTTAAGGTACCTGAGGGATACTCAGAGGAAGATCTCTAATTGCTGTTTAGAATCATGAACAGAATTATTTATTGAAACCTGAGCTTTAACATCATAGTAAGCTCAGCTAAGTTTTGTAAATGAAAAGATATTCATTTCCTTTCTTCTAAGCTCTTCCTTAGTTTCAGAAACATAAATGAGCTTCAAGGTGGGGATACAAGTCTTCTAGTTCAGTTGCTCAGTCGTGTCCAACTCTTTGTGACCCCAGGGACTGCCCCATGGATTGGGACGCCAGGCTTCCTAGTTCAGTCTAGTTGAATATAATTAAACAAATACCTTAGGACTCATTGTTATAAGTTACGTAAGAATCTTCAGGATTTCTAGGAAACTGGAATGTTTATTATTTTTTTTTAATTGTTATTAAGGAAAGGCTTGGGAGGCCAAGCCAGTTCATGGGAGGAAGGAGAGAAATAATAGCGAACACCATGGAGACTGAGTCTAGTCTTCCTGCTATTGTTTTACTGATTTAATTGGCTGATTTAATTATCTGTGCATTGTTCTATCCACATGACTATCCTGTTATTGAAATTTTGAATTCTTTCCTTCTTTAGGTATCTTGGTGGTAAACAACAGAAATCATGAGCAACCAATTTAAGCAGAAATTTGATTTATTGGTAGAAAACTGCACAGTTCATAGAATCAAGCACCTGGACTGAGGATGCAAGGTGAATGACAACACGGATCTTGGTAAGGTAGGTGCCAGAGCTAGTCCATGGTCTTTTTATGATATTGCTCAGATGCCACTGTGAATAATCTCTGTCTTACATGCTTTTTTATTCCTGTGGCTTCAGAGTCCTGGGCAAGGGTGTCCAATTGGCCAACCCTAGGACTCATGCTCGTGACCTAAATTCAAGGTGTCAGAAAATGACAATTTCTGGTACAGTATGACTTCTGTCATCCCTGACTACTATCAGTACTCATGTAGAGGAGTTTTCACCCGAAGTCAGAGGGTTTTTTGTTGCTGGATTATTAAAAACAAATGGCAAATGTTAACCCTGGCCACTCATTTTGTCAGATTCTCTATGGATTGTTACAGATGAAGTAGTTACTGAAAAATGTTCCCTGCTCTAAAGACTCTCCCACTATGATTAAAAAAAAAAAGATGTGACAAAGTAGTGATTTATATTAGTGCACAGGGCATAGCTTCTGGGCTAATTAGAGGCATTGCTGACCTGACCTAGCCTTTGGGAGGCAGTCCATCACATAAGCTAATGCTTCTTGAAGCACCCAAGTTCAGAATGAGAAGATAAATAGAAGTCAACCAGTCTTGGGGGTGTTGAAGAGAGGTGTTCCATGTGGTCTTCAAGCTGCCCATTGAGCAAGTGTCCTTTATTCTGGAACTCTACACTTTGGGAAAGAAACTACAGGGACAGATAGTCCAAAAGGCTTGACTACACTAGGGAATGACAGATGCTCTTCTGCATTCTTCTCTGAATTACACTTGATGGTGTAACTTTCCCTCCACTGAGCTCGTAGACACACTTGGTAAAGGCGAGCTGTCACTGTGTCATAAGCTTAACGTGCCGTTATCTCCTTTGCTTCACTGGTCCTAGCAGGTAGATAATACTATCTCCATCTTACAGATGTTGAAGTAGACACCTGTAGAGGTTAAGCTATTTTCCCAGGGTTACTTGGCTAACTAGCTTTGTCAGAAATTGAATTCTAGGTATTTTAACTTTAAAGCTAATTTTCTTACCCCTCACGGACTTCTGATTGTTTTATTCCCATTATAGTGCTTTAGATCCATAATGCTCTTATTTCTATGCTTGTCTTGAGTATTTATTAATAGTATTTGGAGCCTCTGCTCTTTGGATAAGAGGACCAGGTGACCTTTCCTATATGCCTGCTGTCTGGAGGATATACGATCATGGAAAGCCCACCTTATGTCACATGTTCCTTCCTTACGACACTTATTAAAATTTTTTAAATTTTATTTATGGCTGTTCTGGGTTTTCACTGCTGCACGCAGGTTTTCTCGAGTTGTGGCAAGTGGAGGCTACACTCTAGTTGTGGTGCAGGCTTCTAGTCGCAGTGGCTTCTCGTTGCAGAGTCGGATTCTAGGGCACACAGGCTTCAGTAGTGGTATCTTGCAGGCTCCTCTAGAGCATGGGCTCAGTAATTGTGATGCATGGGCTTAGTTGTGTGATCTTCCTGGACCAGGATGGAACTCGTGTCCTCTGCATTGGCAGGCAGATTCTTAACCACTGGATCACCAGGGAAGTCCGCAAGCAACTCTTGATTGGGTCCCACGATGCTCACTGACTTAGTCAATTTCTTCGAACTTTTGACAGAGGTTTCCCTACTAGTTGATAAAACAAACTCTAGGCATTCCAGTTTTGCTTTTTCAAAATGAGGGAATGAGAGTAAGGACTTAGTTCAGAATGAAAAGACTCTCCATCCATTAAGTAGAGGGAGAGTCACAAAGAATGTGGGGAAAGGACAGACATGAGGCAGGTGATGGGCATACTTGCCCATGTTAAAGGAGGTAGACTGAGGATGTAGTTTTTGGTTCTGATTCCTAATTCTGGGCTTTTATGAGGGAAGATGAACTGTGTGTCTTTCGTTTTGTGATCTACTGTTTTATAAACAAACGTATGCGGTTCTAGGAGGTAGAGTGGGCTTTTGTTTCTTTCAACCATAGCTAAAAAACCCAATGAATTCTAAACACTTGATTTAAAAAAATGATACCAGTATTTGGTGGCACATAGGGTCATAAAATGGCTTCATTGATTATTTTTCTTTAAAAGCTTTAGTCACACAGGTGAATGTGTAGACTGGCAATTCTATACTTACTTTCCATTGGAAGTAGTTTTATAAGAGGAATAGATTCCAGGGCTCTTAAAATCTCTAATATTATTTGAAGAGAAAATATTTGATGGTTCAGGAATACTATAATGAACATTCTTTCATCCAATGCTCATGTTTAAAAGTGGGTCTGGGACATGTGTTAAATATATGTGGAGAGAAAGAAAGAAAGGGAGGACTAAAGAACTGCAACATTTCTAAATTGTAATTGAAGTATAAGTCAGTTTATATTATGATCCAGAGATTAGTCTGAAAATGAAAAGTAAATATTTCACCCTTAACTAATTGCTTCCCTGGACTTTCCTGGTGGCTCAGATGGTAAAGCATCTGCCAACAATTTGGGAGACCTGGGTTCAATCCCTGGTTTGGGAAGATCTCCTGGAGAAGGCAATGGCAACCCACTCCAGTACTCTTGCCTGGAAAATCCCATGGACGGAAGAACCTGGTGGGCTGTAGTGCATGGGGTCACAAAGAGTCAGACATGACTGAGCGACTTTCACTAATTGCAGCATTTCAAAGAGAAAGAACATCCAGCGCTGGTAAATTACTTTAGGTTCAAGACCCACATGGGGGAGCCTTGTGGGCCGTCTATGGGGTCGCACAGAGTTGGACATGACTGAAGCAACTTAGCAGCAAGATACATATTCTTTGTTTCTGCCAGATCTTCAATGTTTTGAACAATCATGTTCCCATGTGAATAAATTTTTCAACAGACACTCCATATATAGCTTGAGATTTCCTCTCCCACTTCTTAATATCTCATTATGTTTTCTATAGGAGTTTTCTTAGTATTGCTAGTATGATTTATTAATAAAGTAGTTTTTCTGATTACCAAAATTGCTAGTAGTATATTTTTCTCCCATTTTAAGTAAATAAGCCCTTAAGAAATTATTCTGAATCAATTTACTCTAAATCTGGACTGAGAAAGTTGAAGGAAAAATCTGCAGTAACTATTTTATGTTTATTTTGCATCACACATTGTAGAGTGCTAAGAGAAGAGCAAATACTTTAATTAAAAGAAACAATTTTCTTAAGAAAAACAATTGCTATGTTTGCTAACCAAAGCTAATGTGTTGCATACCCAAACTGGGGCTTTAATATATGCCAGCTTTTTAAACACCAACCAGTGGTTCTTGTGACTGTATATTTATTCAGTGTGATTGATAAAAAGGTTTAATTAAATACTATGAAGGGTAATGCCTAGCTTTTTTTTAATCAGATAAATTGAAACCATGAGCTTCTGAGATTATTTTTGTATAATTAAATAAAAACATCCAAAGAATAGAAAAGCCACCAAAAACAAGAAAAAGCTGCTAAAGTTCAAGATGGTTTTAAAACACTTGTTTGTATAAACACTAGATAGGAATTGCCAACTTGTTTCTTTTAATTGACCCCTCTCTCTTCTTTCTTCATTCATCATATATCTACAGTATGCAGTGACTTTAGGAGATAAGAATTGAAGAAAATACAGACCTTTCATCAAAGAATTTTTGGATTAATTGTAGAGGATTGATTGTCTCATAAATGACAAGATAATAAATGCTTAGGAAAAAAGAAAGCAAATAATACTATCAAGTTGAAGGGAGGAAACTCCATTCTAAGTGATCCAAGTTTGACAAGTTTTCTGGTTAAACAAATAGGCTGCATCACTGACTTTATTTTAAACTCCTTTTGATACAGAGAGAGTGGATATTTCACTAGTAGTCAAACTGTTAATTGGCTTCATATCTCAGTATTAGCCATATATCATAGCCATATTATCCTCAGGTTAATTATTTATTTCTGCACTTGTATATTTTGGCAAATGAGCATTAAATACTTTGTAAAAGGTATTTAATTCTTTGATAATGTAATTTGTACAAGTGTTCAGCCATCTAATAGCTAAAACCAGCTGTACTCTGATCCTTCCCTACCAACCTCCTGCTGGTACATTGTTTTCCAGAAAAATTATTTTAATCCAATTTAGTTGTTTCATCTGGGATTTACCTCCATGTCTTTAAATAACAAGATTATCCTGCATACTTTATTTTTTTTTAATGATATAGCTACACCAAGAATGATAATTTGGAAAATTTTCTATCATGCAAGTCTATTTGTTCTGTCTTCAGAAAACAATAACTAGTTTTCATTTGGCATTTGAAAAATTAATTTATACCTCAACCTTTCTGTATAAAGGCATAATGTAAGTTTCCATTTGACAACCATATTTTCTGGTGTCAATTCAATTTACAGAATTTATTTGTGCAGTTCAGTTCAGTTGGTCAGTCATGTCCTACTCTTTGCAACCCTATGGACTGCAGCACACAAGGCTTCCCTGTCCATCACCAACTCCCAGAGCTTATGCAAACTCATGTTCATCGAGCTGATAATACCATCCAACCATCTCATCCTCTCTCATCCCCTTCTCTTCCTGCTTTCAATCTTTCCCAGCATGAGGGTCTTTTCAAATGAGTCAGTTCTTCACATCAGGTGGCCAAATTATTGGAGCTTCAGCATCAGTCCTTCCAAAGAATATTCAGGACTGATCTCCCTTAGGATGGACTGGTTGTATCTCCTTGCAGTCCAAGGGACTCTCAAGAGTCTCCTCCAACACCACTTTTGAACACCAGTTCAAAAGAATCAATTCTTTGGTGATCAGCTTTCTTTATAGTCCAACTCTCACATCCATACATGTCTACTGGAAAAACCATAGCTTTGACTAGATGGACCTTTGTTGGCAAAGTAATGTCTCTGCTTTTAATTTGCTGTCTAGGTTGGTCTTTTTTTTTTTTATAGATAACAGAGTTTTATTAAAGTATAAAAAGGGACAGAGAAAGCTTCTGACATAGACATCAGAAGGGGGATGGAGAGTGCCCCCCGCGCTAGTGTTAGCAAGGGAGTTATATAGTTTTTTAACTTGTTATTACAATAAATCAAAAGAATGTCTCAAGGTTGTAAAGATCTTACTCCCATAATTTGTAAAGACCCACTCCCATAATTTACATTTTAAGATAATAGGATTAGACAGAAGGTTTTCAGGAAGGAGAAACTGTCTTCAAGCAGGATACATTGTTGTTATATCATCCTTAGTACAGAGTTTAAACTGAGTTGTTTGTTGTGTAATCATGGGGCTTAAAGATAAAAATGTTTTATGTGACAAAGACTAAGGAATGTAGAGGAAAAAAAATGCTTGTCTTTTCCTCTTCCTCGAGAATTTCAGACCCCTATCTCCTCCTCCAGAGCCCCATAACCCTCTCTCCTCCTCAGGGACCCTGGACTTCTTATCAGCCTGCCTAGGAATTGACTCTCTTATTCCACCTTTTTCTTTTAGGAGAACTATGTTGCCAGGGGGAAGGAGCATCATTTTCATTCCATAGCTACTTCCTGCTGTGATGGGGGCACTGTCCCTAAATTGTTCAGGCAAAATATTCTCCTAACCCTCATATTGAGGGTCTCTGATCCAGGGACCCCAAGTAATAATTGACCCAGACTTGCCTGTGAGTGTCCAGGAGTCTCCAGTGGAAGTATGGGTTGGCGGTAGCCTGCTGCAGAGTTTGGGGCACTGAGAATAGTAGTCCCTGCATGGGACCTTTGGAAGGAGGTCTCCATTATATTCATTGCCTCCACCATAGTTTGGCCTCAGGTCAAATAACAGGAGGGAATACAGCTCTACCCTTCAGCAGAAAATTGGATTAAAGATTTACTAAGCATGTTGAGCATTACTTTGCCAACAAAGCTCTTCTAGTCAAGGCTACGGGTTTTCCTGTAGTCATGTATGGATGTGAGAGTTGGACAGTGAAAAAGGCTGAGTGCTGAAGAATTGATGCTTTTGAACTGTGGTGTTGGAGAAGACTCTTGAGAGTCCCTTGGACTGCAAGGAGATCCAACCAGTCCATCCTAAAGGAGATCAGTCCTGGGTGTTCATTGGAAGGTCTGATGTTGAAGCTGAAACTCCAATACTTTGGCCACTTCATGTGAAGAGGTGACTCACTGGAAAACACCCTGATGCTGGGAAGGATTGGGGGCAGGAGGAGAAGGGGACGACAGAGGATGAGATGGCTGGATGGCATCACTGACTCGATGAACATGAGTTTGGGTAGACTCCAGGAGTTGGTGTTGGACAGCGAGGCCTGGCATGCTGCATTTCATGGGGTCACAAAGAGTTGGACACGACTGGGCGATGGAACTGAACTGAGCATGGCCCTCCCCATCAGAACAAGACCCAGTTTCCCCCCAGTCAGTCTTTCCTATCAGGAAGCTTCCATAAGCCTCTTATCCTTCTCCATCAGAGGGCAGACAGACTGAAAACCACAGTCACAGAAAACTAACCAGTCTGATCACCTGGACCACAGCCTTGTCTAACTCAATGAAACTATGAGCCATGCCATGTAGGGCCATTCTAGGTGGACGGGTCATGGTGGAGAGTTCTGACAAAATGTGGTCCACTGGAGAAGGGAATGGCAAACCACTTCAGTATTGTTGCCTTGAGAATCCCATGAAAAGTATGAAAAGGCAAAAAGATAGGACACTGAAAGATGAACTCCCCAGGTTGGTAGGTGCCCAATATGCTATTGGAGTTCAGTGGAGAAATAACTCCAGAAAGAATGAAGAGATAATGAGATAAAGAATGGTGGGTAGGAGATAAAGTACATCTGCTTGTTAAACAAGCATTATTATATTATATTAGTCTTAACTGTATTCTAAGCTTCTTGAGGGTGGGGCTTGTTTAAAAACACAGCTTCTCAAATTACCTAGAAACATGGGGTGTAATTCTAGCAGTCACACCTCAGAAAGATAAAATACCACCTAAGCACAGTCCAGTAAAGGACCGGGGACAAAGGATCACTGTATGAAGCCAGAGTTAGAAACATAAGTCTAAGGAGAAAATTGACTTTCTGTCCAATGTGGATATATCAGCCCAGGGAGATATTAATAGGTGATTTGAGTGATGTAAATACGGGAAAAACTAAAGTCCTATGGAATCACTAGCAGAGAGCTGAGGCAGGAAACATACATAAAACACAAAGAGGGTTTAGACAAGCTTAGACATGGCACAATGCCTCTTAAAAGAAGCTGGGAACAGACTGTTATTTTTCTTTTAAAGAAGTTTATTCTGTGAGCTAGAAGGTCTCCCAGGAGTGACAATTCTCCTGACACATTTCAGATGACACTTGTTAGCTATGTACCGTATGCAGTTATATACCTAATTTCCTCATTTGTAAAAGGAAAATGATCATAGTGCCTTCCTCATTGTAGTGTTAGGAAGATTAAATAGCTTTGGCATCTTGGTAGAAATTCAGTGTCAAGTAGCTACTATTATTTCATCTGTATTCCCCATGGCAAATAATGTTGATAATAATCATAATCATATGGTGATCTGTTAGGTAAACTTTGCTACTAACTTCAATCCTCCCACTATGGATAAGTAAATAGTATCACTTGCATTTTCCAGGTAGAGAAACAGCAGGTTAAACAGCTCAAACCTCTGTGAGCTCTCAAAGGTACTGAATCAGGATTTGAATCTTGAGAGTTTAATTCTGAGACATCTGATTCTTATTCAGGCTGTTCTTCTCTGACTTGGATCTTCCCATCGCTGGGCTGGGGAGTTTCAGATGTGCTGAAGGGTTTCCTTCAGTCCTGGGAGGGACTTCTACTTCAGTGTGTCCTACAAGTGTTTTTATGTGTGTGGGTATGGTGCATGTATATACTGTGAACATCGCACAGTGGGAAAGGAGACTGGCAGGCCCTCAGAAGATGCTGGTGAATTGAAGAAAGAGGTAAATTTGTTTTAAAGATGTTTGATTGGAAAGACTTCCATTCTCATCTCCTGTGGCTGTTACCACCAGCCCCATGGAGCAGTCTTTGCCCTTGACAAATCCATCACATATGCCCCTTTCCATTTGATTCTTTTCTACCTTCCCAGTATTTACTCCTGCTTGTGGGGCAGGGTGGGTTTAGCAAAATAGCTATTTCAGTAAGTAGTGACTCTACCCCTAGACGGAGAGAGTCATGCACCCCAGTGTTCATAGCAACACTATTTAAAATGGCCAGGACATGGAAGCAACCTAAGGATCCATCAACAGAGGAATGGATAAAGAAGATGTGGTACATATATACAATGAAATATTATTGAGTCATAAAAGGAACAAAACTGTACAACTGTAGTGACAGGGACACACCTAGAGCCTGTCATGTGCAGTGAAGTAAGTCAGAAAAACAAATATGCATGAACTCATATATGTGGAATTTAGAAAAAATGGTACTTATGAACCTATTTGCAGGTCAGTAATAGAGATGCAGACATTGAAAAGGCACGTGTGGACAGGGGGTGGGGAGGGCAGGATGGGATGAACTGAGAGCGTAGCGTTGACATATAAACACCGTCATGTGTAAAACAGATAGCTAGTGGCAAGCCACTGTATAGCACAGGGAGCTCAGCTGAGTGCTCTGTGATGACCTACATGGTGGGATTGAGGGGAAGGGAGTGGGGAGGCTAAGAAGGGAGGGGATATATGTATACAAATAGCTGATTCACTTTGTTGTGTATATCTGAAACTAACACAACATTGTAAAGCAATTATACTCCAGTAAAAAAAAATAAATAAACTTTAGCCATGCTCCCACACAATTTTTGCATACCTGGGTTGTGATTCTTATCACTTTGGGAGAAACTGGCCCTGTGATGGTCAGGCCTGCTGGTATGCAAGCTCCTTCAGGGTGAAGTTGTGTCTGACTCAGTCGTGTCTGACTCTTTGCAACCCCATGGACTGCAGCACACCAGGCTTCCCTGTCCTTTACTGTCTCCCGGAGTTTGCTCAGATTCATGTCCATTGAGTTGATGATGCCCTCCAACCATCTCATTCTCTGTCACCCACTTCTCTTCCTGCTCCTCGTCTTTCCAGCATCATGGTCTTTTTCAATGATTTGGCTCTTCGCATCAGATGGCCAAAGTATTGGTGCTTGTTTCAGTGTCAGTTCTTCCAATGAATATTTAGGGTTGATCTCCTTTAGGATTGACTGGTTCGATCTCTGTGCTTTCCAAGGGACTCTCAAGAGTCTTATCCATCACCAGAGTTGAAAAGGATCAATTCTTGGCACTCAGCCTTCATTATGGTCCAACTCTCACATCCGTACATAACTTTGACTATATGGACCTCTGTCGGCCAAGTGGTGTCTCTGCTTTTTAATACACTGTCTAAGTTGGTCATAGCTTTTCTTCCAAGGAGCAAGCGTCTTTTAATTTCATGATTGTAGTCACCATCTGCAGTGATTTTGGAGCCCAAGAAAATAAAGTCTGTCACTGTTTCCATTTTTTCCCCATCTGTTTGCCATGAAGTGATGAGACTGATGCCATGATCTTTGTTTTTCGAATGCTGAGGTTTTTTAAAATAATTAATTAATTAATTAATTTTTTACATTATCATGTTGGTTTTGCCATACATTGACATGAATCCACCATGGGTTTACATGTGTTCTCCTTCCAGGACCCCCCCCCACCTCCCTCCTGATTCCATTCCTCTGGGTCATCCCGGTGCACCAGTCCTGAGCACCCTGTATCATGCATCAAACCTGGGCTGGTGATTGATTTCACATATGATAATTTACATGTTTCAGTACCATTCTCCCATATCATCCCACCCTTGCTTTCTCCCATAGAGTCCAAAAGACTGTTCTATACATCTGTGTCTCTTTTGCTGTCTAGCATGCAGGGTTCTCGTTACCATCTTTCTAAATTCCATATATATGCGTTAGTATACTGTATTGTTGTTTTTCCTTCTGGCTTACTTTGCTTTGTATAATAGGCTCCAGTTTCGTCCACCTCAGTAGCTGCATTGTTGACAATAGCCAGGACATGGAAGCAACCTAGATGCCCATCAACAGACGAATGGATAAGAAAGCTGTGGTACATATACACAATGGAATATTACTCAGCCATTAAAAAGAATACATTTGAATCACTTCTAATGAGGTGGACGAATGTTGAGTTTTAAGTGAACTTTTTCACTCTCTTCTTTCACCTTCATCAAGAGGCTCTTTAGTTCCTCTTCACTTTCTGCCATTAGAGTGGTAGCATCTGCATATATGAGGTTATTGATATTTCTCCCAGGGTCTTGATTCCACCTGTGATTCTTCCAGCATGGCATTTGATATACTATGTATATAAATTAAATAAGCAGGGTGACAATATACAGCTTTGACATCCTCCTTTACTGATTTTGATCAAGTCTGTTGTTCTATGTCTGATTCTAACTGTTGCTTCTTGACCTGCATACAGGTTTCTCAGAAGGCAGGTAAGGTGGTCTAGTATTCCCAACTCTTTAAGAATTTTCCACAGTTTGTCATGATCCACATAGTCAAAGCCTTTCACTTCAGTTCAGTTCAGTCACTCAGTCGTGTCCGACTCTTTGTGACTCCATGAACTGCAGCATGCTAGGCCTCCCTGTCCATTACCAACTCCTGGAGCCTACCCAGACTTATGTCCATCAAGTCATTGATGCCATCCAGCCATCTCATCCTCTGTCGTCCTCTTCTCCTCCTGCCCTCAGTCTTTAGCATCCAGGCCTTTTCAAATGAGTCAGCTCTTCACATGAGGTGGCCAAAGTATTGGAGTTTCAGCTTCAACATCAGTCCTTCCAATGAACACTCAGGACTGATCTTTAGGATGGACTTGTTGGATCTTCTTGCAGTCCAAGGGACTCTCGAGAGTCTTCTCCAACACCACAGTTCAAAAGCATCAATTCTTCGGTGCTCAGCTTTCTTTATAGTCCAACTCTCACATCCGTACATGACTAAAGAAAAAGCCGTTAGTGTAGTCAATGAATCAGAAGTAGATATTTTTCTGGAATTACTTTGCTTTTTCTGTGATCCAAGTGGATGTTGGCAATTTGATTTTTAGTTCCTCTGCCTTTGCTCAATTCAGCTTGTACATCTAGAAGTTCTCAGTTCATGTATTACTGAAGCCTAACTTGAAGGATTTTGATCCTTACCTTGCTAGCATGTGAAATGAGCACAAATGTATGGTAGTTTGAACTTCCTTTGGCATTGCCCTTAATTGGGATTGGAATGAAAATTGACCTTTTCCAGTCCTGTGGTGATTGCTGTTTTTGAAATTTGCTGGCATATTGAGTGCAGCACTTTCACAGCATCATCTTTTAGGATTTGAAAAAGTTCAACTGGAATTCCATCACCTCCACTAGCTTTGTTCATAGTGATGCTTCTTAAGGCCCACTTGACTTCACACTCCAGAATGTCTGGCTCTAGGTGAGGGACCACACCATTGTGGTTTTCTGGGTCATTAAGATGTTTGTTTAGCTTTTTGCTTCCCTCATAGCACAGTTGGTAAAGAATCTGCCTGCATTGCAGGAGACCTGGGTTTGATCCCTGGGTTGGGAAGATCTCCTGGAGAAGGGAAAGGCTACCCATTCCAGGATTCTGGCCTGGAGAATTCCATGGATCGTATAGAACATGGGCTCGAAAAGAGTCGGACACGACTGAGCGACTTTCTCTTTATCTCTATTTCCTGGTATGTGGTTTGAGGCCCATATTCTCCTCACTAGTGTCTGCTACATTAATTGAAGCAAAATCTTTTATGATATTCAAACTATACCTCTTTAATTTGAAACCCTCTTGTGGGTTACAAAGATGAAACATGAGTTTTGGACTCCGTTTACAGTATTTATGGTTTGCAACTTCTCTTTTGTTAGCTGTATTATATTATATTTCTGACAAGTAGAAAACCATAGCAAAGTTTTTAAAGGCTGAGAGATATGAATTAATCTGTCTAGAGTATCCATCAAAATCTCGATGTAGATTTTGCTTGAGCCTAATTTTTTTTAATTGATCACTTGTTTTTGTGAGTGTTTTTGAAACTCCTATGTATAGGGAAAGTAGAATACAAATGCAAGTGATCCATGAGCGATTTGACAACTTTCCAGCATTATAGAGATTGCATTATTTAAATCTTTCCTTCACATTCCAGTGGTTTCCTAATCACCCGTGGTATGAAAGACTTTCTTAGACTTCTGCTGAAGCAGCTCTGATTAGGGAAAGAGGATTTTTACATATTCTAAGACATCTCAAAATATACAAGGTTAGTTATCCAGGAAATTATTGTCTGGGAGTAAGATTCTATTTGATGGTTTTGATTTATACTCATTGGACCATATATAGAAAAGAAGGATCTTCCAAGAATACCAAGATGTCATGAACGTGATTTAAAGATTTTTGAGTAGAAAAAGGTTTTCATTCTAATCAAAGAAAAGAGAATTGTAATCTGGAAATGTCCTGTGGCCTGCTGATATGTTTTTTTCCCTGTCTTTGTTATCATCAGCCTTTCTTAATATGTTTTCTTTTTAAATTGCAATAACTCCTGGAATTTTAATATTCTAATCAAATTTCGTGGTGCCCTACTGAAAGGAGCCAAATGAACAGCTGAAGTTGCAGCATCACGATTCAGAAACCTCATTGTATTTATAAGGAGCTTTTTTTAAAAAAAAGGCCCTCAGATCAGACAGACTCAAGAGTTATTTCTTTCCTCTTTATTTCTTCCTTTATTAAGCTTAGTTGCCTATGAATTATAGCTATTTTAGTAAATTTCCTATTGATGGTGTATTAGTCATTTTTAATGAAATTTTCTTTCTATGTGAGGCACTTTGACCTTAGTTCCTATCACTATGGCAACCAGTTTGTCAGTACTAACAGTGCCAGAGTCATGGATTTTATCCCCAGAATTGACCCCTTAATATTACACCATTTTAGATTTTCAGGTGCATCCAGGCCAGTGCTTTCCAAGTGTTTGTTTCAACAGAGACAATGAAAGGTGTTGTAAAGGAATTCATCAAATACACCTTGGTATTTGGGGTGAAGGGGACTATTCAATGTGTGGACTATAGACCTTTACCTATAAATCCTTGAAGTGCTATTAAAATGTGGATTTGGAGACCATCAAGCTGATCTACTGAATCAGAATCTTTGCGAGTCCTAGAAACTACACATCAAGCAAGGAAACCAAGTCTAGTCTGTTTACTGTTCAGTTCAGTTCAGTTGCTCAGTTGTGTCCGACTCTTTGCGGCCCCATGGACTGCAACCTGCCAGGCCTCCCTGTCCATCAACTCCTGGAGTTTACTCAAACTCACGTCCATTGAGTTGGTGATGCCATCCAACCATCTCATCCTCTGTCATCCCCTTCTCCCCCTGCCTTCAATCTTTCCCAGCATCAGGGTCTTTTCAAATGAGTCAGCTCTTCTCATCAGGTGGCCAAAATATTGGAATTTCAGCTTCAACATCAGTCTTTCCAATGAATATTCAGGACTGCTGTCCTTTAGGATGGACCTCCTTGTAGTCCAAGGGACTCTCAGGAGTCTTCTCCAACACCACAGTTCAAAAGCATCAATTCTTCTGTGCTCAGATTTCTTTATAGTCCAACTCTCACATCCATACATGACTACTGGAAAAACCATAGCCTTAACTGTTTACTGTGGGAGACCAAAAATAATAGCATTTTCACTTACAGAGGTCAGCAGATCATCATTGTAAATAGCTGATTTTCAAATGCTTTCTTCAAATCCTAATGGTTTCTTAATCATCTATAGAAGGAGGACTTTTCTAGACATTTAATTTTTTTATCATATTAAAAAACATATAAAACAAGACCTACCCTCTTAATAAAAATTTAAGGGTACATGATAGCATTGTGAATTCTGAGCACCATGTTGTACAGCAGATCAGAACTTTTTCATCTTGAATGACTGAGACATTATACCTATTGAACAGTCATCCCTTCCCCCACCCCGGATTATTATAGACTTTTGATAGAGCAGTTCTTTTGTTTTTTTTAATTTTTATTGGAGTGTATTTGATTTACTATGTTGTGTTAGTTTCATGTATACAGCAGAGTGAATCAGTTATACATATGTCCACTCTTTTTTTAGATTCTTTTCCCATGTAGGCCATTAATAGAGTATCAAGTAGAGTTCCCTGCTATACAGTAGGTCCTTATTAGTTTATCTGTTTTATCCATAGTAAGGTGTATATGTCAATCCCTAGCTCCCAATTTATTCCTCCCCACCCTCTTTCCCCTTTGGTAACCATAAGTTTGTTTTCTCTGTTGGTAACTATTTCTGCTTTTTAAATAAGCAGCTCTGGTCAGAGAAGAGGGATTTTCTCCATTCTACTCAAGTAGGCAAAATGTCAAAAATTCAAAAGTACATTTAATTCAGTGGTTCGGTCAAATAAGCAAAGATATTTGTACTTTATTATACCTGCTTGAAAGTTGTGTTGCATGTAGAAAGAATCAGAATGAATTATAGAATCTACAAATTTAGAGTCAGTTTAAGAATCAGAAGAAAAGCAATATGAATTTTAAGTTATTGTTTCTTTTGTACAGCAGACAAGTGATAGGGAAATCTAAACAGGCAGTAACAACTGACATGTACTATGGATTCATCCTTCTCTAAGGTCATATTTTCATTGCTTTCTTAACCTCGGTAGATGCATGGTTATAATCTGTTTGGTGGCAGCCAGCAACAGTGGTCCCTAATAAATATATATAGTTTGCTTCATTTCTACTCAGGCTTTTACAAACATACTTGATGATATGGCAACAAACATCAAATGACTGTCAGTTAACCATATACAAGAAACCACTAGTAACTGAGTGGGTTATAAAAATAATCCTAATAGTCCAGAGATAAACAATATTGAAAAAGATTTGTGTTTTCCCTAGGTTATTCCACCTTTAAAGGTAGTATTAGGATCAAAGCTCAGATTTTTCTAAAACCAAACACAAGTCTACATTATGGGGTTCTATCCTTTGTACAGACAGAGATGTGGATAGACAGTGAGAGAGGCAAAGAGACCCTCCATTAAACAGTGCTTTCTGGGATTGAAGTTTAGACACTTTGAAAGGAACATATTAACCTTTCGCTCCTTTTCTTCATGCAAATAAAATCAGTGAAAGTTGAACAAATTATAAATCCAGCAAGTACACAATACGAACATAGATTTCATAACCCTTTTGAAATTGAAGATTTTAGGGGGGGTCATTGCTTTGTCACTTTTCAGTCACAGAAAATAATCTCTTCATTTCCATCCCTGTGGACCCTTAGCTTTAGACAAATGTGCAAAGAATTTTGTTAAATTATAAGGGCAACTCATTTTAAAGGTTAAAGGATGAGATGCAATTAGCCTCTAAATTCAGACCTGATTATTGAAGTCAGATTATCCTTTGGTTTAGAACAATGTAACCAGACATTTTAATGCATAAATGTGTCCACTGGTGGACAATTAGAGTTGTCAGTTAAGTTGTCAGTTGAAGAGGCAGGTTAAAATGAAATTGGTAGTGTCTTTGTGACCTTGTGCTAAGAAATATGTCTCTGGAAATACACTCGTGAGTTTTGAATGGGTGAGAGAAATAGCAGAATCTAATGATGGCTAAAGTACCAGTGCCTATGTCCTTCTCATATACATCACAAACAACTGAGCCATGAAAAGATGGATATTGGGTAGATAGTCTAGAAAGGCAGCATGATTGGTAATCAGGTAGCCAAGAGGATCAAGCAATTTTTGTAGCCTGTGTTTTTAAAGTATCATTGTGGTTGGAAAGAAAGAAGAATGAAAGAAAACTTTGTTTTCTTTACCCTTTATCTCTCTCCTATTTTACATACATGTTTATGAAGGAGAATTCTGATTTTCACCTGAGCATGAAAATAGCAGCTTCCTATCTGATGGCTAATTAGTCATTTTTAATGATCTTTATTCACTCTGAGACACTTTGTCCAAAATGCCTGCCACCATGGCGACCAGTTGCTTAGTGCATTAGGCTAGAAACAAACATTTGTGTGGGATGAACACTGCTTTTTTTCATTCAAATTTGTATTTAATTGAGTGAGTTGTAATGGGAAGTGAGATGAGAGGTAATTAACCCATGCTGTAAAGAGTTTCTCAGGATTAAAGACCTGGGTGGAGCATTCCAGATCCAACCCCAGCCTGCAAATAGCAAGTAGGGGCATATGAATCCCTAGACAAGCAAGAGAACAAGGCTGGGACTTTACATGGGTGTGGTCAGCTAATTTAGGGAAGGAGAAACAACATTTTGATCCAGGTCAGTACTGCAGATTAGCAGTAATAAATTCTCTTGTTCAGAAGACAGAGTTATTTTTAGTAATTAGATGTTATGATAGCATTTAATTTTGCACTTCATCTTATCTATAAGCAGTCTTTTATATTCTTAAGAATGGGAAATGTTAAAATGGGTATGAAGGAAAAATGATGAAAGAAAAGTAGATTCACTTATGATACTATCAATAGTATCAATAGTTTTCATTCTAAAATTTGTCCTCTTTCCCCCTTTTTTCAAAAATGCTGTATTTTGCTCCTTTATAAGCTTGTAATTAATTGAGTGAGGGGGAAGATGGGCATTTCTCTCTACTACCAGTTATATCCAAAAATGTTAGTGAAGTTAACCTAGATGAAGACAGTTATTACCTAGTAACTAAGACTTTGCCTTAATTCACACTCATAGAATATAATGTAATTTCATTGCTAAATTTGTGAATATGAATGAAATTTTCAGTTTTTTAATCTCTACTTTCCCTGCCACATCAAAACATAGTAAATGTTTCAGTTCATTTCAGTTCAGTCAGTCGCTCAGTCGTGTCTGACTCTTTGTGACCCCATGAATTGCAGCATGCCAGGCTTCCTTGTCCATTACCAATTCCCGGAGTCTACCCAAACCCATGTCCATCAAGACCGTGATGCCATCCAGCCATCTGATCCTCTGTCATCCCCAGCATCAGGATCTTTTCCAGTGAGTCAACTCTTTGCATGAGGTGGCCAAAATATTGGAGTTTTAGCTTCAACATCAGTCCTTTCAATGAAGACCCAGGACTGATCTCCCTTGAGATGGACTGGTTGGATCTCCTTGCCGTCCAAGGGACTCTCAAGAGCCTTCTCCAACACCACATTTCAAAAGCATCAATTCTTCGGCTCTGAGCTTTCTTCACTGTCCAACTCTCACATCCGAACATGACTACAGGAAAAAACAACCTTCATTAGACAAACCTTTGTTAGCAAAGTAATGTCTCTGCTTTTCAATATGCTATCTAAGTTGGTCATAACTTTCCTTCCAAGGAGTAAGCGTCATTTAATTTCATGTCTGCAATCACCATCTGCAGTGATTTTGGAGCCCCCCAAAAGAAGTCTGACACTATTTCCACTGTTTCCCCATCTATTTGCCATGAAGTGATGGGACTGGACGCCATGATCTTAGTTTTCTGAATGTTGAGCTTTAAGCCAACTTTTTCATTCTCCTCTTTCACTTTCATCAAGAGGCTTTTTAGTTCCTCTTAACTTTCTGCCATAAGGGTGGTGTCATCTGCATATCTGAAGTTATTGATATTTCTCCCGGCAATCTTGATTCCAGCTTGCGCTTCTTCCAGCCCAGCGTTTCTCATGATGATACTCTGCATATAAGTTAAATAAGCAGGGTGACTATATACAGCCTTGATGTACTCCTTTTCCTATTTGGACCAGTCTGTTGTTCCATGTTCAGTTCTAACTGTTGCTTCCTGACCTGCATACAGGTTTAAATATTTACTTCTATTTTTGTTTGAAATTAATATGTAAAACATTTAGGTGAAATTGATATTATTTTTCCATAAATTGTATACTTGGTTATGAGAAGATCAGAAATCTACCAACAGAGAAAACTAACTACACTTAGTCATTTCGCAAGGTCCTTAGTCTATACATTGTGACATTTTGTCAAAAGATTGAGTCACCTAAAATACAAAGTGTGTAGACCAAGAAGTCGACCACCAGTTTGCATCCAGAGGTACATCAACAAAATGATATCAGTACAAAATTTTAACCAGCTAGATTGACAAAGAGGATTTCTATTAGTTGAATTTTCTGCTTAATGAAAAATGAATCAGGACATTTTTTTTTATCAGTTTTGTTGCTAAAGAGTTCCAAATTCAAATTTTCTGCATCTTTCTCTTAAAATACACTGACACAATTTTTATTGCATTTTTTGGTAAGTGAGATTCTTGCTGGTACAATGTGTCCTAATTCTGAACAACAATTTTCATGGTGTTATGTTCATGATATAAATAATAAAGTGAATGGGGATAAATGTACCATTCCCCAAATCTATAATGGCCACATGTTCCTTCCCCACTACATCCTATGGTTTAAGTATATGCAATTCTCTAATGAAAAGTGAATTTTTAATTCATTTATAAGTGCTACCAAATTCATTGTAACATGGTCATTAGCTTTTTCCTTAGAAAAACTGGCTTGAAATATAACTACTATTATGTGGAGAGAATAATCAATAGCATTTTTATATGAGCTTATGTTTATTGACTGTTAAGGGCAGGCTAGATACTTTTCTAAACATTTTTCATGTATTATCTCATTTAAGTCCCCATTCACTGTGATATAGGTAGTTTGATTTCCATTTTACAATGAGAGAAACCAAGGCATAGAGAGATGACTTTTTTGGTCTGAGTGCATATAGTTATATATTGGTCATTAATAAGATATTATAAAAATAGCTCTTCCTAATTGAAAAACTGGGGATCTACTACAACATACATTTACAAAATTCTTGGAAGACTTTGTTTTGATCATTTGTCAGTTGCTAAAGTTTGAAGGGAGATAAGAAATCTTGTTGATAATATATAATAATTGGGTTCAGGTTAGCTGTAGTTCATTCCAAGTGGGTATGACAGAGAGGTCTGTTTATTGGTCTCCGTGGTGAGCAGGAGATGTATGCTGATGGGAAGACATAACTGTCACCTGGAGTGCATCTGCTCAGTATGCCTTGAGAACACCTGCCTGTTGGAGGTATTTGGTGCTGCAGCACTCCTGGTCTCTGGGGCCTCAACAGACCTGAAATAACTGTTATTTATTTATAGCCTCTGGCACTGTCTGAAACATTCTGCACCACGACTCGGTTAACAACTTCAAGTTAATGTAAACACTCTGAAAATGAAAGCACTGGGTGCTGAATTGCAAATACGGCTGGACCAAAAAGAAGGGGGTATGAAATAAAGGCACAGGCCTCACACAGACCACAGGGTCCAGGAGCCACGCCTCAGGGTAAGTTAGACAGTGCCTGGTTGGTGATGGGTGCTTGATGCTGTGAAGGGGGTCTGTTGTAAGCCTGTGCTGCACACCATTTGGGTGTAGCATTTATAAGGGTAGGGAGTTGAACTAAGAGACACGATTTTATGACAATATTCTCCTCAAAGTCTGAGTCACTCTTCAAAACCCTGCAGTGCATCCCAGCAAGTGCCAGTCCTTGAAACGGCCTTCGTGATCTGCTGTCCTGCTTGCTCTCGTAGTGCATCTCCTACAACTCTGTTCTTTACTTATTCCACTCCAGCCACAGGAGCACTTCCTTCGTGTTCCCGGCATGTGGTTAGCATGCTTTCACCTTAGTCCTTTCCTTGCTAGTCCCTTGGTCTGATACTGGCATATCTTCCTCCTTTTTTTTCCTTCAGATATTTGCTCTGAGGTCACTTTATCAAAGAGGTATTCCTGACTACATATTCCAGTTGTCTATTGCTGCCTATCAAATTACCCCAAAACAAAGTGACTTCAAGCAACATTTTATATAGCCCACAATTTTGTGGGTGGGGAGTTTGGGCAGGGCTTGGCTGGAAGCATCTATTGGAATTGATGTTGATAGAGGTCGTTCAGTGCTACTTAGTCAGTAAATGGGCTTGGAGAGAGGCTTCACTCACATGCCTGGCACTGTGGAAGTGATGATGGAGAGCTGGTCTCAATTCAGGATTGTTTTCCTGCGTATAGATTATCTGTTGCTGTATAACAAAGTACCCTCAAACATAGTGGCTTAAAATAACAAAAATTATTATCTTAAAGTTCCTTTGGGTCAGAAATCTAGGTGGAACTTGGCTGAGTCCTCTGGCACAGGGTTTTTTGCATGGTAGGCATTCAAGGTGTTTTCTCGGGTTGTGGTCATGTAGTCTTGCCTGGGGAGAAGCAGAATCCAAACTCAGGCAGCTGTTGGCAGGTCTCAAGACCTTATTGGTTGTTGGTCAGACATATTGCTGCTGCTGCTGCTGCTAAGTTGCTTCAGTTGTGTCCGACTCTGTGCGACCCCATAGATGGCAGCCCACCAGGCTCCCCCGTCCCTGGGATTCTCCAGGCAAGGACACTGGAGTGGGTTACCATTTCCTTCTCCAATGCATGAAAGTGAAAAGTGAAAGTGAAGGTGCTTAGTCATGTCCAACTCTTCGCGACGCCATGGACTGCAGCCTACCAGGCTCCTCCGCCCATGGGATTTTCCAGGCAAGAGTACTGGAGTGGGGTGCCAGTGCCTTCTCTGTCAGACATCTTAGCTCCCTGTTATGTGGGCCCCTCTGTAGGTTGACCACAACATCACAACGTAGCAGGTTGCATTCCCTGGAGTGAGAGACTTGGTTGGGGGTGGAGATTGCAGTAGGGAGAGAGAGAATGATCAAGCAAGACAGATGACATGGGTTTTTGGAACGTAACGAGTAGATGTGACATTTCAACATGTTTGTGGTGTTCTCTTTGTTAGAACTGAGTCACTAGGTCCAGTGCATACTCAAAGGGAGCCGTGTACACAAGGATATGAATGTTAGGAAGTTGGGATCATTGGGTAGCAGTTTAGATGCTGCCTATCACAACCAGAGTGTCTACATGTGACTTCTCCAGTGTGATGCTCTCAGAGCTCTGAGAAAGAGTGTTCTAAGAGACCTGGGTTGTAGCAGCAAGGATTGTTATGTTTTAGCTGCACAGAAAGTCTCAGAAAATCACTTTCACTGGATCCTATTATTGAAGAAAGTCATCAGGGCTAGCCCAGGTTCAAGGATAAGAGAATCAGACTCAACATCTCAATATAAGGATTGGCAAAGAATTTGTCATCATGCTTCATTTGTTGTCATCTGTAATACTGTGTATAATATAGTCTTTCTCTGTTCAACACGTAGCAGTTTATTTCCTTATCTCATTTTATAGTTGTCCATAGCATTATATTTTTAAAAATTTGTTTGCGGTCTGTCTCTAATAAATAGAAAGTAAGCTCCCTGAGGTCAGGAATTTGCCCTTTTGTACATGTAACTCTGGAGTTTAGAATAGTGCCTAGTGCATACCAGGTTTTCAGTAAATATTTAGGCCAGGCTAATTATATATAGGCTTACCAGGCCTTATGGGGCTTTCTCAGTGGCTCAAAGGTAAAGAATCCACCTGCAAGGCAGGAGGCGTGGGTTTGATCCCTGAATCAGGAAGATCCCCTGGAGAAGGAAATGACAACCCATTCCAGTATTCTTGCCTGGATAATCCCATGGACAGAGGAACCTGGTTGTCTATAGTCCATGGGGTCACAAAAGAGTTGGACACGACTGAGCAACTCAACAGCCAGGCTTTACATGATCTAGTCTATTTCTCCAGTCCTTTCCTCTAGGTCAGTATTCTCTAGCCAGACTAACATTTTTGTTGTTGTTGTTCCTAAAACATGCAAAGTTTATTCCTGTCTCATAGGCTTTGTACCAGCTATCCCAGCTTTTACCTGATTTCCAAATGACTTTTTGTCATTTGAGTCTAAGTGTGATGCTTCAAGGAGAACTTATATTTTTCGATCCCTGGTCATTTTCTATTGTATCATCTAGTTTTATTTTCTTCACTACACTTACTGCTAATACATTCTGGCACAGTGTCTGTTTTTTTCCATCTCTTTAGCACCTAGAATGGTGTCCAGCTAACTATAGGCCCTCAGTATATTTTTTTGCATAAAATAAATCTATTGATATTAATGATAATGCTGGTTTTCTTAATTTTTTTATTATAAAATTCAGCTCAAATTCAGTGTCTGTAATTCTTCCTTGTTGGTATTGCTTCCCCTGCTCTTTTATGACTATTATCATGAAATCACTGAATGTCTATGCCACTTTTCTTCCTGACAGTAAAACATCTACTCAAGATGGGCCTAATGACCTGGAAGTAATTGCAAGAGTGTGCAAACAAAGAGAGTTGCCAGTTGGCCAACAAGGCTGATATTTTATGCATAGAGCCGTATCTCCATAGCAATAAATCTGTTTCTGAACTTGATTTTAGACCTATCATGTGAATTGATTGTTAAAACTTGGGAGAGCTGGGGGAAAACTCCTGGAGACTAAAATCCTTTTAGAAAGTGTATGTCCAACATCGTGGAGGTAGGATCGAGAACAACACTGCGTGCATTTGTGGGCTACATTTTGAACCTCACAAATTTTCAAGATGTAGGAATATCTTCTTGCTTTAAAATCTGTATTCTTGTCTGTCCCCTTTTTTACTCCAGCTTCAAAGCCATTTTTTTTTTCCTGAAAATAAAATAACATTCCCTCTGTCACTTTAAAATTTAGAAGAAAGTGACGAGCTCAGCATCAGTGGCAAGAGTTTGCTTCATTGAATGGGCTCCTCCAAATAATGGTAGAGATCATGGTGAGGTGAAAGGACAGAGGTCACTGAAATTCAGGAGACTCAGGCCTATTCATCTTTGACAATGTAGAAGCATGATGATTTCAACTTAGTCTGTTTCAGTTCATTATATCTCCCTTGACTGACCCAAATGCCTCCTTAAGCATGTATTTCTAGTGCCTACATCAACCAGCAAATCATGCATGTTGAAAAATAGCTATTTAAATCACAACTCATTTTCCACAAATGAAAAGATTAAATGACAGGAAGAATTGCTTGTATCAAAGCTAATAGTACATGAATTCCAGGCTCAAGACACTGGATTCTGTTCAGTTGTGTCATTTTTGCAGTGAGAATCACAGTGTTTTAATTGTAGACTGGTGAGAGAGCTCTCTGAACTAGGAGCTTGCCTAGTGGTTTTTCTGTACAGTGACAGAGCTCCACACACACACACACACACACACACACACACACACATATACATGTTTATATATACATGTGGGGGAATCAATCATGTCTTTTATAAATACAGTAACCAATATCATAAGGTTTTTTAATGGGAGCTGAACATGGTCTTGACCTGTAATGCTTCAGGTATGAAATCAAAAAGGTTAGTAGCTCCCACAGGTGAAAAGGTTTTGACTTCAGTTACATACTAGTAGGTAAATAGTGCCAGGAGTTATTTAGAATTGCGTTTCAAATGTAGTTTTGCCATTTGCTGACAATGGCTTTTCATCCCTTTCAAGAAGATCATAAATCTTTTACTCTCCTAATCTTGCTCATTTCTGACTTCGTCTCCTGCCTAAATGTTTCTTTAAAGCCTGTCTGAAAATTGACAAATTGTAGGATGGTTCTTATTTTTTAAATTTATTTTTATTGAAGTATAATTGATTTACAATGTGATTAATTCCTGTTATACAGCAAAGTGATTTGGCTATACATATAAATACACATTTTTTTAAAATATTATTTTTCATTATCGTTTATCATAGGATTTTTTTTTAATTGGAGGATAATTGCTTTACAACGTTGGGCTAGTTTCTGCTGTAAAATGAAGTGAATCAGCTATATTTATACATATATCCTCTCCCACTTGAACCTCGCCCAGTTCCTCCTTCCCATCCTTCTAGGTCAACACAGCCACGAGCTGGGCTCCTTGTGCTATACAGAAGCTTCCCGCTAGCTATCTGTTTTATACATGGTAGTGTATATATATCAATGCTACTCTCCCAATTTGTTCCACTCTCTCCTACTGTGCCCCTCATGTCCATAAATTCATTCTCTACATCTGTATCTCTATTCCTGCCCTGCAAATAGGTTCATTTTCCTAGATTCTACATATATGTGTTAATATATGATATTTGTTTTTCTGATTGACTTCATTCTGCATGACAAGACCTAGGTTCATTCACATTACTACAAATGACTCAATTTCATTCTTATCGAGCCCTCATTATAGGATGGCTCTTATAAGGGAATAAGATCATGGTATAAAAATCCCTGGAACAGGAGTTGAGGGCCTTTTGTTCTAGATTCCCCAGTTCTAACTTTTGATGATTTTTGGCACCTCATTGAAGCAGGCTTATTTTTTTTTCACATTAATACATTGTAGAAACTATGAGGTTAAAAAAGGAAGTATATGAAAAAGTGTTTTGAACATATAAAATGCCAAACAAATAAAGGTGTTATTATTTGTGTGCATATATATTTATTTATGTGTAATGTCTCTGTTGATAGATGCAGCTTACTCGTGCTGTTGGATACACAGAAATACACACCCTATATAAAAAAGATGCTATCTTTTTTTTCCATAATGGAGTTTACTGTATGTACTGCATGTTCTGTGTTACCTAGTGTTTTAAGTGCTATATTCAAAGTTAAAAAAATGTAACAAGAGAAGAAGGCAGACAAATTCAGACTCTTAGAATGTATTGGAAAATATTTCCTGAGTAGAGTTGGAGGTAGAGAGTTATGTTTATATTAAGAGCAATGCCAATAATGATCTTTTACTAGGTTGTAGAGTCCCTCAAGACAGGGTCCAAGATGTTTCACTATTGTATTTCTGCACCCTGGAATAGTAGATGCTTAACTAATGTTTGAGAATGAATGAATTTGGTGTAATTAAGAACTGTCCACTGAAATAGAAATGCGCAACATGAAAGCTGTGAGATAAGTTTTGTTTGGAGACCTTTTGAGGTTGATAACTCAGAAGACAGCCTCTCAGATATCTTTGAGAAACTACTCCAAAGAGGGAAAGGAGCAGTCCTGTTATATATGAACTTTTTCTTTTCTCCCCCTGGGAAAAAAATATGGTCAAGCATATAAAGATTACTGCTAATCACAGAGAACAAACATTTCAAGTTAATGATTTTAGTGGTTTTACATGCAAAAATCTGGGGGTCATTGAAAATTTTCCTTAGGTATGTATCTTAACCATCCAAGGTTAATAACCATCCAGTATATTCACAGCATAGAATCCTTCCTGTTTTTCTCCATCCTGAACCCCCTCAGGGTACACTGCTGCTGAGCAACTTCAGTGGCTAATGGCTGATCCCTGTAGAACTGGAGTAGTAGGCAACATTTTTCTCTTCATAGCAGCAATTAATATTGTGATGTATCTAAAACATAGTGAGAGTTGAGGGCTATTTTATAGATGAAGCTAGACAGGAAGATGGATACTGTGTCATGGCTTCTGAACAACCTTGGTTTCCTTTCATTTCAATCTTTTTAACTAAGGCATTTTGATAAAGCTTATAATGGTGAAATGATAATAATCCCCACACAATTTATGAAGTAGCTTCCTCTTTTTCCATTTCACAGTGAGTGTAATGAGACTTAGAGAGGTTAAGTATTTTGCCTGAGGCCACAAAGCTGGTATTAGCAAAGCTTTGATAGAAGAGGAGGCAGATGCTATGGTAATTCATCCCTACTATTACTTTCACTCTGAGGGGCCTTCAGATCTTCTCTGTGTCTTCTGGATGATCTTGCAGGGTGGTCTGCTAAGTGAGTGAATCATTGTCATATTAAACTTAACATGGACTCCCTCTGAATCACAGAAATGGCCACCCTTGGAATGTCAAATTCCAACTTAATTTCTATCATTACATTTTTAGTTTAAATATGAATACAAAGGGAAAAAAGTGATCCTTGATGTCATTTCTAGATTATATCATGTACTTTTAATTAGTTTAAAATTCTCAGAAAAAAAGGAGAATCAAAATTCTGAGTAAAATCTCTGTTCTATGCCAGGAGCTGAGAGTAAAGGAGCCATCTCCCCTACTCGTGTCTTACTGATCACCCACCAAAATAGAATGCCGACATCATCTGTGCATCTGTTCATTTCATAATCAACGTCATCACCGTCATTGTAGTCCTAACTTGTATCTATTTAGGGCTTTACTCTATAGCAAGCATTCCGCTAAGCACTTTGAATGTGTTATATGGTTATGTGCACACAGCAGCCTAGGAGGTTACAGATCCTGGGAAGAGATTGGCACTTATACAGACACCCTCTGTAGGTTAGCTCATGAGCCTGAGTTAATTAGTCAAGCATGCAGAGTCTTTGTGTAAGGGAAGTGGATGCTGAGAGAAGGCAGGACCAGTTTCAGCATATCTTAGCATAATTTCTCGGTGTTCCAGAGTCCCTAACAGGAGGTCACCCACAACTACTGATAAGATTTTGACAGACCTGAGATCATCATTTTTGCTGTGCCGTAGTCAGTTTTGCGTCACTATTCAGAAAACTGCAGAAGCTACATTCCTGTTGAAGAGAATCTTTACAATGATGGGACGCCCATGGCTCTGAAACCAAACTTAGTAATACCAAATCTAAGTCCTTATCTGGAAGCAGAAAGTAGATTTCTGGCTTCCTCCAGCTTTCTTTTGAACCCATATTCTTGAAGTCTACCTCAATTCTGGTTTAATAATGTTTTTATTTATTATTATTTTTTGAATTTTCAAACTTCTTTATTTTTTTCCTCCAATAGTGGAAGCCTTTTTTTTTTTTTAATTGTAACAAATTCCAGAAAGACTTTTTGCTTTACATTATTGTGTTGGTTGTGCCATACATTGACAGGTATCCGCCATGGGTATACATGTAAAGTTTATTTATTTTTGGCTCTGCTGGGTCTTCATTGCTGCATGGGCTTTTCTCTAGTTGCTGTGAATCGGGGCTCCTCTCTGTTTTCAGCAAATGAGCTTCTCATGGTGGTGGCTGATATTGCAGAGCACAGACTTCAGTAGTTGCTGTTGGTGGGCTCAGTAGTTGCGGCTCCTGCGTTCTAGAGCATACGCTCAGTAGCTGTGGCACACAGGATTAGTTTTCCCATGGCATGTGGGATCTTCCCAGATCAGGGATGGAAGCATGTCTCCTGCATTGGCAGGTGGATTCTTTACCAGTGAGCCATCAGGGAAGCTCCAGGTTTAATAATCTTTTATCTGAGTGGTTCTTATATTCAGTTCCTATGAGGACTATGAAAACAGTCATAATATTTCTCACAGCTGAATATTATCATTCTCACTTTAAGATGAGGAAATTGAGACTCAGAGATTAGAGAACATGCACAAGGTTTTACAGATAGTTATGCCAGACTTTTGGTTTTGAAACCAGCTTGAACTCTTAACAATTCCACTGTTCTGTCTGTGTTTTAAAGAAAATAGTGCCTGGGCTTATGCTGTATTGTTTTGTGAGGTTAGTCAGTTGCATAGCTGGTGATATAACGTTTGAAGAGGATGAAATAAGTTATACAAAATGTAAAATTCCCATATGAATTTTGATTTGCTATAAATATAATCACTGCTCATGTACGAATAAAACAATAGACTATCAGAGAATCATTGTAATTTTCTCATCTTTTATTTAAAAAATGCTCTACTTTTGTCTGTTTTATCTTGACTAGTATGAGGTATTTGTATGAATAATAGGTGTTTTATGAAAGGCAATAACAGGGGCCTCATTTTTTTATTTGGATAATTATATGTAGCAGATGTGTATGTCCAAAATAGTTAAAAGCAAGGGCATAGACTTAGAAGCAAAAGGAAATCAAAGTGTAGGGCATCTGCAGAAATTCCATAAAAAGTGCCTGAGAAGTTCTTTCTTGCTCCCCCCCCAACCCAATCTGTGCCTTGCCCACTCTTCAAAGACTTCTTTGAGCACACATCTTGACAAAGGCCTCTCTGACCATTTCAAATCTCAGTAGTATGGGACTTCTTGCATGAATTCACAATGAGATTATACCTGTATAATACAAATTATTTTCCATTTTCCATTACATTCCTCAACATTTATTGGATTCTAAGTTATTTGAGAAGAATAACTCCTAGTTCTTATGAGGAGTGGTAACCTGCATACTTTGATTTTAAGATATACCCTACTTTTAGACATGTGATAATTTCTAAAACCACTGAAACTTAGCACCTAAAAAATGAGGCAAATATGTGTTCGTTCATGTGACATTCAACTTTTAAAACTGTATCTATATCTTCTTCCTACAGAACTATTGTATTTATCAGAATTAGCGATTAATATATTTTAGGCCCTTGTAGTACCTAATTACCAGTACTGAATACTTGTACCCTTCTTTGGGTGGGGTAGTAGAGGAGACTGCGGATTCAGTCCATGGGGTTGCAAAGAGTTGGACATGACCTTAGCGACAGCACAGCACAGCAGCTTTATTAGGATATAATTTATATACTGTACAGTTTGCCCATTAAAACTATATAATTCAATGGTATTTAGTATGTTCACAGAGTTGTGCAAGCATCACAAATACAACTTTAGAACAGTTTTATCATCCTCCTAAAAGAAACCCCATCCCCTTTAGCTGTTAGTTGCCAATCATCACACCTCTCCTGATCCCTAACTTTGTTTCTATAGATTTGCCCCTTCTGAACATTTCATAGAACTGAATCAAATAATATGTGGTCTTTTGTAACTGTATTTCACTTAGCATAATCTTTTCAAGGTTAATGCATGTTGAAGCATGTATCAGGATTTCATTTATTTTTCATCTCATAGGTGTACCACATTTTGTTGAATCCATATATACCACATATTATGCCATGTATTAACCAATGTTTAGGTTGTTTTCACATTTTTCCTCTTATTAATAATGCTGTATTTATTTTTTATGGAGATATATGTTTATTTCTTTTCAGTATAAACCTTGTAGTGAAAATCCACTAATCAGTTAAGTAGTAATTCTGCATTGAACCTTTTGATGATTTGCCAAACTGATTTGTGAAGAAGTTGCACCATTTTACAGACCCAGAAGCAATGTGTGGTGGGTCCAAGTTTTCTGCATCTCTATGAACTTTGCCTGATTTTTTTATTTGAGCCATATTAGTGGAAGTGGAGTGGAATTTCAATGTGGTTTTGATTTACATTTCCCAAATAACTAATGCAATTGAGCATCTTTTTACATGCTTGTTTTTTGTTTGTACTCTTCTTTGGAAAAATACCTATTGAATCTTTTGCTCATTTTGAAATTGGGTTATTATTCTTTTTATAATTGAGTTGTAAGAGCTCTTTATATATTTTAGATACAAGTACCTTGTCAGATATATGATTTGCAAATCTTTTCCCTCATCATGTAGGCCATAATTTCACTTTCCTAAATAGTGTTTTTTGAAGTGCAAATGTTTTTAATTTTGATGACGTTCAATTTATCTTTTTAAAGATTTTGTTGCTCATGCTTAGTGTCATGCTAAAAAAACTGCTACCAAATCCAAAGCTGACTTTTGGATACTCAGTTCTGTTCCTCCAGTGTATCTATATATTTATCCTAGGCTGATACCATGCTGTCTTGTTAACAGCTGCTTTGTCATAAACTTAAAATCAGGAAGTATGAGTTCTCCAACTTGTTTTTCCTTCTCAGGATGGTTTTGGCTATTTTGGGTCCTTTGATTTTCCGTGTAATTTCCAACTAGGATCAGCTTGTCAGTTTCTACAAAGAAGATAGTTGAAATTCTGTAGAAGTTTCAGCGAGTCTGTACATCAATTTGGAAAGTCTTGCCATCTTAACCATATTAAACCTTCTCAATCATGATTATGGGATGTCTTTCCATTCATTCAGAGCTTCTTTAATTTCTTTCAACAATGTTTTATAGATTTCAAACTGTGAATCTTACCTTTTTTTTTTTTAAACCCTCTTTTGAGTTAGCACATATAGCTGCCAACCTCAGTCCAGCCCAGGTCCATATATGCCTTTATTTATCCACACATTCATCTATTAATGATATCATGCCTACCTCTGTGTAAGGCACTGGTAGAGCAAATCTATTACTTGGGGAAGCTGACTTGTAAACGGGTAGGGGCTATAGAATGTCCTGGGGTCCAGGCTAAAGGCCTGTGCAAGGTACTGAGAAGGAGTAAAGGAGGTAGTCTGTGTAAGGAAAAGCATCACTTTTGAGCTGAATCTTAACAGCTAAGTAAGAAGCTCTTATTCATTAGATTTTATGACATACCTGCTATATGCCAGGCAATATTATATATTAACAAGTGTATGTGCGTGCCAAATCACTTCAGTCATGTACAACTCTCTGTGACCTCCTGGACTGTAGCCCTCCAGGTTCCTCTGTCCATGAGATTCTCCAGGCAAGAATACTGAACTGGGTTGCTATACCCTCTTCCAGGAGATCTTCCTGACCCACATCCCTTATGTCTCCTGCGTTGGCAGGTATTACTCTTCTTTATTAACTTTATTTCTAAGCAGCATTTTATTTTTCTTGATGCTATCATTAAATGGAATTATTTTCTTAATTTCATCTTTAGGTTGCTTATTGCTTAGAGTCTAGGAATATGATTTATTTTTTTATATTGATCTTGAATCTGTAACCTTGCTGAACTTGTTTAGTAGTTTTAATAATACATTCCTTAGAATTTTCTCTGTGTAAGATCATATTATTTGTGAATATAATTTTATTTCTTCTTTTGCAATCTAGATGCCTTTTATTATATCTTCTTGTCTTAATTCTTGACTAGAAGAGAAGTAAAGCAAGTAAACATTCTTATCTTGTTCCTGATCTTTAGAGAAAAGCATCCAGTCTTTCAGAATTAAGTTGATGTTAGCTGTGGGATTTTTCTCCAATGTGTGTGTGTTCAGTTGTTCAGTCATGTCCCGTTCTTTGTGACGCTATGAGCTAGAGCCCACCAAGTTCCTCTGTCCATGGGATTTTCTAGGCAGGTTGGAGCAGGTTACCATTTCCTTCTCCAGGGAATCTTCCTGACCCAGGAATCAAACCCAAGTCTCCTGTGTCTCCTGCATTGGCAAGCAGATTCTTTACCACTGAGCTACCTGGGAAGTAGATGTACTTTATCATGTTGAGTGAGTTTTCTTCTATTCCTAGATTGTCGACTGTTTTTGTCATGAAATGGTATTGGGTTTTGCCGAGTGCTTTTTCTGCAATTTAGTGATGATTATGTTGTTTTTATTTTTAATTTTATTGGTTGATATGTTCTATTACATTAACTGATTTTATGCATATTAAACCATCCCTGCTTTCCTAGGATAGATCTCAATTGTTTATGGTGCATAAATATTTGTTTGTCAATAGGCATGAAATTAAAAGATGCTTGCTCCTTGGAAGAAAAACTATGACAAACCTAGACAGCATATTAAAAAGCAGACATTACTTTGCTGACAAAGGGCCATGTAGTCAAAGCTATGGTTTTTCCAGTAGTCATGTAAGAGTTGGACTATAAAGAAAGCTGAACACCAGAGTTGATGCTTTTGAATTGTGGTGTTGGAGAAGACTCTTGAGAGTTCCTTGGACTGCAAGGAGATCAAAACAGTCAATTGTAAAGGAAATTAATCCTGACTATCCTTGGAAGGACTGATGCTGAAGCTGAAGCTCCAGTAATTTGGCCACTTGATGTGAAGAACTGACTCATTAGAAAAGACCCCGATACTGGGAAAGATTGAAGGCAGGAAGAGAAGGGGACAATGGAGTAGGAGATGGTTGGATCGCATCACTGACTCAATGGGTATAAGTTTGAATAAGCTCCAGGAGTTGGTGATGGAAAAGGAAGCCTGGTGTGCTGCAGCCTATGGGGTTGCAAAGAGTCAGACATGACTGACTGAGCAACTGAATTGAACTGATTCATAAGAGATACTGATCTTACATCTTTTCAATTCTTTAAATATTTCGTAGAATTTGTATATTTGGGCTTTTCTTTATGGGTGTATTTTTGATTACTAATTTAATCTCTGTATTTATCATAGTACGCTGATATTTCCTATTTCCTTTTATAGAGGTCATATTTTAGCTAGGTGTGTTTTGAATAAATTAATTTTTTTTAATGAATAGGTTAAAATTCATTGGTGAATAACGTCTCAGAACCCATAAAATGTTGGCTTTTATGTATGGAGTGTATTACTATATGTCAGTTTATGTTCTTGAAAATCTGATCTTCTTAATGTAAATGTGTCTGAAGTTTTCTGGGTTTTTTTTGGTATCACAACTGGTTTTATCCCACAAATTACAAACAGTTTTCACCTTAAAATATCATTTAATCTCATTAATTATTTTTCCTTTTTACAAATGAAAACTAACTGTCAGAAAGTTTATGTGACCAGCTTTGGTCCTAAAGCTAATGAATCTCATTGCTGAGATTTAAAAATAGGTCCTTTTATTTCACCTCCTATAATTTCTCCCTCTCCCTGTGTTTATACTTAAAAAGTTGGTTGACAGTTTGGACTTAGCAATTTCCCAATGTATATTTAAATCTGTAATACCACTTTACAAGTATTATGAGGAGTGACTAAAGATACACTGATTTTTCTTCCAGTCTATCTTACAGCTTCAAATTTTGAAGTTTTGAAAAGTCTGAGCTAGGATGTTTCTCTTTTTGGTGCTGATAGAATAGCTTGCATTCAACAAGCCCAAAAGGTAGAACAATCATAGAGGACAAATCAAAGTACAAAAGGCATAGAAAAGCACCCAAAGCATCCAGGACCTGGGTGTTAAAGATTCTGAAGGAAAGGGTAAAGTAAACCTAACCTTCTGTCCCACTTTTATTTAAAATTGTTCTCTGGTTCATAAGTAGGATGGGCAGAGAACTGTGGCTCAGAGCTTTTGGCTGTTCCCTCAGGCTGAGTAGATGAAAGATGGAATTCAGGGTTATATGAAGTAAGTCAGGAGTGCAGAGGCCAAGGTTCTAGAGAGAAGGGAGCAACAAAAACCAGATGGATTTGACATTCTGTGGTTCTTTCCAATTGAAGAATTTATTGATTTGTATTCTGGGCAGGGCAGAAGGCTAAAAAGCCAAGCAGAAAGGAATGGAGGCTAAGAATCTAGGTGAACTTTCTACTGGAATCCTGATTTTAGCAATACAAAAGTTTGAGTTCATTTTTTGAACTCCAGTAGAATGGTTTATTATTGTGTTCAAGAAAGTAGATAAGAATATGGAGAATTAATAAACATTATAATCAACAATAAAGAATCAAATGAAAATTTGCTAACTGAACATTTATGTAAAAAAAATGTTAACCAAAGCAGTAACAAAAGTAAAGGAAATGTATAAGTATATGAAATAAGGAAAAAATAAATCCTCATTTACATATGATTGTATATGATTGTATATTAGAATATCTAAGAGAATCTGTAGGTAAATTATTAGAAATAATAGATAGGATTAATAAATTCTTGGAAATCAAGTTCTACACATATACTTCTAAATATTAGTAAGAAATAATCAGAAAATAAAATTTTGAAGCTATACCATACACTGTGGCAAAACAAATAACTAGGAATAAGCCTATTAAATGATCTATATTTACCCTACACTGACAGAAACAAAACTTGTTGAAAGAAGTTAAAGATGTCAGTGAGTAGAGGGAAATACCATATTAATAGAATGAAAGACTCAGTTTTGTAAAGAGGTCAGTTTTCACCAAAATAACCTATGCAGTACAGTATCAGTCAAAATCCCTTCTAGTTATATATATATATTTATATATTTTTTTGGAAATTCACAAGTGATTGCTAAACCTAAATGGAAAGGCAAAGGACTGCTCAAATAGCCAATGAAGTACTGAATGAAAACAAAATGGGAGGACTTACTACACCAGCCTTGAGATTTATAAAGCTAAAATTAAATAATGTGCTGTGGGTAAAGGGCTAGACAGAGAATAGATTCAGAAATCAGTTCGGTCACTCAGATGTGTCTGACTTTTGTGACCCCATGGACTGCAGTACTCTAGGCTTTCCTGTCCATCACCAACTCCCAGAGTTTGCTCAGACTCATGCCTGTCGAGTCAGTGATGTCATCTAACCGTCTCATCCTCTGTCGTCCCCTTCTCCTCCTGCCCTCAATCTTTCCAGCACCAGGGTCTTTTTTAACGAGTCAGTTCTTCACATCAGGTGGCCAAAGTATTGGAGCTTCAGTTTCAGCATCCTTCCAAAGATATTCAGGACTGATTACCTTTACAACTGACTGTTTTGTAAGTTGTTTTTTTAAGATTGTTTTGCTCCTTGCTGTCCAAGAGACTCTCAAGAGTCTTCTCCAACACCACAGTTCAAAAGCATGAATTATTCAGTGCTCAGCTTTCTTTATAGTCCAACTCTCACATCCATACTTTATAGTCCAACTCTCACATCATAGCTTTGACTAGATGGATCTTTGTTGGCAAAGAGATGTCTGTGCTTTTTAATATGCTGTTTAGGTTTGTCATAGACAAACTCCTTGCTTCTTCCAAGGAGCAAACATCTTTTAATTTCATGGCTACAATCACCATCTGCAGTGATTTTGGAGCCCCTCAAATAAAGTCTGTCACTGTTTCCATTGTTTCCCCATCTATTTGCCATGAAGTGACAGGTCCGGATGCCCTCATCTTCGTTTTTTGAATGTTGAGTTTTAAGCCAGCTTTGTTTCCCCATCTATTTGCCATGAAGTGATGGGTCCGGATGCCCTGATCTTCATTTTTTGAATGTTGAGTTTTAAGCCAGCTTTTTCACTCTCTTCATTCACTTTCATTAAGAGGCCCTTTAGTTCCTCTTTGCTTTCTGCCATAAGGGTGGTGTCATCTGCATATCTGAGGTTATTGGTATTTCTCCCAGCAATCTTGATTCCAGCTTGTGCTTCACCCAGCCCAGGATTTTTCATGATATATTCTGCATATAAGTTAATAAGCAGGGTGACAATATATAGCCTTTCCCGATTTGGAGCTAGTCTATTGTTCCATGTCTGGTTCTAACTGTTGCTTCTTGATCTGCATACAGATTTTGCAGGAGGCAGGTAAGATGGTGTGGTATTCCTATCTCTTTGAGAATTTTCTGCAGTTTGTTGTGATCCACACAGTCAAAGGCTTTGGCATAGTCAGTAAGGCAGAAGTAGATGCTTGTCTGGAACTGTCTTGCTTTTTCTCTATGATCCAGCAGATGTTGGCAATTTGATCGCTGGTTCCTCTGCCTTTTCTAAATCCAGCTTGAACATCTAGAAGTTCACAGTTCATTTGCTGTTGGAGCCAGGCTTGGAGAATTTTGAGCATTACTCTGATAGCAAATGAGATGAGTGAAACTGTGTGGTAGTTTGAACTTTCTTTGGCATTGCCTTTCTTTGGGATTGGAATGAAAACTGACCTTTTCCAGTCCTGTGGCCATTGCTGAGTTTTCCCAATTTGCTGGCATATCGAGTGCAGCATTATCTTTTAGGATTTGAAATAGCTCAACTGAAATTCCATCACCTCCGCTAGTTTGTAGTGAAATAACTCAACTGGAATTCCAACACCTCCACTAGTTCGTAGTGATGCTTCCTAAGGCCCACTTGACTTTTCACTCCAGGTTGTTGGCTCTAGGTGAGTGATCATGCCATCGTGGTTATCTGGGTCATTAAGATCTTTTCGGTATAGTTTTTCTGCGAATTCTTGCTGCCTCTTTTTATCATTATCTGCATCTGTTAGATCCCTGCCATTTCTGTCCTTCCTTGTGCCCATCTTTGCATGAAATGTTCCCTTGGTATCTCTAATTTTCTTGAAGAGATCTCCAGTCTTTCCCATTCTAGTTCCTCTATTTCTTTGCACTGATCACTGAGGAAGCCTTTCTTATCTCTCCTTGCTGTTCTTTGGAACTTTGCATTCAGATCTGAGGGTATATGTTTCCTGTTCTCCTTTGCCTTTAGTTTTAGTGTTGTGGATACAGGGTCAGATGCAAAATAGACCCACATATATAGGAATGATTGACTTATGAAAAAGATACTACTGCAGTGCACTGCAGATAAGGGCTAAGAGTGATATTTCATAATAAACCATGCTGGATCAATAGTATATCCAATGGAAATAAATGACTCTAGTCTTAAATGACACCATATATAAAACTAATTTTGTATTGTTCACTCAGTTTGAAAGGTAAAACGGTAGACATTCTAGAAGGTAGCAGAGTTCACTCTGTGAACTTGAGAGAGGCGGAGATTTCTTAAAACATAAAAAGTACGAAGCTTATAGGAAAAAATATTGGTGGATTAAATTTCTTTTCATGAAATTAAAAGATGAAAAGCTATGATAAATCTAGACAGCATATTAAAAAGCAGAGACATCACTTTGCTGACAAAGGTCCGTGTAGTCAAACTGGTTTTTCCAGTTGTCATGTATGGATGTAAGCATTGGACCATAATGAAGGCTGAGCACTGAAGCATTGATGCTTTTGAACTGTGGTGCTAGAGAAGACTCTTGGGAGTCCCCTGGACTGCAAGGAAATCAAAGCGGTTAATCTTAAAGTAAATCAACCCTGAATAATCATTGGAAGGACTGATGCTGAAGCTGAAGTTCCAGTACTTTGGCTACCTGATGTGAAGAGCTGGCTGATTGGAAAAGACCCCGATGCTGGGAAAGACTGAGGGTAGGAGGAGAAGGGGGCAACACCTGATGAGATGGTTGGATGGCATCATCTGTTCAATGGACATGAGTTTGAGCAAACTCTGGGAGATAGTGAAGGACAGGGAAGCCTGGCCTGCTGCAGTCCTTTAGACCATATAGAGTTGGACACAATTGAGCAACAGAACAACGACAATTAGAACCTTGTAAAGACCAAAGAGATGAAGCAGCAAACCACAGAATAGAAATTATTTGCAATAAATCTCGTAAGAGGTTCACATCTAGGATATTTTTTTTAAAAAAATGATCAATCAAATAATGGTGAAATGACTTCAACAGATATTTCACAAATGACCACTAAATATAGAAATGTGCTCAATTTTACTAGTCATTCAGGAAAGTACAAAAACCACTACACATCTACCAGATTGCTAAAATGAAAAAGACTGAGCATCCAGTACTGTCAAGGATGGAGGGCAGCTGCACCCCTCATGCGTTGCTGGTGGATATGGTTATTTTGGAAAACTGTGACCAACTGCAGAAATAAATCTAATCCTATCAGAAATGCATATGATGCTCACCAAAAACTTATATTAAAAATGGTCCCCCTTATCTGTAGGGGAAATATTCCAAGACTCCCAGTGGATCTCTGAAACCATGGATAATACCAAACCCTATAAATCAAGGGTCCCTAGCCTCCTGGATCTAATGCCCGATGATCTGAGATGGAGGTGATATAATAATAATAGAAATAAAGTACTCAATAAGGGTAATGCTCCTGAATCATCCTGAAACCAGCTCCCATCCCTCTTCGTGGAAAAATTGTCTTCCACAAAACTGTTCCCTGGTGCCAAAAAGATTAGAGACTATTGCTCTCTATATACTGTTTTTTCCTTACATACATACTTAAGATTAAGTTTCATTTATAAATTAGGTGCAGTAAGATATTAATAACATTAATAATAAAATAGAACAATTTAAACAATGTACTATAATAAAATTTAAGTGAATGTGGTGCCTCTCTCTGTCTCAAAATAGCTTCTACAAATTTAGTGCCTTTCCATCTTAACTAAGCAGTTACCACACCACAGTGGCCATGGCTTTTGCGGCTGAGGTGAAACAGCAAAGCTAGCACCAATTTCTTTCTCCTTTTGGACAGTTTCCCTGATACTAGATTCACTTCTACAATAGATCATTTTTCCTTTCCTTACTGAGAATTTTCACCTTTTCACTTAAAGAAAGCACTTTAGAACTTCTGTTTGGCAGGTTCAAATTGCCAGCATCTCTGCTGTTTGCTGTAGGGCGATTAGTAAGTAAAATAAGGGTGACTTGAACCCAAGCACTGTGATACCCTGACAGTTGATCTGATATCTGAGAAGAGATGGCTCCTAAGTGACTAATGGGTTGGATACGCTGGACAGAGGGGCTGATTCATGTCCAGGGATTGATGGCATGGTCCAGTGAGAGATTTTATCGTGTTACTCAGAATGGCACACAGTTTAAAACAGATGAAATATTTCTGGAATTTTTTGTATAATATTTTCAAATGGAGGTTGATTCTGGGTAACTGAACCCATGGAAAGTGAAACTGTGGATAAAGGGTTCTACTGGATTTGTAATCACTCCTTTTTAAACTAAAAATAGCAAAATGGAGAAATTTGTGTATAAGTTATGAAATACACTTATGTATAGCAATGGCAAAAAGCAAAGTACCCCCGTGCAGCAGAATGGATGTATCTTAAACAGAATGTTGTATGAATGAAGCCAGACACAAAATAGTAAACATTATGTGAGTCTATTTGTATATATTTAAATAAGACGTAAAATGACCTGTGGTGCTAGAATTAATACAGGGATTATGCTGGGGGAGGAAATACCTTGGGACAAAATACAGGGAGGTTTCTGGGATCTGAGTGGTTTTCAGTTTCTTGAACTGGGAGATGTTTACATGAGTTCACTTAAAACATTTCTTAGGCTATACATTTATGATTTGTTCACTTTTTCTGTATCATGTGTTAATAAACATTTAAAAGTCATAAAGGTATTTTAAAAGCTCTTGGAGGAAGCTAGAGGAGAAAAATCTTGATTAAGAATCAAACTGCCTAAATGGCCTAAGCTGTGATGAGGCTTCCACTTAATAGATGCATTGGTTCAGTGGCCTGTCCATTCCATTATCATGTGGCCTTTCGGAACCTACTTTGGTGACCTTTGCTCAGGTGACTTAATCTTCTTAAGAAGCAGTTTCTTTCAGTATAGATTTTACTTCCATATTTCAAGCAACTGTGCTGAACAAAAGAGATGGATTAATTGATGCTTTAAAATCCTATAAAAATGCTAAATCCCAGCAAATAAAATTTACATCTTAAACAATCAATTTTCACAAGCGAACGTATAAACTCAGGAAGAAACAGCCTGGCAAATTCATCTGGTGTTCTGTATAAATACAATTTTAAACTACCTCCAGTTTTTTCATGCTATGCCATCTGCTGAATGGCTCTTGGAATGGAATTTTAATCTCTAATTGCGAATGCAAGGATTAAAAAGGTTACGTTCAAAATGTGCTGAGAGACCAACTAACAATTTGGAAAGAAAAAAAAAAGTCTCTATCTGCAGGTTTTTCTGGCATAGATGTTTTCTGGAAATGATAACCTGGCAGCAGGTCTTTCACAGTCAGAGGTGGAAAAGGAAAATAACCTGCTCCAATTGGGTCTGAACTGTCTGGACCTTGTATAAACCCCAGCTGTTTTTGACTATAGAATCAGAGCAAGAATAGATAACTTTACTCTTTGATTTTCTTAGAAGTGAGAGTATTATGTTAACTGTCATTTAAACAATTAAAGCAAAGTAAAGAGAATATACCACACTCTTTGCTTTGGGGTACTTGGTATAGACTCACTGAAATGAAGACATAGAGAAAAAGAATGCCACAGTGGAAATGGTAGATTCTGCACACAAAAAAACAGAAACTTCTATAAACAAACGTACTGGTGCTTCTAAATTGGGTACAAATTTATTGAAATATTTCCAGTTTTTACTTTTTATTTTCTTAATATATAGATATCAATTCTCCTCCCTTCTAAGCTCTTTCTCTTACATCTCTTCATCAGTCCTCTTTTCCTATGTTCAGTAATGTATTAAAATATGCATGCCATACTTCTGTTCTCCTACATGCCCTTGTATATATGGTGTATCTTCCATGGATTGCTCTTTGGACAACCAAGTCAAATCTACTTCTATAATGATAAAGTGGAGGGTCATTGTGGAATAAGATTGTGTATACTTTTGAACTATATTCTAAAACCTTGTACTTGATTTTATTGTCCTTCAGTTGTTCTATGTGGATATATTTTGTCTGTTTAACTCCAGATTAAAGACCATGACTTCTTGTTTTATGTTCCCTAGTGAAAGAGAGATTATAGGGGACTTATAAAAGCCTTTAAAAAAATCAGTAAAAGGGCTATTTAAGTGTTATAATGCATAAAATTTTTGTAATATGAAAGGTTATTTTTGTAATACATTGTAATTCCCCATGTTTTATGATTTTTATATATGAGCCACACATATACATACACACACATACATATATGTGTATGTATGCAAAATGTCACCCTATAATGAACTATTCATAATGTTTGGGATATTCCCTAACATCTATTTTCCTCTCTCCTGTCCTTCCTTCCTTCCTAAAATGACCTAGAAAACCCAGTGAAGTTAACATTATATAGTTTAAAACAGCTGAAATGGAAAAGTATTGGAAAAAAACCTCAGTTTAGGACTTCGGTGGTGAATCAACAATAATCTTGCCTCTGAATATTGCTGGTGGTGGTGTTGTGTAGAAAAAAATGAAGATGGAGTTCTGTGTCCTCCATAATCTGAGCATTAATGTTACCCATCTCTAAGAGTTGACTCTAGCTGAGGAATATGACTTCACTTGAAATCTAAGCATTATTTAATATTAAATGAAGAATCTCTCCAAAAAATCTAATTTGAAGCAGAGTACAGAGTGAAAAAGTAGTTTTGAACTCAAATAGTAATATGGTGTGTTACTTTCTGTGATTTTGTTTAAAAAACACAAACCTCCCAAATTCTTAATTCTTGCTCCCTCAAACCTATAAATCTCTCTGCCTCCCAATCTGTCATGGTTTATTTGTGAAGAACTAAAGAAATTGAAATAGCCTTTTAAACTCTACCATCTCTGATCAAGCAGGATGTTGACAGAGATGCCACTAAACCTTAGGAATAGCCTTTGCTTTCCAAAGCAGCATCAGTTCCACCCAATACCACAAATTCTAATGATCTCTTGAGTATCTGCTTTGGCAAAAGAGACTTCTTTATCCTTGCAAACATCAACTTTCATCTTCTCTGCCTCTGACTAGATGGTTCTCTGTTCTGTGATTCGTTCTTCTAGCATTTTGTTAGTAGACACATTACAGGGGTGTGTAGGACCACATCTTTTCCTTGGACAACAAAAAGCCCAAGGAAGATGACCATATTTTTTTTCCTGCGGGCGAATAAACTCCCCAGTTTGATGCAGCACTAGGTTAACAAAATAACCATCGCTTCCTAAAATATCTTTTGAACATTTTATGTTAATTACTCATGGTTATTGTTAAAGAACAGTGAGGCAGAGTGTATTAAGAACTATCGGGAAAGGTGTAGGGACTGCCATAGTGGAGGGGAGAGACGGAACTCGGTGCAATGGGGTTTGCCCTAAGGGGCAAGACTAGGTGGCATTCTGAATACAGCAGTGGAAAAAGGGAATTTACAGCCCGGAAGCAGAGTGGGAAGCTACTAAGAGAAAACATCAGGGAAAAGGAGGAATTCTGGCTAAGCTGACCTCCTAGGATTCTTGCTAAAGGCAAGCTGGGGTGGTCACATGTCACCTGGTAAAGAGTAGGGATGAAAAAAATGATTGATATCAAGTGTGAAGGGATGAGGCTAATCTGACTTGACAGGAATCTTGCAGAATTGCCTCTTGAAGGCAGTTCTAGGGCCGAGACCTAGACAAAAAGGGCTCACAGGAACCTGACTAGAGTTTGGTCAAGGAGCCTGTCACTTACCATCTTAACCCTGGAGCAGATAAGCTTGAATATAAACTGAAGTAGAGGATGACTGGTGAGGAGTAGATTGGCAGATTTCAGAATTCTGCACCTCTTTTGTACCTGGAAGTCACTTCTGTGTATGAATAGACATTTTCTGTTTCCCTCAATGAGTCTGCATGATACCATGAAAGGTTTCATGCCTAAATCTATATTAACTCCTGACTCTCCTCTAATATGTCTAAGGTATGTTGCAGCTAAAAACATTTCTTATTCTGTGATGATTTTAAAGTGCCAACAATAATCACTGAATTACCCCTAGATATCTAATACGTACAAGTAAATGTCTTTTGCAGCTTCCCTGGTGGCTCAGACAGTAAGGAGTCCACCTGTGATGCAGGATATCTGGTTCAATCGTTGGGTTGGGAAGATCCCTGGAGGAAGGAATGGCAACCCACTCTAGTATTCTTGCCTGGGAAATCCCGTGGGCAGAGAAGCCTTGTGGGCTGTGGTTCATGGGGTTGCAGAAGAGTTGGATATGCCTTGGTGACTACACAACGACAATATTAACTTTATTATTTCTTTGTTTTTTAACCAAAAACTGCTGTTCATCATGGGAGTTCCCAAGACAGTCAAATGACATATTTTGCAAGGGAGATTCTAGAAGTATTCTATGGAGCAGTTTTGTTGGGTAGTGCTCATCTTCCTCCAAAGAAATCACAGTGCTTATTACTAGCACTTACTATTGAGTGCTAAGGCCAAAGCAAAACAAAAACAATCCTCCTTCCCCAAAGCAAAATAACACAAAACAAACACAAAGCTCAGTGGCAGAGGCACTATTAAAATAATTGTTTGTCTTTAAAAATAAATGGCTACATCATCTTAGGATGTTGTCAAGTAAATACACCCAGACTTTTATTACCAATATGTTTCCTCTTCATCCAGATCGAATCACTCTTGTTAAAGATCTGACCTATCATATCCCCGGGGTAACATTGGAATGGAACATACCATTAAAGCCAGCTGTCGGCACAAACAGATGGGTGTAAAATGGGAGAAATAACAAATATTCTCAGTGCCTATTGAATTCTTTGGAAGGATTTGGCTGGGTTGCATCATCTTACACCCATCTAAGTGAACAGACATTCTGAAAGCCATGTGCTTCTGTCTTTCATCAGTCTGTGCGCCAGAGCAAGAGGAGCCAGGTTGCTGAAAGAAAGGCTTCAAAGTGATGGAGCATATGTGGGAACAAGAGGAAAAGCCTTGAACTTGCTGTTTCAGGCAGAGGTGGTGGGAAGATGAGTGGTGGAGTCTCAAGCAACAGATTGTTGAAAGGCTATGATTCAAAGGATGTTTTCCAAGGGCTTGCATCATTCTTAATGGGTGACTGAAATGTGTAAAGGAGTTTATGTGGTTTGTACAAGACTGAATATCAAGATTGATGGAGAGCAGTCTTTTACATAGGAAGTTTTCAGAGCAGCTACACCAGTGTGAACTGCCAGCTACTGAACCACTTGTTCTTTGTGTATGAATGGGATCTCTATCTTTGTCAAATTCCTACTATATTTTCTTCCCAAATAAGATGATAAAAGCACACCTGTCCAGATATGTATGCACACACACACATATACACACTCCTAGATAGCTGAAAGTCTGCATAGCTTTGATACAGAGTGGTGATAGTGAATTTACTAATTTCTGAATTCTTAATTGTTGTTTCTGTGATACGTCTTTCAAATAAGAGACAGAATTTCTTCCTAAGCCTCTTCATTGAAAAGTCTCTGGAAAGCTTTAGAGTGTTGGCTTCAGTTTCCTAGCATTGTTTTTGATTGTATAGTTTCCTCCTTCATAGGAATAGATGTTTCCACTATCAGAATGGCTGTCAGATGCCTCCCAGCTAATTACTAGGAATCAGGAGAAATGCATCTAAACTTAATCTGAGTTTCCTAGTATCCTTATTGATAGATATCAGAAAGCCTAAGATGAATGCCTGGATCTTTGATTGTGTAAATAAATGCACTTTTTGATTGTCCTAAAGCACACTTTACAAAAGTTGACACATCTCTTCCCTGGCACTTCAACAATTTGAGAGATCCTTCTGAGAACTACTGTTTTAGGAAGATCATTTGGAGGAGCAAGCCTAGTTTGACAATGGGACATATATCTGAAACATAACCTAAGATTGGCAGAGTACTTTTGTTGGTAGCTGGGAGTGAGGAGAACCAGCTCTGAGACTATTACAGAAGGAAATGACTTCTTTCTTGCATATGGATAACAATATTTCAAAGTTCCCTTTCATCCACCAAAGTGTATTGAATGCCTTGTACAGTGTCAAACACTAGGGTAGACATTGGGGATAAAAAGTTGAATACAATGCTATATTGCTCTCAAGCCAACAGTCTTGGATATGGCTTTTTTTATGTTTTCTTTCTTGTTCTGAAAAATATGTGGAGGGGATTAGCTGACTAGGAGCAAGAGTGCAATTGAAGAAGAAGAAAGAACTCTGAAGAGTTTTTGTTTTCATTGCTTCACCTTGTATATAGGCATCTGGGAAACATACGCATGCAATCACAGAATGATTGGTGGGGTTACCAACTGTTCTTGTTTGTTCAGAGCTAAGGGTTCCTGGACCGAAAGATTTTTAGTGCTAAAACTGGGAAAGTCATGGACAAACCTTAGCAATGCCAAGGTTTTCAGAGAAAAGGATATATTGAACTGCTAAAGTCTTTAAATATCTTATTTTTAAAGGAGATACACAGTTGATATATAGTCATTTCCATTGGCAGAATGTCTATAAGACTGGGAGAATGCATACAGTATGACATTTATGTTTAACAGTATAGCTAACTATAAGTCTAGTGATCAGTGGGGAGTCCTTGTGGACAGTTCTGGATGTGAAATGTAGTAGAGTGAAAAGCAAGACATAGAAGAAAGAGTTACAAGGATCACTATCTCTTTTAGACTTTTCCAAATTGGTCCTATTGTAATCATTTATAAATGTAAATTTCTATGGGAGGACAGCATTGAAACATGTAAATTATCATATGTGAAATCAATCGCCAGCCCAGGTTTGATGCTTGATACAAGGTGCTCAGGGCTGGTGCACTGGGATGACCCAGAGAGATGGAATTGGGAGGGGGGTTCTGGAAGGGGAACACATGTATACCCATGGCAGATTCATGTCAGTGTATGGCAAAACCAACATGATAATGTAAAGAAAATAAATAAATAAATAAATAAAATTAAAAATTTCTGGGCCCACTCCCCAAATTAATCAGTCAGATTTCTTGAAAGCAAAGTTCAAGTATCCTTAGTTTTCATAAATACTACTTGCTTAACTTGAGGGATGGCTGTTTTATCTTTCTTGTTTTGTTGTGTTTAAATAAGTCATGCGATTCAACTCTAGTGTTGTTGTTCTTAGTCCTCTCTATTCTTAGGTTCTTAGGGCACTTTTGAATAATACTAGCTTTTGGGACGAGACAGGCTTTGAAGACTCAATACACTAAATGGTAACTGTGGAAGATAAATCAGTCACTTCTTTTTTGTCTTGCTTTTAATTTAAACATCCTTAGGAATCATTCTCTTTTCTTGGTTATTTTTTTAGAATGTCTTGTTTTAGTGGAGAACTGTTACTGTCCCTGCCGCTGACTCATGCAAAATAATAATGACACAGAGCCCTTCTGTGTTTCAGAAACATGAGATCTTTTCTTGTTGTTCTAAGTTCAAGTCAGGATCAAAATAAAAAAACATGTTGTCTCATGTATTCTTTGGAAAAAAATGCAAATAGAAAAATCTCTGGTTTCCACTGTCACAAGAACACTCATAGATGTCAAGTTATAGAAGATAGAATATTTATATATATAAAGATTTCACAAAGCAAATATAGAATTTACACACTACTTCAATTTGGCACAGAGATTAAAAGAAAACAAAAAAAAATATACCATAACTATTAATAGGAAAGCAACAGTAAATTCTTACCCCCTAAAAATTAATGAAATAGTTGTAATGTGGTCAAATAAAATGTGGGGGCCACTAGACAGGGGTGACTCCAATGCCTTAGCAACCTACATAAGCAAACCAAAACCTAAGCCAAAGTCAATTCATTCAAATCTGAGCAAATGAAACTTAAGAACAGCCAATCACAAGTATCCAATGGGGCTTTCCCAAATAAGTCAACTGCTTAAGCTATAGCCAATCAAATAATTTTCTTGACTTGCTTCTACATTTTATGATCCAAAAAACAAAGCTCCTGTCTGTCCCCTGTCAGTGGAACATGCCTAATCACTTATTGTTTGGTGTGACCCAGTTTGAACTCCAGGTGTGCTCAAATAAACTCTTGACAATTTTAATGTGCCTCAGTTTACTTTGTAACAGTGTCTTAGGCCACAAAACTTAGGTGTGCAGGAAAACGCAATTTATTTGCTATAATTGAAAATAGTTGGAATCGTAAGTGCCTATGGCAGAAAATATAATTTTGAATTTTGTAGCACACCTATATTGTATTTGCTTTTTAATTTTAATTATAGTTGATTTAAAAAATTATGTGAGGGAGGTACAGCATTGTGATTCAGTATTTTTACAGGTTATACTCCATTAAAAGTCATTACAAGATAATGGCTGTAATTCCCTGTGCTATACAATATGTCCTTACTTATCTAATTTATACATAGTAGTTATATCTCTTAATTCCATTCTATTCTCTTGCCCTTATATGGAGAACAAAGTAGTGTAGCACATCTATATTTTAATAGTCTCAAAATGTCATGTCTGCTGAACTGATTTTGTCATAGATATTATATGGATTTTACTGTGCTTTATTGAGCATTTTTATAGTTCAAATATTTTTAGAAATCTCTTAACCTGCAGTGAAGTAGTATTTTACAATCCTTATGCTGATGACTAATGAATTTATCTTTCCATGGTTTAAGCCAGTGGGCTTCCCTGATAGCTCAGTTGGTAAAAAAAAAAAAATGTTTGCAATGCAGGAGACCCCAGTTTGATTCCTGGGTGAGGAAGATCCACCAGAGAAGGGATAGGCTACCCACTCCAGTATTCTTGGGCTTCCCTTGTGGGAGACCTGTGTTCGATCTCTAGGTTGGGAAGAACCCCTGAAGAAGGGAAAGGCTACTCACTCCAGTGTTCAGGCCTGGAGAATTCCATGGACTTTATAGTCCATGGGGTCGCAAAGACTGAGTGACTTACACTTGTTGTAGTAGGATCCTTAGGCTAGGAACATTAGCATCATCTGGAAAATTGTTGGACAAGTAAATTCTTGGGTCCCACCCCAGACCTACTGAATCATAGATCTGGGTGGAGGTAAAGTTTGAGTACTTCTGGCTTAGGTATCTTATGCTACGGTTATATGAGGGTCTCAGCAAATCATCACTTGTGGTTTTTTTTTTTTTTTTGAGAGATACAGCATAAAAAAAATGGAGTCAAGATGATCAGAGACACGCTGTCACCCACGTAAGTATAATGCAATAATTCTCCGCTTATCATGGATGCTGTGAATATTGTCATTGGACTAGGCACAGTGGGCTCATCTGAGAGAGCCTGTGTCTGCTAGAAATGTGTCTGCTCTTCATTAACTTTGAATGGCAGATCTAAGACAGTTTTAACATTTATCGAAAGCATTGAGACGTATACATTTTTTTTCAATGAGACTTTTGGGGTTCAAATTAGCTTAGGGGACAAGAGAAGATAAATTGGTGTTTTAAAAATATGCTCGTGAAGTGTTCTTTTAGACAGTGATAAGGTGTGATACCATCAGCATGCAGTGAACAAACCCCGATAAATGATTTACCATTTCCAAAAAGATGAGGGTGGAGGGAATACCTGCTTGTGGGAGACTGACCTTGAATTCTATCTCTTATTTTCAAAGGGATTTCTGTTTTCCATTCCATTCGACAACTGTGAGCTGCACCTCAGTGAACTCTTTTAAAAGAATATCAATAAAGATGCTTTGCTTTGCATTTGTAAGCCGTATAGAAGCTACTCTTCCGTTATCTCTCACCTTCCAAATCTTCTAACTATGCTTGGCATTGGCAACAAAGCTAAGGCAGCTGATATAAATCAAAGAAGCAATTAAATGCAAAAGTTTCTTTTCCCTCTCATCCTTACCAGATAAGATATTTTAGATGTAGTGAAAATAATCTCTTGGGTTCTGGGTTAAAGCAAGATGTTTCCTGGAAATCCCATGCTGCAAATCCTTAACTGATACTCAGAAACTCAAGAGATAGGGAAAAATTTTTGAAAGCATAGTAAGAGTAAAATTATGGTCTTTTTTTTTTTGGGAAGTAGAGGGATAGATACATATTACTATGTATATACATAAAATACACCTTAAAATAAAATCTAAAGATATATAAGATTTAATATGTTCTTTTACTGCACTGTTTTACTATGGCACAACAGCAAGAGTAATGAGACAGCTATCCACACAAAATAATACACATGCAGTTATATTTTTTTCCACCTCATTTCAGGTTCATGAAGAAATCTCTCAAGGTTTTAGATTGAGTTTTCACTCGTAAGCAAACCTGTGAAGTTGGAGTGATTATCCACTTACGGATGATCATAGTCGGGCTCAGAGAAGTTTAGTAAATTGACCAGAGTCTAGAGTCTGCAGTTACTAGGTATCGAGACTCATATTCAGATCTACTTAACTCCAAATGTCACGCTCTTCTCACTTCACTCCAACATACTGGGATTTTAGTTTCTAAGAGAATATTCTCCAAAGAGCTAAGTCTACCTTTTTCCTTTCCCCTCTCTGGTCAATCTAATGTCTCATCAATGAGCCTTATCCTGATAGTTATTCTGAGATCTTTGTGGAGATTACAGTATATCATGAACCCAAACTTTACCACGTTTATAAAATTTAGAAATTGCACCTGACATGTATTAGTAATTCAGTAAATATTTGTAAGATGCTCCTAGTTCATTGATTTATACAGGATGCAATGAGATTTTTACCCTTTTTTCTTATAGGATGGCATGAAAACAATACTTGACATCCCAGCATATTTCCCCCATCTCCTCCTATGGCCCTGGGGCCTGAGAGCTAAAGTCTTTTCACTAAGCTCAGGACATTTTGTTAATTCAAAACCACACTTCAGTGAGAGTTAGATTTGCTAGGCCTTTGGGATTCAGCTTGCCAGCATTTTATATTGTGCAAAGTGAGTGTTGAATATTTATTTAACATTAACAACCCCTGCTCAGGACTTTCTTTTTCAGATGTGGTTTCTATCATACTCCATCATTTCTACAACTGACAACCATGTCAGTAATATTGAATATCAGAAGTCCCTTAATTTAGATTACTGTTCCTCACTCTTTAATCAGAATTCTGATTGGTTACTAGAAAATATGTTTAGTGTTTGTTTATGCATACCACCTATTATACACTTGTTTTTTCTTAGAGACTACATGTCTTGTCAAATTTTCTGATTTCAATTTGTCTTATACAAGTAATATGTGTATATATATATAGTATACATGTATTGCTTTATGTGTATACTCTTTGAATTCCAAACAATAGTGTAAATGAAACTCAGCAATTCAGCATTTACAAATTATCATTAACTATTATAATACCATGTGCATACATACTCTGGTGGGAAATTGAAGAAAAATGTGTATGTTTTTATAAAAACAATAGTACCAGTAAATCACAAATCATTTTTACATGGAGTCATTACATGGAGTCGGGGGGCATTTTCATGAAACCAGTGTCTTTATTCTTCCTTTTTGGTTCCCATTATTTTTCCCCTGAAGTTACAATCCTCAATTCATGTTTTCAAAATCTCCAGAGTAATTTAACTTTGATATCATAAGTAGAACATTATTTTTAAATGTTGGCAATAATAATCCAAAATTAATGAAGTACTGAATAAATACCAAGATTCTGCCACTATAATCGCATAAATATTTATAATCCAGAGAAAAAGAGGAAAACAATTCAAATTATTACATAGCAGTAAAATTTAGTTTCAAGTTGTTCACCCAGGACCTGTTGATGTGAATAACCACAAATTTAGCTCTAGTTTTCCAGGGTAGAGAGCATATTTTGACTTGGCCAACCCGTATGTATTCACCCATCTTTCACTGACTGAGTCCTAATTCTTCCTTGAACTGCCCACCATCCCCAGCTCTTTCCAAGAGTTTCCAGGGGAGTTGACGTCTTTCCTTGTTCATGAGTGGATTACATAGCCTGATCCATAGCTAACCAGTGTCTCTCATTCCCTGAGCAACAGTGATCAGATCAGATGTGGGCTCACAGCCTATTTAGAACCATGATGCAATGAAACCTTTCTGGAAATCCTGGAAGAGGGTTTCTATTCTTTCCTTCTGCACACATATTAATAGCTGAGAAGAGAAAATCTGCCTTTGATGCATTCATCATAGAAACAGAAGAGCTGTGTAAGAACAAGCCTAGTGCACAGAAGAGAGCAGAACTGGATTAGAGGAGTGTCCTTGTAACATCAAGCTGCATCTGAAGTCAGCTCTGCTTCTCTGAGTTTTCCATACACAAGAGCCAATAAATTCCCTTTTGGCACAAGATCATTTGAATTGGGCTTTCTGTCATTTGTAGCTGAGATCAAATATGCTCTGCCAACAAAAAGAGGGTATAGAAGGGGATAATATGTCTTACAGTTCCTAACCGTAGGTAAGAGATCAGACTTTCATCAGAGATGAGTACTCATGTGCCTGTATGCCAAAAAATCCTGGACCTGCAACAGTGCAGACGTTGTTGTAGAGTTTTGCTAAGTGATGTCTGACTCTGCAGCCCCACAGTCTGCAGCCCGCCAGGCTCCTCTGTCCTCCACTGTCTCCCGGAGTTTGCTCAAATTCATGTCCCTTAAGTCAGTAATGCTGTCTAACCATATCATCTTCTGCTGTCCCCTTCCACCATAATGCAGACATTATGGCAAAAGAAATGAGAAATTTCTGTTATGGGTAAAGGCATATAAGGCATATCTGTTATAAAGTAAGGAGCTGGCCATGAACTGCCTCAGGATAGATACCAGAAATGAGGAAGATGGTATACTAGACAAAAGAGTGGGAGCGTGTAGTTTCCAACCCAGCAAGTAAGAAGCTTCGAAGTTGTGACTTTCTCCTAACAGATAAAAAGCTGAACAAACTGAAAAATCAACTCTTCCCCTTAGGTTCATCAGAAAAGTGAGGTCACACAGCAGACTACTCCTCCCCAACTTGAAAAGGCAGATAGACAAAGAATTACATTTGGTGCAGAAACCCAGAGTAGAACTTGGATGACCTAGTGCATCCCCTTTGGTGGGGTTAGAATTCCTGATTGATGAATTCCTGGAGGCTCAGTGTGAGAGTGAAACACACTGGAGGTGTGGTAGGATGGAGTGGTGGTCCTAAGGGGTATGTGAGTATCAGAGATAAAGCCTTTCATGCTTCCGGTAGAGGAAAGGGGAAAGTGATGGTTTTGAAATACATTGGAGCGTGACATTCTTCTTAACAAGATTTACCCTCAAAAGAAACTGTTACACCATAGCCTAAACTGTTGGATTTTTTTCAAAGCCTAACCCACCAGGGAAAGATAAATACTCAGCTCCCACTCTAGTTTTCCATGTGGGAGAAGGGAGATGCCCAACTCCAGCCTCACTATCTTGTCTACCTAAGGAGAGGGAACAAACAGAAGCATTTGAGAAATTCACAGTCCAGAGGCACAGGCTAAATAAGAGACTGAAACCTAGTCATAGAACTATAGAAGGCTTCTCCTCTTCCTCCGTGTCTTACAAAAGGCCTAGTAACTGCAGTTCCTTTCAGCCAGCAGATTATATATGCATATCAAGAAAAAATGACAAAACTTTAAACAGCAAAATTGTGTGCATGTGTGTGCATGTGTATACACACACACACACATGCAGCTGTTGACAGAGAAAGTATCGGAACCAGCCTAAGTTACTACAGGAATGCTAGAGTTATCAGAGTGGGAGTTTAAACAGCTACAGTTAATATGTCAGAGGCTGTAATGGGTAAAGTAGACACCATACAAGGACAGCTGGGTGATGTAAGCAGAGAGATGGGAGTTCTAAGGAAGCATTAAATAGAAATGCTAGAGATCAAAACACTGTTAACAGAAATGTAAGAATGCCTTTTATGAGCCCATTAGTAGACTAGACATGACTAAGGAAAGAATCTCTCGAAGCTTGAGGGCATGACAATAGAAACTTCCAAAACTGAAAGCAAATAGAAAAAAAGGACTGAGCAAGGAACAGAATATCTAAGAATTGTGATGGCTACAAAAGGTATAGCATACATGTTATTGGAATATCAGAAGGGGAAGGAGGAAAGGAAGAGAAGAAATCTCTGAAGCAATGACTGAGAATTTTTCCCAAGCTGGTTTTAAATACCGAACTGCAGATCCAGGAGGCTTAGAGACACTAGCAGGACAAATGTCAGACTCTATTCCTAGGCATATTGTATTCAAACGGCAGAAAAAGATTTAAAAAAATCTTGAAGACACAGGGGGAAACACCTTCCCTAATCAGAAGATAAGAATTATATCCAGCTTTTCCTCAGAAACTATGCATGCAAGAAGAGTGATATGAAATACTTAAAGCAGTACAATAAAATACCCACCAATATAGAATTCTTAGCCCTGCAAATGTATCCTTCAAAAATACAAGTGAAATCAAGATTCTCAGACACAGTGAAGTGAAGAGAGTTTGTTGTCAGCAGACTTGCCTCTCAAGAAGCGTTAAAAGAAGTTTCACAGAGAGAAGGGAAAGTCATTTTACAAAAAGAAAGGAAGAGAACATTGGGATACATGTGGCTCTTTCAATTCTGGTTTCCTCAGTGTATATGCCCAGCAGTAGGATTGC
>ML660765.1:32253257-32322055 GCA_007570785.1 Antilocapra americana | reverse complement strand
AGGTTGATTCCGCCCGTTCCATTCTTCTTTCTCAAGATTGCTTTGGCTATACGAGGTTTTTTGTATTTCCATACAAATTGAGAAATTATTTGTTCTAATTCTTTGAAAAAGACCTCTGGTAGCTTGATAGGAATTGCATTGAATCTATAGATTGCTTTGGGTAGTATACTCATTTTCACTATATTGATTCTTCCAATCCACGAACACGGCACATTTCTCCATGTATTTGTGTCCAGCAATCCTACTGCTGGGCATATACACCGAGGAAACCAGAATTGACAGAGCCACGTGTACCCCAATGTTCATCGCCGCATTGTTTACAATAGCCAAGACATGGAAGCAACCTAGATGCCCATCAACTGACGAATGAATAAGAAAGCTGTGGTACATATACACAATGGAATATTACTCAGCATTAAAAAAAAATTCGTTTGAATCAGTTCTACTCAGGTGGACGGAACTGGAGCCCATTATCCAGAGTGAAGTAAGCCAGAAGGAAAAACAATACAGTATACTAACGCATATATATGGAATTTAGAAAGATGGTAATGAGAACCCAGCATGTGAGACAGCAAAAGGAACGCAGACGTATGGAACAGACTCGTGGACTCTGTGGATGAGGGCAGGGGTGGGATGATATGGGAGAATGGCAATGAAACATGTTAATTATCATATGTGAAATCAATCGCCAGCCCAGGATTGATGCTCGGGGCTGCTGCACCGAGATTTCCCGGGGGGAGGGAGTCGGGAGGGAGGAGGAAGGGGGGTTCTGGAGGGGGAGCATATGTACACCCATGGCAATATCATGTCATTGTATGGCAAAACCGATAAAAAATAAATAAATAAATAAAAAGAAAGGAAGATAATCAGATAAGGAATGAATGATGGTAAAATAAATTTTTATTTTTTTTATTTTTAGTTAACCTGCCTGATAACTTGTCCATAATAATAATAGCAGCAGTGTATTTGATTATGTACTTAATGTGTGCTTATGTATAAGTAAAATGAGTGACAGCAATGATACAGCAAATGATGGGAGGGACGAAATAGGACCACTTATTATATAGTACTGGCACTAACCTGGGAGGAGGTGTAGTGTTATTTGACAGGGGACTTGGATTAGTTCTTAATGTATATTGCAAACTCCAGAGCAGCCACTAAAAATAAAAATAAAGAAATATAACTGATATGCTTAAAATGAGAGAAAATGGAATCATATAAAATGTTAAATTAAAACTACAGAAGTCAGAAAAAGAGAGAAAGATGAAAATAGGTACAAAAAACTAGGGCAATGAATAAAAAGATAATAACAACTGTGATAGCTATTCATTAAACTATATCAGAAATCAGTTTGAATGTCAGTAGTCTAAAAGACAGAGATGGTCAGAGTGGATCAAAAAATAAGAACCAAATATATATTTTAAACAAGAAATCCACTTTAGATATAAAGCCACATATCTATTAATATTAAAAGCAAATGGCTAGAGAATGATATATGATGCTAACTCGAATTTAAGGAAAGAGGCACTAGCTGTATTCATTTCAAATGGAGCAGACTTCAGAGCAGGAAAAGTTATCAGGGGTAAAGAAAAGCATTACATAGTAATAACGGGATTAATTTTCTATGAAGACTTAACAATTTTTAAAGTTTGTGCACCTAACAAGAAAATGTCAAAATAAGTGAGGTTAAAAACTGATAGAACTGCAAGGAGAAATAGAGGAAACCGCTATTATCATCGGAAACTTTAGCATCTCTCTATTAGAAATGGACAGATCCAGACAGCAGAAAATCAGTAATGACATAGTTGAACTCAAAAGCACCATCAATCAACTGGATATAATCGACATCTATTGACTGCTTCATCTGACAACAGCAGAACACATTCTTCTCAAGCTGGTACATTCACCAAGAAAGATGACATTCTGGGCCATGAAACAAATTTTACAAAAAATTAAGACAGTAAACAATGGATGTCTCCTCTCAGACCATAGTGGAATTAAAGCAGAAAGTGATAACAGAAAGAGCTGGAGAAGCCCCAAATACTTGGAGACTGAAAAAAAAAAAAAACTTCTAAATAACATGTGGGTCAAAGAAGAAATCTCAAGCACAATAAAAAATATTTTGAACCAAATTAAAATGCAAATTATCAAAAATTTGTGGAATGTAGTGAAAGCAATGCTTGGGAGTAAATTCCAAATATTGTGTGTGTATATATATGTGTGTGTGTGTGTATATATATATATACACACACACACACATACATACATACGTGTGTGTGTGATTATTAAATCAATAATTAAAATCAGTAATCTAAGCTTCCACATTTGAAAACTGGAAAGAAAAGGACAAATTAAATCCAAAGAAAGTACAAGAAAAGAAGTAATAAAAATTAGATCGGGAATCAATGAAATTGAAAACAGAAAATCATCTTTGAAAAAATCAATATAATTTATAAACCTCTAGCCAGGCTAAATAAGAGGTGGCACAAATTACTAATAGAAATAAGTGAGGGGAGTTCATATGGATGGCATGATCATTAAAAAGACAGTAAAGGAATACAGTGAATAACTCTGCCCACAGATCTAATCACCTTGATGAAATGGACCACTTCCCTGAAATTTACAATCTGACAAACTCACACAAGAAGAAAGAGACAATATGAATAGTCCTATATATAGTAAAGAAAATGAAAGAATATTGAGGGCCTTCCAAAATAGAAGGCACTAGGCCCAGATTATTTCACTGTTTACCAACATTTAATGCAGAAATTGTATCAGTTTTCTACAGCCTCTTTCAGAAGAAACAAGCAGAGGGCATGCTTCCTATTTACTCAGTGAGGTCAGCATTACCCTAGTATCAAAACTAGATAAAGACATAACAAGAGGGGAAAACTGCAGACCAACATCTCTCATGTACATAGGTACAAGAATTCTCCAAAAAATATTAGCATATTGAAAAATGTATAAAAAGAAATTCAACAGTGTATAAAAATAATTATACACCATGACCAAGTAGAATTTAATCCTAGATCTACAGCTGGTTCAGTGTTTGAAAGTCAATTATTGTAATTTATCCCCCATCAACCTGCTTAAGACAAAAAATAATATGATCATATGAATAAATATAGAAAAAGTATCTGACAAAATTCAGCATCCATTCGTGATATTATTGTTGTTCAGTCACTAAGTTGTGTTTGACTGTTTCTGATCCCGTGAACTACAGTTCTCCAGGCTTCCCTGTCCTTCATTATCTCCCAGAATTTGCACAAACTCACATCTATTGAGTCAGTGAGGCCATCCACCCTTCTCATCCTCTGTCATCCCCTTCTCCTGCCCTTAATCTTTCCCAGCATCGGGGTCTTTTCCAATGAGTTGGCTCTTCACATCAGGTGGCCAAAGTACTGGAATTTCAGCATCAGTCCTTCCAATGAATATTCAGAATTGATTTCCTTTAGGATTGACTGGTTTAATCTTGCATTCCAAGGGATTCTCAAGAGTCTTCTCCAACACCAGAATTCAAGAGCATCAGTTCTTGAGTGTTCAGCCTTCCTTATGGCCCAACTGTCACATCCATATGTGACTACTGGAAAAAACCACAGCTTTGACTTTATGGAGCTTTGTAGGCAAAGTGATATCTCTGCTTTTTAATACACTGTCTAGATTTGTCATAGCTTTACTTTCAAGGAGCAAGAGTCTTTTAATTCTGTGGCTGAAGTCACCATCAGCATTGATTTTGGAGCCCAAGAAAATGAAATGAAATATGACTGTTTCTGAATTTCCCCCATCTATTTGCCAAGATGTGATAGAACCAGATGCCATGATCTTCGTTTTCCTCTTCACTTTCTGCCATTAAAGTGGTATCATATGCTTATCTGAGGTTGTTGATATTTCTCCTGGCAATCTTGATTCCAGCTTGTGCTTCATCCAGCCCAGCATTTCGCATGATGTACTCTGCATATAAGTTAAATAAGCAGGGTGACAATATATAGCCTTGACATACTCCTTTCCCAGTTTTGAAATAGTTCGTTGTTCCATGTTCACTTCTAACTATTGCTTCTTGTCTTGCATACAGCTTTCTCAGGAGGTAGGTAATGTGGTCTGGTAGTCCCATCTTTTTAAGAATATTTCAGGCTGTTGTGATCCATACAGTCAAAGGCTTTAGCATAGTCAATGAAGCACAAGTAGATGTTCCTTTGGAATTCTCTTGCTTTTTCTATGGTCCAGCATATGTTGGTACTTTGATCTCTGGTTCCTCTGCCTTTTCTAGCTTGTAATCTGGAAGTTCTTGGTTCATGTACTGCTGAAGCCTAGCCTGAAGGATTTTGAACATAATCTTGCTAGCATGTGAAATGATAGAAACTCAATAAACTAGGAATAGAGTGCCTGATGAAGAACACCTATAAAAACCCATAGCTAACATCATATTTAATGATGAGAAATTAGATGCTTTCCCTCTAATGTCAGGAATAAGACAAGGATATTTCTTCTCACTATTTCTTTTCACTATTATACTGAAAGTTTTGGTAATGCAATAATAAAAGAAAAAAGAATAAAAGGAGTGTCTTTTAAGGAAAGAGATAAACAGTCATATCTAAATGTAATTCATGATCCTGATTGGGTCCTTGATTAAAAAAAAAAGCTGTAAAGGACATTGGGATCAAATGGAAAATTTTGCATATGGACTGTTTATTAAGTAATATCATGACTATTAAATTTCTTTGGTTATGATTATGGTGTTGTGATTATATAAGAGAAATTTACTGAAGTATATAAAGGTAAAGTATCTTAATATCTATAAATGACTTTCAAAATGTTCAAGAAAAGTAATATGTGTACTTGACGATATGTAAACATAAATTTAGTCTTCCAGTATGGAAAAGATTAACAAAAATGATAAGATCATGGAAGGCAAATTTATACACTACTCACTGAAATAGAAATTTATATTACTTTCCTGGGAGGCAACTTTCTAATAGTTTTAAAGTTTCAAAATACATGTGTACACTCTGATACAGTAATACCACTTCTAAAATTTATTTTATTAATATAATCAGAAAATAATACATACATATACAGAAGAAAATTCCTTGAAGAGATATCTATAATGAAAGCAAAAGGGAACAACCTAAGTTGCCACTAATTATGGATTGACTTCAGTGAGCATCAAGGCTGGGCATGTCTGTCAGTTCTGGCCAGTCAGAGTATTGCATCTTTAAGGCTTTTGCTGGAGTGTTGGAGGGAAAAATGTTTACTCTTCTACTAGATTTGAATCTGAAAGAATGTGACCCAAGACTTTCAGAAATACATCACAGAAGGAGCCTTTTTTAAGAATGAAGCCATTACATAGAAAAGTAGATTTAAAATATGGATAAAGACTCATCTAGGGACTTAATTCCACCAATAATAGAAACTTTGGGCTCATTCATTAAGTCAGTTACTGAATCTGGACTCTTTCATTAAGTTACTGACAGAGTTTTTTGTTTGTTTTGGTTTTCACTTTTTTTCCCTAAATCCAATTTAAATTGCATGGTCTGTCACTTAGAACAGAAATCATTCTGACCACAATATTCTTAGACATGAGAATGAGAAATATGCAAGCATAAAGGATATGAACATTTCTTATCTTAAGAGCTTGTATCCATTATTGTCCATTTGTAGTCAGAAACAGAAATTGCTATTGCACTTTTAAATTGGCATAATTATATAATGCTGCTTTTTAGTGTTATTTTTGATCTCTGTTTCTCTACAGTTGTTTTTGATTCAGCTGTTCAAGTGGATGCATTATAAAAAAGGAGTCAGTAAACATTCACTGGATGTTCTTTTTGTTTGACAGATATCACCAAGCTTGTCTATATTATTGTGATTCGCTTTTCTATTCCCTACTGAGTCACCTTCAGGCATGTAGGGCAGCAATATAAATTGTAATTCACATTGTAAATGGAAGTAAGGATGGTTCCAGTGAAAGCATGATGAAAATAAAAATTTCTTCGGTGTAGAGATGGAGGTGGGCATTGGCAGTACTGGAATTCTCAAAATGATTTTTTTCGACAGCTTCAGATGTTTTAAGTAGGCTGAGTGCAACACACAAAATATCAGCTGGTTTCTTCCATTTATTGGTCCCTCTTAAACTCAGTTCTTCGTCATCCTGTGAAACTATAAAATTCAAAACAAATGAAGTAATGTATGCCCTTGAAATTAAAGCCATAATTTTCAAACTCGGTTCCTTGTAATGGTGCTTCAGGCATTTCACAATATTTTATCTTTTCCTCTGACTTAAAAAATGTGTCTTAGTGGGTTGAGTGGTGTTCTTCCCAAAATATGTCCAAGATGTAGCCCCTGATGCCTGTTAAGTGTGATCTCATTCGGAGGAAAAGTCTTTGTAGATGTAACTGAGTTAAGGATTTTGAGATGAGATCATCCTTAATTAACTGGTTGAATCCTAAATCTGATGACAAGTATCTTCTTATGGGACAGAGAAGGGTGGAAGACTATTTGACAATGGAGGCTGCAAGGGATACCGAGAGCCACCATAAAGGAGGGGAGGTAAGGAAGGATTCTCCTCTAGAAACTTTGGACAGAGCACTGCCCTGCTTGATTTTGGTCTTCTGGCCTCCAGAACTATAAGAGAAGAATGTATTTCTGTGTTGTGGTCAGCTGTTATGGTAGCCACAGGAAACCAATATGAATATATCATAAAGCTAATTTAAATGAACTCAGAAAATACCTACATATATAATCTGCCAAATCCGAACACACTGGAGGTCACTCATATTTTCTTCCTTCAGGGGATCCCATAGTTAAGTAGAACTTAAGTATGTGGATAAAGTTTATTTTACCTTTTCTAGTTAGTGAAGTACTATCCTAAGTTTTCAATATAAGGTGTTAAAATACTGTTACTTTTCAACTCAGTATTCTCAGTTAATCAGATTGTTTAGTTAGAGCACTTTCAGATGCAAATACTATAAGTTCAGAAAGAAAGAGAGGAAAATCATATGTTGGTTCATAAATCTTAAGAGTTCTCGAGTAGCATGCTTATTCAGGAACTCTAACACAGGCTTATAATGAAATTTAAATTCCTTTCTTTGGATTGAAAGGTTTTAGAATATTGATTTCTTTCAGTTTCTTTCTATTCACTTACCCTGTCTCTTTCCACTCCTCATCTTTGCTACACCACTCCAGCTTCAGTAAACCTGCAATTTCTAGAATATGTTAAGCCCATAAAGCTTTATAGTATGTCTGTTTGCTGGCAGTGTTCAATCATGGTCTCCTCATCTGTATCATTTTGGTCTCCATTCAGATGCCATTTCTTTGGAGAATTTCTTTGACTACTCTGAAATAGATTATGTGTCTTTTATATATTGCTTCATAACAAGTCACCATAAGACTTTTTGGCTTAAAATAACCATTTGTCACTCATGATTCTATATGTCAGAATCAAGCAGGACTCAGTTGGTGATTTATCTCTGCTCTGTGTGGTGCTGGCTGAGTGGACCAACAGGGGCTGGGGAACCAAAATAGCTTCACTCACTTCTCTGTGGATGTGATGCTGGCTGTTAGATGGGGCACCTCAGTTCTCCTCCACCCAGCTTCTCTCCTCGCTTCATCTCTCATCTTCTGGAATTTCTCTTTCTCTGTGGCATCTCTCTCCAGTAAGATAGCCAGAACTTTGCTAATATATAGTATCTGCCTCCCAAGAGTAAAAGCCAACGTTGTCAAGCTTTTAAAGGCCTGTGTTTTGGAGACCTGGAATGTCATTTTCACCTTGTTTCATTGGTCAAAACAAGTCCTGAGACCACCATAAGTTCAAGTGGTGGGGAATAGACTCGATGGGAGTTGTGTCATGTGTGTACAGAAACTGGATAATCATGGGAGGCCAATTTTGCAGATTCTCTACCACAGTCTACCTTCTGGCTACACTCATATTCTCACTTATTCCACATGCAAAATGTATTTATTCTCTCAAACTCCCAGATTGTATCCAAATACTGCATCAGACCTCAGATTAAATGTCTGTTGATCTTTACCTGTTCTGGAGAGAGTAAGGCTACTTGAATATAGTTCTTGATCTAGAGATTTGTGAACTGAAAGTCAGGTTTTCCTTTCTAGTCACCAACCTACAGTGGTGACAGGGCAGGCTAACTGCAATAGACAGTCTATTTAACAGTAGAAAGCAGGAGGGCACATCGTAATCCCTGGTCCACAGCAATTTTAAAATCCATCTAGGCACATGCCACTGGTTTTCCTATGTGAAAGAATTGTTCTTCATTTTTGACCATCAACCCTTGTTCATCTAAGAAAGTTGGCTTTCCATTATCTTCTAATTTTCCAAATGTGAATTACCTCTTCTTTCCCTAAACTTTCTTTTCTTGGAGCTACACAGTAGAAACTGTTGAAGTTCCCATCTCTTCACTCTGCCAGTATTTCATCAGGGCTGCTAAAGCTGTAGGGAGAAAATCTCCTTGAGTCTTCCACCATCTACTGACTTGGAAGGTGGCTTGTGTAGCGGTGGAGCATAAACTGCGACTGGGAAAGAGCAGTACCAAAACTAAGATCTGAAGAAGGCCGAAGGTGTAAGCTATCACAGTTTTGGAGGCTGGGGATGGAGAGTTGGACTTACAAATGATTTTTTTTTTTTTTTTTTAGTTTGTTTAAAGGAAATGTTCCATTTTCTTTACAAAAAGAATGTATATTTTTAAAGCCAGAAAAAATAAAGACAAAAGAATGGTTCTTTATTAGGGCCTTGTTTTTCCACTCCTTCACAGTAGTTCTCAAATGCATTGTTTTCCTTGACTCGTGGCTAGATGTATTGAGAAGTCCTGTGTTGGCAGTTTAGCTTGTATCTTGCTCTGCTTTCTGCCTAGACAAAGTTGGGGGCCTTGACACCTCTCTTCATTTTTTTCTCTCTCAATCCCGTTTCACCCAGTGTGATTCTACCAATGTAGTGCTTTCAAAATATGGGTGAGCTATTCATTTATCTTATCCAAGGTTCACTCCATGTTCCAAAGTCTCATTGATAACATTTTTGTTGGTGGTATTCTATTTTGGGCATATTGGGCTGATTTGGGGCAATATCTTAAGCATCTTAATATGCCAAAGAGTATAATGGACATCCCAGGTGGTACGGGTGGTAAAGGACCTGCCTGCCAGTGCAGTAGACGTAGAGATGTGGGTTTGATCCCTGGGTCAGGAAGATCTTCTGGAGAAGGGAATGGTAACCTAATCTAGTATTCTTGCCTGGAGAATCCCACAGACAGGGGAGGCTAGCAGCCTGTATCTATGGGGTCACTAAGAGTCAGACATGACTGAAGCAACTTAACACACACATAATGAACATCACTTTACCTGGGGGTGATTTCTTACTTTGAGAACATTTTTCCTAGTTGGAAATACTATCCTGGGTCCATAGATTTCTTCTAAATTCTATTTCTATGTAGAACATTTAGTTTCTCTCTCTGTCTTATGCTTTATGATAAACAGTTTCAAGAAAATAATTGATACCAGACCTCTGTCTAAAATTCTTAGCTAGATTCGCAAGTGTTTCCAAATGTTCCACTTCTATGTAACACAGACCGTTCTTTCATAGCATTTTCCCCCCAGTGCTCTTCAAACCTCCATTAACGGTCATCCCTTCAAGCCTCTGCCTGCCATTCAATTACAAGGGCCTGTGTATGTGTTTTGGGCTTCCTCAATGGCTCAGTGGTGAAAAAAACCGTCTGCAGTGCCGGAGATGCAGGTTCGATCCCTGGGTCAAGAAGATCCCCTGGAGGAGGAAATGGCAACCCACTTCAGTATTCTTGCCTCAGCATGTTTGTGTTTGAGTTTTTGCCAAAGCAGCATCCAAATTCTTGTATCAGTTTCTTTTTCATTTATCTATTACTGTTAAACAAAGCACCCTTAAAGTTAATGGCTTAAAATAATCACTTTATCATCCACAGTCTGAGTCAGGAATTCCAGTAGGTTTATCTCTGTTCCATGTGGGAGCTGTTGGCTAGAGTGCCTTGGCTGAGGCTGGTGGACCAAATACAGCTCCAGTGATGTGAAGGGAGCCTTAGTATTGCCCAGGATGCTTCAGCTCACCTCCATGTGGCTTTTCTTTGCATGAGGTATCTTATCCTCTAGGGTCTCTCCCTTTCTAGGGCCTCTTGCTCTGGTACGAGAGTCTAGATTTCTTTATGTGGGTTCTAGGGAAAGTGAAAGCAAAAGCTGCAAGGCCCCTTAAAATGTAGGCTTGGAAGTCCCAGAATACTGCCTCTTCATCACTCTATACACCAACAATATTTATAGGCACAGCCAAGATGCAAAGGTGGGAAAGTAGATTCTTTTTTTCTGTCTCTCTCTTTTTGATAGTATCAATGGCATGCTGGTGGAGGAGCAGGAGAAATTCTTGGCAGCCACCTTGGTAGACTAGCAACTTTTCCATAAAGTAACAGATAGTAAATATTTTAGGCTTTTGTAGCCTCATACAGCCTATTTCTGTTGCATTTGCTCTCCTCCTCTGACAACAAGCTTTTAAAGATGTGGAAACCAATTTTGATCTATGATATGTAGTTTGCTAACCCATGCTTAGACAGGTGACATACCCACTTCATCATTCATTCCTAGTATACTTTTGCATTACAAGTTCCTATATTACTTTGATATCACTTTAAATTGCTTTTTTAAAATTACAGTTGACACTTGAATAACACAGGTTTGAACTCAGTACGTGCACTCATATGCACCTATGTGTGAAGTTTTTACATGAAATACTTATGTACCATAGTACTACCTGATTCAAGTTGGTTCAGTCCCTGAAAGGGGTACTGTGGATCAGTTCAGTTCAGTCGCTCAGTCATGTCCAACTCTCCGCGACCCCATGGACTGCAGCACACCAGTCTTCCCTGTCCATCACTAACTCCTGGAATTTGCTCAAACTCATCCATCAAGTTGGTGATGCCATCCAACCATCTCATCCTCTGTTGTCCCCTTCTCCTCCTGCCTTCAATCCTTTCCAGTATCAGGGTCCTTTTCAATGAGTCAATTCTTTGTATCAGGTGGCCAAAATATTGGAGCTTCAGCTTCAGCATTAGTCCTTGCAATGAATATTCAGGACTGATTTCCTCTAGGATTGACTGGTTGGATCTCCTTGCAGTCCAAGGGACTCTCAAGAGTCTTCTCAACACCACAGTTCAAAAGCATGTGGATAGGGAGGCTCAAATGTAAAATTCTATGTGAATTTTCAGCTGTGTGGAGGGTGGGCACTCCCATCCCCTGTGTTGTTCAAGCGTCAACTGTGACTTTGTCCTGACTACAAAATAAGCATCATGAGAGTAAGAGCATTTGTTGTATTATTTGCTACCTTCTCTATAACTGTCCTGGTCCCTAGTAATTGTTCAATAAATATTTGTTGAATACATAAATTATTAAATAAATTAATGTACCAGAATTTATTTTTGCTCTATCTCATGGAGCTGTGTTCTGTTTTGATGGAGTCATTCTCAGGCTCTGTTTAATGTGAGGATGGCTACAAATAGCTGCAGGCCAAATACTTTCCGGGTAAAACTTAGTGATTCTTTCAATAGTTGCAGAAAAATTTCAGGGTAAGACTCTTGGATGGATCTTAACTATGTCAGATATTCTGTTTTGAAGCAGCTACTATCACCCAGAAAAATAAGGTCTGATTGGCCAGACCTGAGTCCCTTGTCTAAGTAAAGTCGTGAATGTCCCCAAATGTGTAAACTGAAAGGTAGATACATGACTCACAGAGGAAAATCGCCTTACTAGGTGAACAATAAATGGATTCCTCTGTTAAAATATGTCCAAATTATGAACTTTTTGATCCAGCATTCTTCACCTTTAGCGGGGTAAAATGTTGAAACAGGCCAACTGAACTTCTATGTATTGTTGTTTATTCCCTAAGTCATGTCCGACTCTGCGACCCTGTGCACTGAAGCCCACCGGGCTCCTCTGTCCATGGGATTTCTCAGGCAAGAATACTGGAATGAGTTGCTGTTTCCTTCTCTAGGGGATCTTCCCAAGCCAGTTATCAAACTCGAGTCTTCTGCATTGGCAGGAAGATTCTTTACCACTGAGCCACCAGGAAAAGCATCCTACTTTCTAATTATTTATATCATGAAAGTAGTTTTATTTTTCTAATTCATTAACATTAGTCATTTATACTTCTTTAAAAATATATACTATAAAATAGTACCATTATCTGTCTTATTACTGTGAATTCTCTCTTTGGTTTAATTTAGGGGGAAAATGATGGCAGTGCTATTAAAATAAAATGGAAAGACAGTGATTTAAAATTAATCCTCATATATACTATATTTATTTATTTAGATTGCCTGCATTTTATTAGTTAATCTAAGTTAGTAAAGGATGCTGCCTTAGTGGAAAATAAACATCTTTTCTGCAGTAAGAGTTTTTGATCACAAAACTCTGAGAAAATCCACTCTGTTACATACTGTTTAAAATCTATATATTTTATCTGACTGGTGTCTTGAAAAGAGCTTATGAATACTTGTTTTTAAAATTTGTCCAATTGAAAATCAGTTTTTAAAAAAAGTGCTGCATGTTTGAGTATGCATCTTCTGCTGTTTTCCTAATATTTGATGGAAAAAATGGTATGGAAAGTATCAGCATCTTGTCCCTTCCTATACTGTCAATAGCTAGCTATATCCCTATAGCTTCCATTGTAAAACATTTTCAGCATAAAATTTTCAGGCTAGATAGATATGGAATGGATCCCCATATTCCAGTGTTTAATCTTGGCAAACATGGATGCATGCAAAAACTTGGCAGCGTTTACCTGTGTTCCTTGCTAGGTTGTCACTTTGTCTGTTTTGAGTTAGGAGCTTTCTCACTCATTGTTAAATATTAGTTATGCACTTTCTTGAAGATAGCATAGCTAATGATAGAAGAACAAAGATGTAGTTCTCAGGATTGTTTGTTTTCAGGTTTTCTCCAACACTTTTGTAGTTTTTTCTAACAGTCATTTTGGAAATAAAGGTCAGCTTAGCTAGATGATATTATTGGCAAACAACCAAGAGGCCATTTCACAATGCCTCTTTTCAACCAGTTTAGAATCAAAGCTGTATTTCTGAGAAATTGCAAAAGTGCTAGTTATTCCAGTTGTTTTCAAGTCAGTCAGCAATATTGTTACATGCCTGAATTCCCTCTGTAATTTTGTACACCACGAAACAAGAGGATTTGTTCTTATTTTATGGATAAACATTAACATTTCTAAATAAACAATTTCTCTCCTACACTCACTCCCTTTCTCTTACTCCCCCTCCCTGTCTGTATTTAATAAGCATATTTGGTATTCGTATTATAAACAAACCATCAGAAAGGACTCAATACCCTCCTCCTTCAGTGAATTATAGCACATCAGGAGTTATTTCAAAGTGACATGTATAGAAGAGACTGCCAAACAGTTTTACTCTAAAGCAATAAAATCTATGGACTTCTCATGGCAACCTTATTTTATACTGAGTCCTTATGCCTTCTTTGTTTTTTTTTCTCTCTCTAATTTCACAAGAAATTCTAAGTCCTCTCAGCAGCCATCACAGTTATGTAAAGACACAAGAAGATGTTCATTGTTTTAATTCTCCCAAGTGTAGAAATGAATTAACACTCCATATTGATTATCCCTGGGCTTCCCTGGTGACTCAGACAGTAAAGAATCTGCCTATAATGTGGGAGACCTGGGTTTGATCCCTGGATTGGGAAGATCCCCTGGAGGAGGAAATGGTAACCCATTCCAGTATTCTTGCCTGGAATATTCCATGGACAGAGGAGCCTGGCAGGCTACAGTCCATGGGGTCACAAAGAGTCAGACGTGACTAAGTAACTAGCACATGCGCACACACTCATGTGTACACACACACACAAGTTGTCCTAAGTTCTCAATCCTGAAACCTGAAAAATACTTGATGGTTCCTTCTGGTCGACTCAACATGCCATCACTTTTCCACCAAGCACTGGTATAGCTTTTTTTTTTCGTTTGTTTGAGCCATCTGATCTAATCGGTTCTGTCTTCTTATATTGAAATTAACAAGGCATATACCCTGAGGCATAGGCCGTATCTACAACAGTGAGACACAAACGAACTTGAACATGAGGTCAATCAAGTGCACAAAATGCATCACACAGTTATTCCAGGTCTCACGCTGTGTCTATAATTGCCCCTTGTTCTGTCATTAGGGCTCCCTTACAAGTCATTATTTTGAGTCAGCAGAACTACAGGGAGTACTCTGCCTGATGGTTAGTGTAATGTTGAATTGATAACATAAATATCTCCCAGCACAAAATACAGGGAGCAGGTATTTAGATTAGATCTAATAAAGTGTGCAGCTGTTCAGTCTCTTTATGAATTCTGGCTAAAACAATAGTCACAACTTTCAATATGGGTTCTCCTTCAGTAGTTCTGTGAAAGAGAAACTGTGTTTTTCTAAGTGAAAGGACACATACCCTATTAGAATTTGCTTGCTTGATCTTATTCCTAGATTATAGCTTGGCCAAGACCAAGGTAATCCAAATTTCATGGGAATTTTGCTTTATTCAGCTCTGTGTAAAAATTAGGCCATTTAAAAGTAGAAGCATCATTTATTCATTTGTTTCATGGAAAGAGATAGTGTGAGTTTAATATTGAAAGAATATACTGAGTTTGTGGCCTCAAGCACACTTTTAGAAGTATTACCTTTCCTGGGAAAAAGAAACTTCAAATCGTCTTCTCAAAAGGTGGTAGCTGATAGGGCTCAGATGAGGCTTGTAGACATGAGTGTAGTGCAGATCCTTCATGCCAATCTAACCTCTGGATAACAAGTGGCAGGAAGGATGGGGAGAGAAGAACCGAAGAATTTTGGAAATACCTATGCACTCAAAAGAGGACACTAAGATGTATTTAAAAAAGTAACTTAACTAGGTGAAGTACATCTGAAGACTAATTACTGACTGTTGGAAAAGATACTTTATCTCTTTCATATCTTTTCTTAATTATAAAATGAAGGGATTAGAGTATAACGGAGAATGCAAAATAGCGGTCTGTGGTCTGGATCAGATCTGGAGAAATACTGTGTGTTTTTTAAAAAACTTGAATTCGTTGCTAACTTGGAAAAAAAAACTTGCATCATAGATAAGCATCTATTAATATATTAATTATATCTTATATCGTTTAATTATGGGTTGTTAGAAAAGGGGAACCTAGTCCAGACTAATAGACTTAATAAACCAATGGAAAACAGTTATTTCTCGTACATAATTCTGCATGATACTTCCCTAAGAAATTCTTTCAGGCTTAGTTTTAAAAATCAAAAGATTTTACATAAGAAACTGGTTTTGTATATCAATTATCTGCTGCTGTGATAATGCTGCATAACAAACATCCACAAATCTGCAGTGGCATGTGTCCTAGGAGGAGTTGGGGGTTAGATTCCATGGCTTCACTCATCCTGGTGGCTCACTCATCTGGCTGACAGCTTGGGCAATCTGTCACTTCTCCACATCCTTGTCTCTCATACACATCAGGCTGCTTGTGATATGTTCTCATGCTAACGATAAAGTAAAATAGAGTGTACAGGAATGCAAGACCTCTTAAGCTCTGGTTTTAGAAGCTCTGACATTAATGTCACTTGTGCATTGTTCTGTTGATCAAAGCAGGTGACATAGGTGACTCTGTAAGCAGAGTATGAAGGCACTGTATCCTTACATGACAAAGGGCACGGACACATTTGGCTTAAAATTTCACACTTCAAGCATGGCACTCATAGGTAAGTGTGGGTGGCAGCTGCCAGCTTTCAAGATTCATGCATTTTCCAGTTTGTGACAGTCCCTACCCACTCCTTATTATCTTTCTGAGACTAAGAAAAGAAGGGTTGTCATTATTATTGCACTTTTATAGTAACTTGTCTCAGGGAGATTCTTTTCTGCTTCCAGAAAGGGCAAATGAGAAGCAGACCAAGACAGCCATACAATTCCTTTTCACACATCAGTCGCTTCATTCACTTATACTATTTGCCTAGATTCTGGGTCGTCTGGTCCAGGTGACTTCTAATTTTGAAACATTCTTTATGACTTTAGAATAAAGGTAAAACAAAAACATTGGAACTCTTGGAAAAGCCAGACCAAACTGAAAGTTCATGATAAAGTTGTTAGATTTCGAAAGGTGTTCCATGAGAGCTGTAAAGAGCTGTTAGAATTTATGTAAATATGGTGCAACCATGTATCATTGCTTACTCCATACTCACTCCTCTGACCTCCATCACAGGCAGATATCTCTACCCTATGTGGTCAGAGGACAGGTTAGAAAAGTGGAGGTGAATCAAGACCAACCTCTTCAATAAACAGATGGAAAACATTTTTTTTCCTCGGATCATTCCACATGATACTTATATAAGAACTGCTTTCAGTAGTGCATTTCCTCACAATTCTCTCGCAAAACATTTCTATTTTTATTGTTATCCAGAGTTAGAGAAGTGTTTTTCAGGACTGTTCTTCATCTCTTCTTCCTATTCCCTTCAGAGCCTCATGCCATTTATCACTCATTCCTTCTATTATTCATTCTTTTCATGCAGCCTTTTAAAGATGTGTTTGTATGTGTGTATATGTACAAACCTATATACAGTACACTTGTATCACCATGTCACTCTGGATTGTATCATATTTGCATTTTTAAATGTTTTTGTGCGGTAGAGAGGAAGACAAGGCAAGAGTATTAGCCAGTTCAGTTCGGTCATGTCCGACTCTTTGTGACCCCATGGACTGCAGCACCCCAGGCCTCCCTGTCCATCCCCAACTCCTGGAGTCTACCCAAACTCATGTCCATTGAGTCAGTGATGCCATCCAACCATCTCATCTTATGTCGTCCCTTTCTCCTGCCCCCTTCAATCTTTTCCAGCATCAGGGTCTTTTCAAATGAGTCAGCTCTTCACATTAGGTGGCCAAAGTATTGGAGTTTCAGCTTCAAGGGGAAATTAAATTGGCTAAACAGCAGTCTTATCAGACAGTTAACCTACCTTCTGCTTCAACTTTCTCATCTGTATAATGATTTGTAATGTAAATAGAACAGAACTCAAATCATGTTTTTAGTGTTTGCTGTTACTGTTTTTGTTTCTGGACTTGTTATTGTAGAAGCTGTGGAAAAACACATAGAGTTAATCTGATTTAGATGTGTGCTTTTAGCATTTTTTAATTCTTTTTTTCCACTTGGACCCTCTCTGTTCTCCTATTAAGGGATATTCTTTCATTGTATCCATGTTAGTGACATTTTACTCTTTTTAAGTGAATATACTTAGAGATTTTTTTCTTCAAAGACATATATGTGATAAGTTGCTTCAGTCATGTCTGAGTCTTAGTGACCCTATGGACTGCAGCTCACCAGGCTCCTCTGTCCAGGGGATTCTCCAGGCAAGAATTACTGGCGTGTTTGCCATGTCCTCCTCCAGGGGATCTTCCCAATCCAGGAATTGAACCTGCATCTCTTATGTCTCCTGTTTTGGCAGGCATGTTCTTTACCACTGAAACACCATATTATTACTAGGCTTTGGGAGGGGTCTTGTGAGGGGTACTACCTGTAGCCTCCACACCCTTCCAGAGTGAGGGAGCTTGGTGTATTATGGAGAACTTCTTGTTTTCCTGTCAGGTCCTGCGTGTGGTTAGCTCAGGGTTCCCTTTTATCGTCACTTTATAAAAATATAATGCCTTGGTAAATCCTGTACTTGGCTAAGGACTTTACATTTCTCCTCAGAGTCATCTGACCCTGAAAGGTCTTAGTTTCAGGATAGTATCTTTGTGTGGTGGTTTCATCATCATTAGCAAAACCACTTTAATGCTCTCTGGCAAGAGTGGTCATAGAAGGAAGTGTTACGTTGCTCCTTGCTTGGTGATTTCTGATGAATACATGTAAACATCCAGTACAGTTTATATTCCCTTAATATGTTCCGAAAGCTCTCCATTATTATACAGAGTAGTGTGAGTTCTGAAGACACCTTGTGTAGTGTGTTATTTTGCCAAGAAAGAAAAAAAATCCTTAGTCAAATGTATTTGTGACAGGTTGCAAACTGTTCCCCTCAGAGCAGTTTGGTTACAAGCAAAGGAAGTCTGGCTACCAAGCCTGAATGTGATTCATTAGAAGCATGTGGGGTTGCTCAGAATATTGAAGGATACCTGAACTATCCAGCCTGGGAAGGAGGGGACGGCCATTAGCAAAAACAAAGCAGTAGTACTTCATGACATCGATTTTTTTTTTTTTTTTCTAAATTCTTGTGGTCATCTGCTAAAGCAGCACATTCTTAGGAAGGAGAACCTGATTAGCCTGGACTTGGTCATGTATTTACTACTTTGGGCAGGGCCCTGGTGGACAGAGGACTCTGGTGGAAATCCTGGTGCAAGCTGGCATCTTGCTTCCCAAAGGAAAAGTGGCAAGGGTTGATGGACAGACAAATAACAGTAGTTTATGACATATCTACTTTTTGGAGTATCCCAGTGCACTTGACATTACTTTGCCAACCAAGGTCCATCTAGTCAAGGCTATGGTTTTTCTAGTAGTCATGTATGGATGTGAGAGTTGGACTATAAAGAAAGCTGAGCGCCAAAGAATTGATACTTTTGAACTGTGGTGTTGGAGAAGACTTTTGAGAGTCCCTTGGACTGGAAGGAGATCCAAACCAGTCCAGTGTTTGGAGATCAGTCTGGGTGTTCATTGGAAGGACTGATGCTGAAGCTGAAACTCCAGTACTTTGGCCACCTGATGTGAAGAACTGACTCACTGGAAAAGACCCTGATGCTGGGAAAGATTGAGGGCAGGAGGAGAAGGGGACGACAGAGGATGAGATGGTTGGATGGCATCACTGGCTCAATGGCCGTGGTTTGGGTAAACTCCAGGAGTTGGTGATGGACAGGGAGGCCTGGTGTGCTGCAGTCCATGGGGTCGCAAAGAGTCGGACGTGACTGAGCAACTGAACTGAACTGAGGGCACTTGAGCTCTGAATGTTCTCTGCAGGAAAGAAACATATATAATCACAGGTAACCTGGCCATTTTTTATAGTTATTGTTTTTATGTAGTATCTATTACCCTTCGGAGGGACTAATATTCCTTCGAAAACAGTTGGAGGTGCTGACTTACATCTCTTGGGCATCACACTTTAATCTTTAATTGGGTTCCTCCTATGTGCTGTTTTGTAGTTTCCTAATCCTTTGATGCAATTATTCTGACATTTTCTCATATTTTAAAATGTCAGCTACTGTAGGTGACATGAGTGTTTGCTTCTTAATCAGTTTGAACAAAACAAATATTTCTCCAGATGCTGCTTTGGAGCCCTTCATCTTCCTTTTCTCCTCTGTGCCCTTATCTTGGTATATGCACCTTCTCCCATTTCTGAAGTTTCTCTCTTTTGGAAGATTTTTTGTATTCTCTGGATCACTATTTTTTTTAATTTATTTTTTAACTGGAGGAAAATTGTTTACAGTGTTATGTTGGTTTCTGCCATATCATAATGCGAGTCAGCCTTAACTTTACATATGTTCCCTTCCTCTTGAGCCTCTGGCTCACCTTTGAGTACGCCACTCTCAGCTTTTCAGCCTTATTCATAAATGGCCCCTGACAAAGGCTTCTTTCTTATGGCTTACTGTTTTTCTAGTTGTGTTTGACCTTGAGCCCTTCCTTGTGTTTCAACTGGACGTATTCAGTAAATACTGCCACTCACCAGGTGGCCCACACCTGCCCTGCATCTCACTGCTGCCTCTTTCTTTTGTGTATGTGTCACTTTACTTATTGATTATTTAATCTTTCTTATATCCAGGGTCCCTCCGTTACACTTTTTCAGCTTGTTTCAGAATTTGACTGGTAGCAGCAAATTCTGAATTGGCAGTAACTCTGGAAGGAGAGAGACGTGATTCAAACAGATTTCAACAATAATAACTGCTTACCAATTATGAGGCCATCCAGTAGTCTGGGGGATAAATAAAAACATCTGATTTCAAAGCACAGGTGAACATATATTCTTGACCGAGGCTTGTTTAATAGTTACTTACTTATGCTGTAGTTTCCATTAGGTAATCATTTGGCTGGTTAATAAGATATCCATCAAACTGTTTTCAAACACTTTCCTTCTAGATTTCTCTCCTGGCACTATCCCACAGTCCAGCTCTCATTCTGCCCTCATTTTTCATTTCTTTTCCTTTCAAATCAGAAGATACCTTAATTGCCTATAGGAAACGGACACCTACATTTTCCCCCTCTTTTTAAGGCTAAGGAAATTTACTGCTGCACCTATTATCTTTTTTTTTTTTTTTAAACAAAACTCCCAGTTTCCCAAAAAAAGGAAATGAAAAAAAAAAGTCCTTTCACACTCTGATTTCTAACTGTGGCCCAGTGACATCCTCTATTTATTTTACAGTGACAGTCCTGTCCCCTGGCTTTCTGCTGTAAACTCCATCTCATCTTGTCTAACAGACATCCAGGCTTTGTCGCATCACATCAGTGGACACGGTAGCTCAATGTCATTCTTTACAGTCTCCCTATGGATCTTCTTCTGGTGTGGTTCCTAACCTCAATTTAATACAGAGGAAGGGTTGCTGGAGGATAACAGACAGACCAGAACTAGGAATGGAGAATTCGGTACTTCTGACTATTCTTTATGACCATTTAAACAAATGTCACCTGTTTCCAATTCTGAATATAAGTGACAGCAAACGTTTATTGGGTCCTTTCTGGGTTCCAGCACTTGGACTGAGATTGTTATGTTTATTTCACATTTAATTCTTATAGCTACCTGAAGAGGTGTAGGTGGAAGAAACGTTAACTAGTTGTCCCCCAGTGCACATTGTCTAGACTCGCCCCCACCTTTTTTCCATTAGTGATAGGAACCTAGGTATAGCTGGAAACACAACTGCTCAGTAAAAACTACATTTCCCAGCTTCCTTTACATTTCCCAGCTTCCTTTGCAGCCTCTATGGTCATATCATTAAATTCTTACCAGTGGTACAAGAGTGGCAGGGATATGTGCCAATTCTGAGTCATAATGTTAAAAGGAAACTGATGCCCTTTCCCCCTTTTATCACATGTTGCCTAATGAGCCACTCCCAAATTCTGTGAATTAAAACAACAATAATTTATTTTCATTCACAATTCTACAGGTTGGCAGTTTGGGCTGGTATCAGCACATAGATTCTTCTGGCATTATCTGTGCTTGTACATCTATGATTAGCTATCAGATTGACTGGTGGCTGCCCATCTACTGGGGCAGTGAGGGTAGTTGAGCTAACAAGTCTTTATTCATCCAGAGGGCTGGCCTGGACTTGATCACACAAGTTGCTATGAGAGTACCAAGGGAGCAGGGGAAAGAGTACAAACCATACTGAGGTTTGTATTCAGAGCTCATACATCATTTTTGGTGCAATCTCTCAGTTAAAGTAAGTCATAAAGCATTCATGGAATCAAGGGGTTGGGAAATAAACTGCATTATGAGAGTTAATGAAGAGTCCCTCTGTGAAGAGGCACAGGTACAGGGAAGAGTGGAGGATGGTGGTCACTTCTGTAGTGTCTCTCACCCCATTAGCCTTTATTCACTGACTGGCACATGTACATAATAACAAGAGCTTAATAAGCATTTTTTGACCAAAATATGGAAACTATACATTGAAGATGGCAGATCATCATGATAGAATGAGTCCTGTCTCTAGCATCATGTGTGGGTGTGTGCGTGCATGTGTGTGCCCATGCGCCTACTGAGTCGTGCCCACCTCTTTGCAGCTCCATGGACTGCAGCCTACCAGGCTTCTCTGTCCATGGAATTTCCCAGGCAAGAATACTGGAATGGGTTGCCATTTCCTCCTCTAGGGGATCTTTTCGACCCGGGGATCAAACCCACATCTCTTGGGTCTCCTGCTTTGGCAGGCGGATTCTTTACCATTAGCACCAGCTAGGAAGCCCCTAGCACCGTAAAACTGCTGTTTGAGAGAGAAATAAGCTTTTCTCTTGTTTGAGTCAATATTACTTTACAGTGTATACTACAGCAACTGAACCAGAAACCAAATTACTACGATATCCATTTTGTGGATGAGACAGTTGAGCTCTGTAGAGACAAAGAAATTTGTCCAAAGTCATTTTGTTATATAAAGAGCAATGGCACCATTTCAGCATATATTTGTCAGGTTCCAGAGCTCATGTATTTAAGTACTCTGCTGCATTTGACTATTGCAACAGTATAAACTTTTATTTATCTACAGGGAGTAAAACTCAGGAGATATGTTTTCATCTTCAGTAGGAACTTATGGTTTCTATTAGATGAGGACACTAAATGTAAGGTCTCAATCAGTCATTTGTAGTGCAAAATATAGTTGTCGTGTTGAACTGAGTAAAGTTTTTGGAGATTATATCTGCATACATTTATCTATCTACATAAATATATGTGTGTATATAGGTATGTGTATATACTATATATATATATATATATATATATATATATATATATATATAGTATAAATATTAGTGCTTTGATCAGTCAGCTTTTATATCTTATCCCTTAGGAGTTTATATTGTATAATCAAGGCCAAACTTGAATGATCAGCCAATCAAAGTGAAAAAATACAAAAAGTCAAATACTGTTGGGTGTTGCAATAAACATCTCAAGCTGAGTGTGACAAGATACAGAAAGGCTTTGCATGTACCTATTCTTGGGGCAGAAATTGCAAAATAGATACAAGATGGTAGAAGCATAGCTGTCAGACTCAGGCATATGGATATCTATAGTTAGGGACAATTTAAATATATGGAAATTAAACTGTCCCTGGTTTCTACCTGTAATAGTGTAATCCAATCTGCTAATCATGTTTGAAACCTAAAATTTGGAGGGCTTGTTTAGGGGGATGTCTTGAAATTGGGAATGAAAGATGGCCGAGGTTTGCTGTTTGTCTGTATAACAGGGAAAGGAAATTAGTGATCTAGAGCAGCTGTCCACCAGCCCTTTGCTTCCTGATGCTTTGGGCCATTGTGTAGTTCCTTTGGTTTGCTCTAAAGACTTAAAACTAGACATTTGTATATTCAAGCGAAGGTTTTTCTATGTCAAGTTATTAGAGGGAAAGAAAAACTCAGTGCTGCCCATGTAGAGAACTGAGGATCTTCTACAGTTTCTTTCAATCCTTTATGTACATGATGAGCTAGAATAACCCACTGAACTGAATTATCCTTCTAGGGTATGGTTCAATGAATACCATTATATTTCAGCACAGCTTGAGTGATTTTTAATGCCAAAAACATCAGCAAGAAATACAAATGTTACAAAAATATTGAAACAATACCATAAAAAAAGCCCAGGATCATAAATACTTTACTTTGCAAGGTCTCAGAGGTCAAAACAGCAATACCATGGAAAATTAAAATGTTCTCTGTGCGAGTGCCTTTCAGGGAAACACACACACACACACACAGATATACACACACGACAGTAGTTTATGATCAAATGCCCCAAACCATTTCCTGGCTCTATTTTAAGCTGATTATGAGAGGAAAAAAAATAGCTACTTTTCCAGGACAGAAAAGCACAATTTATGAAGTTATTAATCTGCATTTTTTATTTGCTTTTAATTATAATCTAATTAAAGGAGCATTACAGCCTATGAAAGAGATGACTTTTATATGACTTACTTCCTTAACCACACAAAGGAATATGAAGTGCAGTTATCAGTTGGCTGAGGATTTGGATTTAGACAGTTAAGAATCAAAAACTGTTGCCTCAGAGGGTTTGCATCTGAGAAATCCCCTTTCCATAGAGTGCTCTTTGAGAGACTATGCTACAGGTGTATGTAAAGTGAGTCTGGAGGAAGGGGAAAAAGAATCAACCAAATGACACCTTGTGAGATCTGTGCACAGAGATATGAAAAGCTGTTCTTTATTCATCCCTTGGTACTCAGATGTGTGTTGCCTCCTAATGGGTTTGCCCACCATGGGTCAAGTCTGCTACTTTCCTGACTGATGTGTCATCTTCAATTTAAGTCAGTGAGTTTATGGGAAAAGAATCCAACCTGATATTTCTAATAAAGAGAGGTGGCCCAGATACTTGGAAATAGCAGCTGAACAAAGAAGAATGGCTCTGTGTTACTGCCTAGAGCACCTCATATTTTCAATCTGCCAGTGTTTTGTCAAGTTTCTTTCTCCCCACCTCCTCACTTACCTGTTTGTGCTACTCATTATCCAGAGCTTGCATAGTAGGGCTACAATGGGTTCCATCATCCTATTAGTTACATTTTAAGAAGTATGTCAAATCAAAACCAGTTCTGCCTACACAGTCAATCAATTTTAGACAAGGTACACAAGGAAATTCAGTGGAGAAAGATACCTTTTCAAAAAAGGATGCTAGAGTAATAGGATATCCATATGCAGAAAAGGAACCTAAGGAGAAACTAAGATGGGGGAGGAATAGGACGGGGAGAACACTCTCTCCCCAACAAATATACCAAAATAACTTTTAAAGGCCGAGCAAACTCCAAAAAACAGGCACTGAATGCTGGCAGAGGACATCGGGCATCTGGAGAGGCGACCCATTGCCGACGTGAGGAGTAACAGTGAGGAAACCTAGACTCACCCACCAGAAAACCACACAAGACTTTCCATCCAGGAAACTTCGACAAACCACGCATCCAACCCCTCCCATAGAGAGGAATCCCCACAATAAAGGGACAACACAGCAAGATAAACAAGATGAAAAGGCAGAGAAATACCCAGCAAGTAAAGGAACAGGATAAATACCCCCTAGACCAAACAAAAGATGAAGAGATAGGAAGTCTACCTGACAAAGAATTCCGAATAATGATAGTGAAAATGATCCAAAACCTGGAAAATAAGTTGGAGTTGCAGCTCAATAACCTGCAGGCAAGGATTGAGAAGATGCAGGTAAGCTTTAACAAGGACTTAGAAGAAATGAAAAAGAGACAAAATACAATGAATAATGCAATAAATGAGATCAAAAACACCCTGGAGGGAACCAACAGTAGAATAACAGGGATAGAAGACAGAATAAGTGAGGTAGAAGACAGAATGGCAGAAATAAATGAAACAGAAAGGAAAAATGAAAAAAGAATTAAAAGAAATGAAGACAATCTTAGAGACCTCTGGGACAATATTAAATGCACCAATATTCGAATCATAGGAGTCCCAGAAGAAGAAGACAAAAAGAAAGACCATCAGAAAATTCTTGAAGAGATAATTGTAGAAAACTTCCCTAAATTGGGGAAGCAAATAGCCACTCAGGTCCAAGAAACACAGAGAATCCCAAATAGAATGAACCCCAAGCGGGACACCCCAAGACACATATTAATCAAATTGGCAAATATCAAATACAAAGACCAAATATTAAAAGCAGCAAGGGAGAAGCAAAAGATAACTCACAGGGGGAATCCCATAAGGATAACAGCTGATCTCTCAACAGAAACGCTTCAGGCCAGAAGGGAATGGCAAAACGTACTTAAAGTCATGGAAGAAAACAATCTACAACCCCGACTACTCTACCCAGCAAGGATCTCATTCAAATTTGAAGGAGAATTCAAAATTTTCTCAGACAAGCAGAAACTGAGAGAATTCAGTAACACCAAACCAGCCCTCCAACGAATGCTAAAGGAACTTGCCTAGATAGGAAACACGGATGGGATAGATAATCTGGAACCCAAAACAATAAAATAAATGGCAGCGAGATCATACTTATCAATAATTACCTTAAATGTAAACGGGCTGAATGCCCCAACCAAAAGACAAAGATTGGCCGATTGGATACAGAAACAAGACCCCTATATATGTTGTCTACAAGAGACCCACCTCAAACCTAGGGACACATATAGACTGAAAGTTAAAGGCTGGAAAAAGATATTCCATGCAAATAAAGACCAAAAGAAAGCAGGAGTGGCAATACTCATATCTGATAAAGTAGACTTTAAAATAAAGGCAGTGAAAAGAGATAAAGATGGACATTACATAATGATCAAAGGATCAATCGAGGAAGAAGAAATAACAATTATAAATATTTATGCACCTAACATAGGAGCTCCACAATATGTAAGGCAAATGCTAACAAGTATGAAAGGGGAAATCAACAATAACACAATAATAGTGGGAGACTTTAATACACCACTCACACCAATGGACAGATCAACTAGACAGAAAAGTAACAAGGAAATTCAAACTTTAAATGAAACAATAGACCAACTAGACCTAATTGATATCTATAGGTCATTCCACCCCAAAACAAGGAATTTCACCTTTTTCTCAAGTGCACACGGGACCTTCTCCAGGATAGATCACATCCTGGGCCATAAATCTAACCTTGATAAATTCAAAAATATTGAAATCATCCCAGGCATCTTTTCTGACCACAATGCAGTGAGTTTAGATATCAACTACAGGAGAAAACCTCTCAAAACTTCCAACATATGGAGGCTCAACAACACACTGCTGAATAACCAACAAATCGCAGAAGAAATTAAAAATGAAATTCAGTTATGCATGGAAACGAATGAAAATGAAAACACAACAGCCCAAAACCTATGGGACACTGTGAAAGCAGTGCTAAGGGGAAGGTTCATAACAATACAAGCTCACCTCAGGAAACAACAAAAAAAATCAAATAAATGACCTTACTTTACACCTAAAGCAACTAGAAAAGGAAGAAATGCAGAAGCCCAGGTCTAGTAGAAGGAAAGAAATCTTAAAGATCAGGGCAGAAATAAATGCAAAGGAATTAAAAGTGACCATAGCAAAAATCAACCAAGCCAAAAGCTGGTTCTTTGAGAAGATAAATAAAATTGACAAACCATTAGCCAGACTCATCAAGAAACAAAGGGAGAAGAACCAAATCAACAGAATTAGAAATGAAAACGGAGAGATCACAACAGAAAACACAGAAATACAAAGGATCATAAGAGACTATTATCAGCAACTATATGCAAATAAACTGGACAATTTGGATGAAATGGACAAATTCCTAGAAAAGTACAACTTTCCAAGACTAAACCAGGAAGAGATAGATAATATTAATAGACCCATCACAAGCATGGAAATTGAAACCGTAATCAGAAATCTTCCAAAAAACAAAAGCCCAGGACCAGATGGCTTCACAGCTGAATTCTACCAAAAATTTAGAGAAGAGCTAACACCTATTCTACTCAAACTCTTCCAGAAAATTGCAGACGAAGGTAAACTTCCAAACTCATTCTATGAGGCCTCCATCACCCTAATTCCAAAACCCGGCAAAGATGCCACAAAAAAAGAAAACTACAGGCCAATATCACTGATGAACTTAGATGCAAAAATCCTCAACAAAATTCTAGCAAATAGAATCCAACAACACATCAAAAAGATCATACATCATGATCAAGTAGGCTTTATCCCAGGGATGCAAGGATTCTTCAATATTCGTAAATCGATCAATGTAATACACCACATTAACAAATTAAAAAATAAAAATCACATGATTATCTCAATAGATGCAGAGAAAGCCTTTGACAAAATTCAACATCCATTTATGATAAAAACCCTCCAAAAAGCAGGAATAGAAGGAACATACCTCAACATAATAAAAGCTATATATGACAAACCCACAGCAAACATTATCCTCAATGGTGAAAAACTGGAAGCATTCCCCCTGAAATCAGGGACAAGACAAGGGTGCCCACTCTCACCACTACTATTCAACATAGTTTTGGAAGTTTTGGCCACAGCAATCAGAGCAGATAAAGAAATCAAAGGAATCCAGATTGGAAAAGAAGAAGTAAAACTCTCTCTGTTTGCTGATGACATGATCCTCTATATTGAAAACCCTAAAGACTCTACGAGAAAATTACTAGAGCTAATCAGTGAATATAGCAAAGTTTCAGGATACAAAATCAACACACAGAAATCCCTGGCATTCCTATACACTAACAGTGAGAAATCAGAAAGAGAAATTAAGGAAACAATCCCATTCACCATCGAAACAAAAAGAATAAAATACTTAGGAGTATTTCTACCTAAAGAATCAAAAGACTTGTATATAGAAAACTATAGAACACTGATGAAAGAAATCAAGGAGGACACAAACAGATGGAGAAATGTACCGTGCTCATGGATTGGAAGAATCAATATAGTGAAAATGAGTATACTACCTAAAGCAATCTATAGATTCAATGCAATTCCTATCAAGCTACCAGAGGTCTTCTTCAAAGAATTAGAACAAATAATTTCTCAATTTGTATGGAAATACAAAAAACCTCGTATAGCCAAAGCAATCTTGAGAAAGAAGAATGGAACTGGCGGAATCAACCTACCTGACTTTAGGCTATACTACAAATCCACAGTCATTAAGACAGTATGGTACTGGCACAAAGACAGAAACATAGATCAATGGAACAGAATAGAAAGCCCAGAGATAAATCCACGCATCTATGGACACCTTATCTTTGACAAAGGAGGCAGGAATATACAATGGAGAAAAGACAACCTCTTTAACAAGTGGTGCTGGGAAAACTGGACAGCCACTTGTAAAAGAATGAAACTAGATCACTTTCTAACACCATACACAAAGATAAACTCAAAATGGATCAAAGATCTAAGCATAAGACCAGAAACTATAAAACTCCTAGAGGATAACATAGGCAAAACACTCTCTGCTATAATCCAAAGCGGGATACTCCATGACCCACCTCCCAGAATATTGGAAATAAAAACACGAATAAACAAATGGGACCTAATTAAAATTAAAAGCTTTTGCACAACAAAGGAAACTATAAGCAAGGTGAAAAGACAGCCTTCAGAATGGGAGAAAATAATAGCCAATGAAGCAACAGACAAACAATTAATCTCAAAAATATACAAACAACTCCTGCAGCTCCATTCTAGAAAAATAAACAACCCAATTAAAAAGTGGGCCAAAGAACGTAACAGACATTTCTCCAAAGAAGATATAAAAATGGCTAACAAACACATGAAAAGATGCTCAACATCACTCATTATCAGAGAAATGCAAATCAAAACCACAATGAGGTACCACTTTACACCAGTTAGAATGGCTGCCATCCAAAAGTCTACAAGCAATAAATGCTGGAGAGGATGTGGAGAAAAGGGAACCCTCTTACACTGTTGGTGGGAATGCAAACTAGTACAGCCACTATGGAAAACAGTGTGGAGGTTCCTTAAAAAGCTGCAAATAGACCTGCCATATGACCCAGCAATCCCACTGCTGGGCATATACACCGAGGAAACCAGAATTGAAAGAGCCACGTGTACCCCAATGTTCATCGCTGCATTGTTTACAATAACTAAGACATGGAAACAACCTGGATGCCCATCAACTGATGAATGAATAAGAAAGCTGTGGTACATATACACAATGGAATATTGCTCAGCATTAAAAAAAAATTCATTTGAAACAATTCTACTCAGATGGACGAAACTGGAGCCCATTATCCAGAGTGAAGTAAGCCAGAAGCAAAAACAACAATACAGTATATTAACGCATATATATGGAATTTAGAAAGACAGTAACGAGAACCCAACATGGGAGACAACAAAAGGAACGCAGATGTATAGAATAGACTCGTGGACTTTGTGGATGAGGGTAAGGGTGGGATGATATGGGAGAAGGGCATTGAAGCATGTTAATCGTCATGTGTCTAATCAATCGCCAGCCCAGGATTGATGCTCGGGACTGGTGCAGCGAGATTTCCCGGGGGGGAGGGTGGAGGGAGGGGGCTTCCGGAGGGGAAGCATATGTAAACCCATGGTGATATCATGATATTGTATGGCAAAAACAATTAAAAAAAATAAAAAATAAATTAAAAAAAAAAAAGAAAAGGAACCTAGACCCATACATTACATCTTACATGTAAATTAGTGTTTCTTTTAGACCTTAATTATTGTAAAACCCCAACTTACAAGAGAAGGCAACGACAACCCACTCCAGTACTCTTGCCTGGAAAATCCCATGGATGGAGGAGCCTGGTAGGCTGCAGTCCATGGGGTCATTAAGAGTCTGACACGACTGAGCGACTTCACTTTCCCTTTTCACTTTCATGCACTGGAGAAGGAACTGGCAACCCACTCCAGTGTTCTTACCTGGAGAATCCCAGGGACGGGGGAGTTAGCCTGGTGGGCTGCTGTCTATGGGGTCGCACAGAGTCGGATGCGACTGAAGTGACATAGCAGCAATAGCAGCAACTTACAAAACTTTTAGAAGAAAATATAGAAGAAAATCTTTGTGCTCCTGGATTAGGTCAATATTTTTTAGATATGACTATTCAAACATAAGCGTAAAATAAAAAACGATGACCTGGACTTCATCAAAATTAAAAACTTCTGCTCTGTGAAAGATGCTATTAAGAGATTGAAAATCCGTGGGCTGAAAGAAATCTTTGCAAAACCCATGCCTGACAAAGGGAATCTACTCATAGTATGTGAAGATTTTTAAAAATGTCATAATAGGAAAACAGGGAAACAAAATTATTTATCATAATAGCAAAACACAATTGAAAAACATGAGCAGAGGTCTCACACAGACACTTCACCAGAGAAGATAAATGGATGGCAGGATGTGTATGAAAAGATGTTCATTATGTTAGTTATTAGGGAAATGCTAATTAAAATCACACTGTTATATTACATACTATTCAGTTCAGTTCAGTCGCTCAGTCATGTCTGGCTCTTTGCGACCCCACGAACTGCAGCTTAAAAATCAAATATGACAAAACTCATTGTTGGTGAGGATGCCAAGCAATTGGACCTTTAATTCATTGTTGGTGAAAATGCATAATGGTATAGCCTCTTTGGAAAAGAGTTTGTCATCTACTTATAGAATTAAAAACATGATTACCCTATGGCTTCAGTGATCCTACTCCAAAACAGTTACTAAGAAAAGTTAAAACTTACAGTCACCTATAAGTTTTTTTTTGCCTCTGCTGCTGCCGAACCCTTGTGGCACCCAGTGCTGACCTCAGTCACCCAACAGACATGCAGAGGGCTCTGTCCCCTAGCCACAGAACTTAATGTAATCTTTGGAATTTATTTGACAAATTTTGTAAACAATCCCAAATCTTTGAACTGAGGAATGTATAAATTGTGTGGTGCATCTGTACAATGGAAAGCTACTTACCAATAGAAATGAATGAACTCTTGCTACATGTATGTATGAATGTATATCATATGTTAATGAATCTCATGGACATTAAGCTAAATGAAAGAAGACAGACTCAAAATACTGCAAACTGAATGATTCCAGGTGTACTATATTCTGGAAAAGCCAAGGCTATAGGGAAAGGAGACATCAGTTGTTGGATTGGCTGGGGACTGGAGAAAGGTGAAGAAGGGAGTGATTTAAAGGGATACGAGGAAATTGTTTGGGGTGGTAAAACTGTATTTTGATTGTCATGATACTTACACAGCGTATTTTCAAACTTATCGAACCTCACACTAAAAAGATCCAATTTTCCAATGTGTAATTTATAACTCAGTAAGATAAGTATATCAGATAATTTGTTGAATCAACATTAGTACTAATCATCCTAAGAAAGATTTGAGTCTATTATATACAGTACTTTCATTTTACCAGGACATTAGTGAAAGTCGCTCAGTCATGTCTAACTCTTTGCGACCCCATGGACTGTAGCCTGCCAAACTCCTTTGTCCATGGAATTCTCCAGGCCAGAATACTCGAGTGGGTAGCCGTTTCCTTCACTAAGGGATCTTCATGACCCAGGCTCTCTAACCCAGGTCTCTCGCATCGCAGGCAGATTCTTTACTGTCTGAGCCACAAACTTTAGTTTAGGATAATAAGGATAGACTTCTCAAGGGAAGCAGTGTCAAGAATCCTCCTGCCAGTGTAGGAGACTCAGGAGACCTGTCTTCAATCCTTGTGTCAGGAAGATCCCCTGGAAGAGGAAATGGCAACTCACTCCAGTATTCTTGCCTGGAAAATTCCAGGACAGAGGAGGGATACAGTCCATGGGGTCCCAAAGAGTCAGACATGACTGAGCACACACATGCAATAAAGATGGGAGAGTGCTGCTCAGAAGTGGCACTGTATTTGTGGTGTTATGACTTGATAATCATACTCTTAGACTATATAAGCAGCTGAATGACATCTTCATTCATTCATGTGTAATATTAAAAGCCTGGAGAAAGCAAGAGATACAGTTATTTACAATCCCATGTGAAACATAGAGTTTATTAATCATGACCTTTTCATTATATTATACTTAGGAACAAAAAGGAGTTCAACATTTATTTTTGATTTGTGGCCAAAGCTCATGAGTGTACAGAGAGGTTGACAGCCCTTGACTGGTGGTCATTACTAATTTAATAAGCAGTCTTCAAAGCTCTTGCAGATACAAAGGAATTTGAAGTTACATGTGTAATATGCAACGTGTGCAAAATACTTAATTCTATTCACTTTGAAACCTAGAGGACAGTTATTAAAATTGTATGGTGCAAATTAAAATTTAAGATTAAAATACAAGATCAAAAGAATCATTTTTTTTTTTTCCTTTAGCACTATTAAGGATCAGCTTTCTGAATAGACAGACTCGATGTTCAGTGTCGTGTCCTTTCCCTCTGGAGAGCTAGATTAAAGCTAATCATAAGTGACTAGAGAAACATATCTTTCTGTATTTTTTTCAAGTGGGAACACTTTATTACTTTTTAATATATAATGTAATTGTAGTCAGAGGATGAAAAATACAAGTCAAATAAAGAGTATGGACAATTTTAGAGAAGAGAGTATGATGTGAGAAAATATAAAATATGCCTCAATGACATTCATAGAACTCTGAAAAAGCGCGTTTCATTGCGTAAGACACCTACAACATGAATAGATACAGACTTGGATGCAACTTCACCTCCACTCTCACCTACTTAAGACTTGAAAAATACTCTGATAGTTATCTTTTCTGAGCCTTTATTAATGGTCTTAAATGTTAAGGATGAGTTATGAGGACTGATTGGAACAGTCAATAGCAAATCTCTTAGCTTCTGGTTGTGAGTTTACATACCTAGACGGGACAACATTTCACATTATAATGAGGGTGTGTGTTTTGGCCCAGGACTCATTGCCTCTTGTAAGTCAAAAAGCTTCTGTGTCTACTGAGTTGTCTCTTTGACTCCTATAGTAAGTAGACATGTATGTACTTAAATCCCTTTTAAGGAAAATTCCAGGAACAGCATAAGTAATCTCAGAGGCCATGAAGTTCCTAATATTAGCCATGTTTAAACTTTGGTACTCCTGTTGGGAGATTGGGATTGCCACATTGACATTGTTGATACTGTGTATATAACAGATGACTAACGACAACCTACTGTATAGTGCAAAGAACTCAGTGCTCTGTGGTGAACTAAATGGGAAGCAAATCCAAAAAGAGGATCTTATGTGTACATACCATTGCTTCACTTTGCTGTACCCTAGAAACTAACACGACATTGTAAAGCAACTATAACAAATATTTTTTAAAAAATAGTGCTAGTCAATAACATTTATTTCATGGACAAAACCAGGGCATTATAATAACTACAGCTCTTGGCTTTAGTTGCAAATTTTTTCTGAATATTCAAATATTTAGGAATGAAGTTTTGAGAACAGACGGCACATAATAAAGAGATTGCTCTGGGTGACCTTCCTTAACCAGTAACTTGTCAAACCGTAGGCAGAACCTAAGTTCTTATTTTGATCATCATTCCTGTATTTGTTCAACACCAACAAATTCTGAGTGCCTCGAGTGTATTGGCACTGTATTGGGATATAACCTTATAAAACTAGATGACTATATAATTTATTGCCTAAACCAGGAGACTTTTGAGGGTGAAGACTGGTCTGTTAATACATTTGCTTAAAAAATAGGCATAAACCAGTTGTATGACAGGCAAATGAGGATGTCTTATCTCCGTATGAATGTGAATACTGTTCATAGTTGAGCCTGAAGCACTGCATGACCCTGAAGCTCTTCATATCATTAAAAAAACATTATATTTGCTGTGGGTACAGTTTAGCACATGGAAATGGAGTTCAGCAGAGTGGTAGATAGTTTTGGCTCTGGAATCTTGGTTCAAATCCCAGCATGAACAGATGATTAGTTGTGGAACCGTGGAGAACTTTCCCATCTCATCAGTTATCAGGATCAGTATTTATATTCGGAGGCTCCTAAGGGTGTATCCAATAGCATGGTGCTATAAGCACTTCCCAGTGGCACTTGTGGTAAAGAACCTGCCTGCCAATTTAGGAGATGTGAAGACACGTGGATTCAATCCTTGGGTCAGAAAGAGCCCCTGGAGAAGGGAACGGCAACCCAGTCCAGTATTCTCGCCTGGAGAATCCCATGGACAGAGGAGCCTGGTGGGCTATAGTCGATGAGGTTGCAGAGTCAGACACATCTAAAGTGACTTAGCATGTACACAGACATGGTGTTATAAGAGGAAATTGAGAAATATGTGAGTGGTGTGCCTGGCACAAAGTCTGTCACACAGGCAGATGTTTAGTAGACGGTAGGTGCTAAGATCGTATAAATCGTCAACAAATGGAAATGAGAATTAACAACTATTCTTACTGCAATTACCTTATCAGGCTTAGTGTGCCAAAAGTAGTAGGTGCTTAATAAATTCTTGTTTAAGGAAGGAATCAATGATAATTGGAAATAATAGTTAAACAGAAATATTTCATAATATTAACTATTCTAGATAAATAGTTTATTAGTTTTTTTTCTCATTTTAAAGTCTCGGAGCTGGTTTAAATACATAAACTCCCCCAAAGGAAGATGATATAATATTAAGCTGCCCTAATTCAGTGAGTCTGGGCCCTGGTTTTGTATTGAATTCACCTGAGGTGTTTTAAATACTGATTCTCAGGCCCAAGTCTCAGTGAGTCTGATTTAATTGGTTTAGGGTAGGATCCAAGCATTGGAATTGTTCCCCAATTTATCTCCAGGTTATTTGAAAATACAGCTAGGGTTAAGGGCCACTGATTTAAGGTCTGTGCTAAGTAAGTAAAGCATTTCATTTTGCATTGGGTACATACTTTAGGAGAGAAAGAAGGGTGGTACAAAGGAAAGGGATTGAGATAGCAGAATGCTGAGAAGCTGTGACCTGAGAAATTGTTAAAAGAATTCAATAAGAAACTTAGGGAGATAAGAAACCTTGGCCACAGTAAGATTGAAGTAGACAGGTAAGTGGTTGATTATTTCATTGTAGGAATTTTGCCAGATCTGCAGATTTTATAAGAGAGGAAGAAAGGGAGGTTTTTATGTGAATTCTCCTGATTTTTAAATGGGAGATTTTTTCCTTTCAACCGCCTGCTGTTCCAGAGTACCTGTAGATCTTGTCTGGGTGCTCTGTTGTCTGCTGGCTTATGCCAAGAGTCAGCAGACTGTGGCCTACCATAGCAAATTCAGCTTACTACCAGATTTCGTATGGCCTGATAGGTAGCTTTATCAGTGGTTGAAAACATCAAAAGAAGATTAATATTTCATGAAGTGAAAATTATATGAAATTCAAATTTTAGTGTGCCATACAGCCACACTCACTTATTTACATATTGTCTATATCTGCTTTCAGGCTGTAAGAGCAGAGTTAAATAGTTGCAACATATTCTCATAATATTCAGTGTACTACAAATTGCAATGATGTTGTTATTGCTTGAAAGCATTTCGAAGTGCATGCTACTATGGACTACTTTATTTACTTTTTGTCGTAAGTGCATACTCATTATTAACATGAGAAAGTGGACTTCGTGCAGTAAAGCTGAATACCTCAAAAGTGTCCACATTCTGATTTTCAGAACCTGTATGTTATCCTGTTTGGCAAAAGAGATTTTGTACATGTGATCAAACTGAAGATTTTGAGATAGACAGATTATCCTGGATTATCTGGGTGTGTCCAATGTAATTACAGGATATATAAGAGTCAGACAGAGAAAGTGATGTAGGTCACAAACCTGGAATCTCTAGCAGCCTCTAAAAGCCAGAAGAAGCATGGAATGGATTCTCCACCAAAGCTTCCAACTGGTCCCTCTGGTATTTTGATTTTTAACCCCATAACTCTTACTTCAGACTCCTGATTTCCAGAACTATAAGAGAATGCATTTGTGTTATTCTGAACAGTTAAGTTTGTGGTGATTTTTTATAGCAGCCACAGAGGAAACTAATATGGAATATCATACTTTTGAAGTCAATGGAGTGTGAATTATTTTATTATTGAATTAGGTGCCCCAAATTGCATTTATTATGCAACGACAATATAGAGATGCTAAAAGACTAAAATATATGATGATATTACCAGGATAAGCACCCATTACAATGTTCTCAATGCACAGGAAAGCAATGGTCAGGAAAATTGGAAAATTTTGCAAGATGGTATCTTATCTCAGTGGAAATTCTTCACAACAGTGAAACCTAAACATAAGATTGCAAACAAAGTAAGCTTTCAAATGACTTATATGTTAATTAAACAAAACAAAGTTACTTACTGCTAGTGAGTTAATTAAATCATGTTTGATTGAAACAACCAAAACCAAATACATTTAGAGAAAATGAACTTATTTAAAATTATTAACTTTTTGGTGAGAACAGTTGCTTACACAGTTGAACGGATTTTGAGTGGATCTCTTTGGTTATTGGTGAATTGATAACCGATTGATGATTGATTACCATACTGCTCAATTGTTTATCTGAGGAGTCAATACTAGGTTTGAAGAGACTTAAAAATTACTCTACATGGAACATTTGCAGGTGATAATTTTTTCAAGGACTTAAAAAAAAACCCACTAATTCAATATTATCTGAAGTGGGATCTACTAAAATATGTTATGAAAGAAGATGGTAACAATATGTGTGACACAAGAACAGATTTAGTTGAACAAATTTGCAAAGCTTTTGAAAATATGAAGTGCTAAAATGCCATGGTTATTCTGCATATTACTTGTTGGCAAGTATTTTGCAGAAAATATTTGAATTTATTACGTTTTATTGAACTGGTGGGCTTTCCAGGTGGCGCAGTGGTAAAAAAAAAAATCTGCCTATCAATGCAGGAGACACTAGAGACATGGGTTTGATTCCTGGGATGGGAAGATCCTCTGGAGTTGGAAATGGCAACCTGCTTCAGTATTCTTGCCTGGAAAATTTCATGGACAATGGAGACTGGAGGGCTGCAGTATCTGGGGTCACATACAGCTGACTGACTGAGCATACACACTATCAGTAGTAAACATTATTCACTCTTATGGACCTATTTTGTGAAGTTTTTTCAGAAATAGAAACTAAATATCCTGACCTTCCCTACCATTTAGCTATCTGGTAATTTAACAGGGATTACATTTCATTGCAATTGTTTGACTTCAGGAGTGAGATTGAAAGTTTTCTGCACAAGAGGACTATCTTCAACTGCTATGGGACCGTGCCCGTTTTGGAAATTAAGTCACTTTGGCTGAAGACTTGATAATGTATAATAAGGTAAAACTAAAATGACAAAGCAAAACAGCACTTATATATGACATTTATACTATAGTATAAGTATTTTCAAAACAAGTAACATAGCTTGAATCACAAGCTTCTTTGTATAGTTATTGTAATATTAAGAGTTAAAATAAGGATATCTTTAATCCTACACACATTTACAGCAGCTCTGTTTTCCAAACTCAAACTACAGATCTAGTGCACTCAATGCAAGTGAAAAGGGAATTTCCATATTTCAAAATCCATTTAATTGCACAACTGAGGAGCTTCCACTTAACCTTCAATTGGACATGATTAATCTATATTGTAATGACATACAGAAAGACAAATACCAAGAGAAGAATCTAATAGAAATTATAAATGTCTTCCAATTGATGAATATCCACAATTAAAATTATATGCTCATGAATTAGTATCACTACTTGACAGTATCTATCTATGTGAAAGAGCCTTTTTAAAGATGAAATTGGTAAAATCTCATTACAAATCAGCATGAACAGATGAACATTTGCAACTGATTTTTATTGTAGGGTATACTAACTTTGGACGCCACTTAAGTGAAATGTTATCCCTCCTTCAAAAGAAGAGAATTCTGTTTGCAGACCTCTATTACAAAAAATAGATTCAATAGTTTTTGAATTTTGTAAAAAGAAAAAGTGTGTAAATTTGCTTTTTCCTTTTTTTATATTACTGCCTCCACAATGTTGTTAATTTTGCTTATTCATTTACAGAGCCCCAAATATTTACTGTTTGACTCTTAGAGAAAATTTTGCTGACACTTTCTCTTAGTTTTTTTTAACACCTGAATCAAACTGCATGTGTATTTCCTCATTCACTTAGAGTGGAGATTATGTGCATGGATAGGGGGCTGGAGGGGGGAGGTACGGCAGGGAAATAACTTCCCAAATAAATTTAGGATTATTTTGGAAGCAGAAAATCTGTGCAGCCAAGTAAAAATGGATACTAACCCAACCATATTTGAAGCTCATCTGCTGTCTAGCTTGCTTCAGAGTAGTTTATTCCCCTTCCAGACAAACCCTAGCTGAAGTCCTCGTCAGTCCCTAATAATCAGAAATGGATGAGTCAGGGCAGTAGAGAGAAGATGCATTTGAAACTTCAGAGGTTAGTATACCACTAGTGTAAATATATATCAGGAAGGTTATACCACTAGTTTAAATGTGTATCAAGGTATGTGAAGCAGACATAAAGTTTTCTACCCATACCCTCTTGTGCATTACAACCGCTGAACACAATTGCACTGGCTTCCAACTCCATGAGGATTCTCTCTAGCATCCATAGTCTCTCTTCTCAGGTTCCTGGCAGCCTGGAGAGGAAAGAGAATTAATGATCCCTGGGCAACTCTCAGCTAATGATACCACCAATGGGATGACTCAGAGACATACATGCCACGATTCCCAGTTTCATCCAGTGGGGACAAAGACCAGTGAACTGGCAGAACAATGCATCCTTTGTAGGTTGCCTTATTTCCTCTGTCTCATGCCCTTGTTCCTCTACCAGTGCCTTCTGTGATGTCACTTCCCAAATAAGATGTTTGTCCCTGAACCCTTATCTCAAGGTCTGTGACAGTTCATGTGATCATTTAGAATCCAGACTCTTAATTACTTTTGCAAAATACCCTTATACTAAAGGAAATTAATAAGATCTTATTTACAAAGGCATCACAAAGAATCAAATGCTTAGGAATAAGCTTAAACAAGGAAGTGAAAGATGTGTACACTTAAAATTATAAAACATTGCTGAAAGAAATTAAGGCATAGATAAATGAAAATATATCTCATGTTTATGGATGGAAGACTTAATATTGCTGAAAATGTCCTTACTACCCAGTGCTATCTACAGATTCAGCACAGTCACTATTAAAACCCCAATGCCATTCTTTGCAAAAATGGGGAAAAGTATCCTAACGTTCATATACAATCTCAGTGGACCTTGAATTAGCAAAACAATCTTGGGAGAGAAAAATAAAGATGGAATCATCACACTTCCTAATTTGAAAATAACAAAGTAATCAAAATAATGTGATACTAGTATGGAGACAGATGGAACAAAATAGACCAATGGAACAAAATAAAGAGTACAGAAGTAAGCTCTCTTGTATATGTGGCTGAATGATCTTCAACAAAGGTTCCAAGACCAAACAATGGGGACAGGAAAGTCTGTTCAACAAAAGGTGTTGGGAAAATTGGATATCTACAAATGAAAGAATGAAATTTGACCCTTAGCTTTTACCACATAGGAAAAAATAACTCAAGGTTGATAACAGAGCTACAGATAAGACCTAAAACTATTAAACTCCTAGAGGAAAATATATAAGAAAAGCTTTCTGAACTTGAATTTGGAAATGACTGACTGGACATAACACCAAAAGCGCAACAAAAAGCACAAATAGCCAAATGAGACAATGGCAAACTTAAAAACTTTTGCACATGAAAGGAAACAACGGAGTAGAAAGCAACCTATAGATTGGGAGAAAATATTTGTAGCTCAAAAAATGTCTTATAAACGAATAATATACAAATTTACAAGAACTTTTTACTCAACAACAGCAACAACAAACCTGATTTTAAAATGGGCAGAGATCTTAAATATCCACTTCTCCATAGAAGATACACAAGTGACCAACAAGCATATGAAAAGATGCCCAGTATTACTAATCATTAGAGAAATGCAGATCAAAACAGTAATGAGATATCACCTCATATTCATTTGGATGGATGTTATAAACAACAGTAACAACACCAGGCAATGAAGGTGAGGATACAGAGAAACTGGAGCCTTTACACGTTGTTAGGAGAATATAAAACTCTTCAGCTGCTGTGAAAAACAACAGATTCCTAAAAAGTTACAAATGTAATTACTGTGTGATCCAAGAATCTCATACGAGAATTACTGTATGATCCAAGTAATGTAATTTCTGTATGATCCAAGAATTACTATATATCCAAGATATATACCCAAAAGAATTAAAAGCATTATCTTGAAGTGATATTTCCTCACCCATGTTTATTGCAGTGTTATTCACGTTAGCTAACAGGTGAAAGCAACCAAAATGTCCATCAACAGATGAATGGATAAAATGTGTGATATATGTATACACAATCGAGTATTTTTTTGACCTTAAAAAGAAGGCAGTCCTGTCATGTGGTACAACATGGATGAACCTTTAGGACATTGTTCTAAGTGAAATAACCCAGTCTCAAAAGACAAATTCTACATGATTCCACTTATATAAGGTATCCAAAATAATCAAATTCATAGCAACAGAAAGTAGAATTCTGGTTGCCAGGACCTGGGGAGAGGGGGAAATGCAATGATGTTGTTTTATGGATACAGAGTTTTATTTTTGCTGGATGCAAAAGTTCTACAGTCTGTCACAATGATAATATACTTAGCCCTACTTAAATGGCTAGGATGGTAAATTTTATGTGCTGTTTATCACAATTTAAAATGTGAGTATACTGAGTGGGAAATAAGGAAACAAAATGAGAAAGAGAAAGAATTAACCAGCTATTTGGAAGGAATGGAATGTCCCCATTTTTTCTATTAGAGACTCCTGTCTTATGACCTCCATGAATTTGGTGGAGAAATCACAAGTGTCTTTAGGGATTTTCCCAGAGGGTCCAGTGCTTCTGGGTCTCATTGTGGACCCTTACTCAGAGTCCAGTGTGACCAAAGGCATCAAACATGTTCTCATCTTCATTCACCTGTCTGTGTTACTTTCCCAGTCGTGTCCAACTCGGTGAACCCATTAACTGTAGCCTGCCAGGTTCCACTGCCCATGGAATTCTCCAGGAAAGAACACTGGAGTGGTAGCCGTTCCCGTCTACAGGGGATCTTCCCCCAAGTCAGTGATCGAACTCAGGTCTCCTGCATTGCAGGCAGATTTCTTTACCATCTGAGCTACTACCTACACTGGGAAAAAGGCGTTGAATGGCTGAGTGTAGAGACGGCTGGCAAAAATAATTGCAGAGTGATGGAAACCACAAATAAGAGGCAGAGGTTTTGTGGGAGGCCCCCAGAATTCTGTGGTGAAAACACAATTCTGGAGCCTCCTGATTTACTGCATACCTAGAAGAGGGGACAAGGTAGGAGTGATTAATTCATCCCAGCTCCATCTCAGCGCCTTCATCCTGCTCCACCTACTGAATCACGAGCCTGGGAAGAAAATGTTAGTTCTAACAGCTGAGTTTTTCTTGTTTCTTGTCTCTTATAATGACCCCTCTCTTTCTATACCATGGTCTAGTTTAATGCACTGAGAAGCTTGTTTCCAGGGTCTGAGACCCTGCCTTGGTCCTTTGTCTTGGTCTCTATCCCAGCCATGTGTGAACCTAAGATTATAAACAGAGCAGAATTCAGGAGAGTATTCAACCCTTTTCTCATTGAAATCCATTCTATGGGGAAGAAGACTTCATAGGAAGAGACCCATGAAGGCAGAGTGGTCAGGAATGGCTGTGTGTCAAGCTGGAACTGGATCACAGATAAATTCATTGGTGGGAGAGAGGCAGTCCAGGCAGAGGGCACCTCAGGGGGAAAAAGCATAGAGACAGGAATTAAGGCAAAACTTTCTTGAACAACCAGGAGGTAAGGAATGCTGAACTGGGTGAGGATTAGAAAGAGATGAAACTAGGACAAGAAACCAGACCAGTTTAATTCTAGTCTATACTTGTAACTTTAAGAATGTTAACACTTTTGTCATATTTATCTGCATATTTATCTATCTGTGCAAAATCATTTGCAAATGAGTTGACAAATATCAAACCATTTCACACCTAAATATTGTAGTGTACATATTCCAAAAACAATCCTTATACACCTAAGAAAACTAGAGACAAGTTTTTAATATCATTTAAATACAGTCCGTATTCAAACTTCCTCTTTAGTTTCATTTGGTCTCAAACAGTCCCTAGCCTTTCTTTTCCTGTTTCTTTTCAATGATCTACTGGTGAGAAGGCCTGGCCAGTTGTCATGCAGAAAGTCTCCATTCTGTACTGGTCTCTCTATTTTTCCATGGCATGAAATTGTTTATGCCCTGTCTTTTGTATGAATTGGAAGGTAAGTCTGTAGATATGATTCAATTCTGGATGCAGTTTTTGGCCCGAATACTTGATGTTATGAGCTCTTGTTGCATCATCAGGGGGTACTTCGGTTGTCTCATTGTCAGTGATGCTAGCCTCGATCATTTAAAGTGCTGACCAACATATTTTACCTTTGTTAAGGCTCACTTAGTTTTAAATTAACCAATAATCTGTAGGATGATTCTTTGGCAAGGTACGAATATTTTACTCTCCACCTACATCTTTATGAACATGAAGATACTTGTCTTAGTTAGTCATTGAAGCTGCAAAGTTCTGATTTTATATTCCTATCATTACTTTTATACTTGCTAGCTTATATTCTATGCTTCATACCTCTTTGAAGTGGTAAAAACCAAAGCTTAAGTTCTCTTGGTTCAGCAAAGGGCTTCAAGGTAAAAGTGAGCTTCATTGTTCTTCTTAACTTTTGGGGCTCCTGCTTTGTTTAGTTTGGGGACTGAATATTCCATGCTTTCTTGTAAAATCATCAACAGATTTAAGATATTTTTATATTACATCTGTAATGTTTAGGGTGAATATAAATGTATTGTTTTTATCTGTGATTCTTTTTTATCTTTATTAGATTGAGCACATTTTTATTTTTACCTTTTCCTACTCTTATTTGAAATTACTGTATTCTATTGGATTGGCCAAAAGGTTTGTTCAGTTTTAACTAAACTTTTCATGAAGAATTTTATTGAACAACATATCCACTAACTGAACTTTTTGCCCAGCCTAATATATCTGTGTTTAAAAAATTTAACATGTGTGTTTGACATAAAATCTAAAGAACAACATGTTAACTAACTGAATTTTTTTGCCAACCCAATATGTCTGTGTTTTAAAATTTTAACATGTGTGTTTGACATAAATCTAAAACTATTTTTCTTTCCTTCTGAAGAAATTAAAGACGCATGCTTTTACATATTGCTTTCTGATACTTTAATTTTACTTATTTTCCTTTTCCATTGGAAATTACCTCTTGTTATTATCTTATGTTGTATTAGGGACTGAATTGTGTGCCCCCAGAATTAATATATTGAAGCCCTGACTCCCAACATAAATATATTTGGAGATAATACCTTTAAGAGATAATTAAATGAAATTAAGTCATAACAATTTTCAGTCTACTAGGACTAATGTTGGAGAAGGCAGTGGCAACCCACTCCAGTACTCTTGCCTGGATAATCCAATGGACAGAGGAACCTGGTAGGCTGCAGTCCCTGGGGTCTCTAAGAGTCAGACACAACTGAGCGACTTCACTTTCACTTTTCACTTTCATGCATTGGAGAAGGAAATGGCAACCCACTCCAGTGTTCTTGCCTGGAGAATCCCAGGAACGGGGGAGCTGGTGTGCTGCCGTCTATGAGGGTGTTGCACAGAGTTGTACACGACTGAAGCGACTTAGCAGCAGCAGCAGCAGCAGCAGGACTAGGGAAAGAGACTCCAGGAGTGTGCATACTTAGAAAAAAGATCTTGTGAGGACAGAGAAGAATGATGATCTTCTGCAAGCTATAGAGAGATCTCACAAGAAACCAATGACACTGGTATCTTTATCTTGACCTTATAGCTTCCCAAACTGTGAGAGAATAAGTTTCTGTTGTCTAAGCAACCCCATCTCTGATATTTTGTTAGGGTAGAGAGAACTGACCAGTACAGATAATCAAGGCCTCTTTATTTTTTTTTAATATTTATTTAAAAAATATTTATTTGGCTGCACCAGGTTTTAGTTGTGACACTCAGGATCTTTGATCTTCATTGCAGCATGTCGAATCTTTAGCTGTGGCTTACAAAATGTTTTAGTCAAAGCTTCTTTAGACTCAGGGATCCATATGACACTGTCTCTTCTTGCCACTCCTTCCTGCTGTTTACTTCTGAATTTAACTTCCTCTTCTATGAGGTATATCCTTTAGTAGTTCTTAGAGCAGACCTTTTCTCTCTGGCTCTCTCTTTCATTCTTTACTGAAGATTCTTTTATTTTTTATTCTAGAATAATAGTTTAGCTAAGTAGCAATTATCAATAACTTCTTTCAATACTTTAATTTTATCCTAAACATTCTGGATTCCATCCATCATTGCTACTGAAAAAATTATTAAAGATTTATATTTTTTAATATAAATATTTTTAATATAACAGAGTTTTGCCAAGAGAACACACTAGTCATAGTAAACACGCTCTTCCAACAACACAAGAGACAACTCTACATGTGGACATTGTCAGATGGTCAATACTGAAATCAGATTGATTATATTCTTTAGCTGCAGACGGAGAAGCTCCATACAGTCAGCAAAAACAAGACGTGGAGCTGACTGTGGCTCAGATCATGAAGTCCTTATTGCCAAATTCAGACTTAAATTGAAGAAAGTAGGGAAAACCACTAGACCATTCAGGTAGGACCTAAATCAAATCCCTTATGATTATCCAGTAGAAATGACAAATATATTCAAGGGATTAGATCTAATAGAGTACCTGAAGAACTATGCATGGAGGTTCATGACATTGTACAGAAGGCAGTGATCAAGACCATCCCCAAGAAAAAGAAATGCAAAAAGGCAAAATGGTTGTCTGAGGAGGCCTTACAAATAGCTGAGAAAAGAAGAGAAATGGAAGGCAAAGGAGAATAGGAAAGATATACCCATCTGAATGTGGAGTTCCAAAGAAGAGCAAGGAGAAATAAGAAAGCCTTCCTAAGTGATCAATGCAAAGAAATAGAGGAAAACAATACAATGGGAAAGTCTAGAAATCTCTTCAAGAAAATTAGAGATACCAAGGGAATATTTCATGAAAGATGGGCACAACAAAGGACAGAAATGGTATGAACCTAACAGAAGCAGAAGATATTAAGAAGAGTTGGCAAGAATACACAAAAAAGAGCTTCATGACCCAGATAACCACAATGATGTGATCACTCACCTAGAGCCAGACATCCTAAAGTGCAAAGTCAAGTGGGCCTTAGGAAGCATCACTACAAACAAAGCTAGTGGAGGCAATGGAATTCCAGCTGAGCTGTTTCAGATTCTAAGAGAAGATGGTTTGCAAGTTCTGCACTCAATATGCCAGCAAATTTGGAAAATTCAACAGTGGTCACAGGACTGGAAAAGGTCAGTTTTCATTCCAATCCCAAAGAAAGGCAATGCGAAAGAATGTTCTAGCTACTGCACAATAGCACTCATCTCACATGCTAGTTAAGTAATGCTCAAAATTCTTCAAGCTATGCTTCACCAGTCCGTGAAACAAGAACTTCCAGATGTTCAAGCTGGTTTTAGAAAAGGCAGAGGAACCAGAGATCAAATTGCCAACATCTGTTGGATCATAGAAAAAGCAAGGGAATTTCAGAAAAAACATCTACCTCTGCTTTATTGACTACGCCAAAGCCTTGAGTATGGATCACAACAAACTGTGGAAAATTCTTAAAGAGATGAAAATACTAGACCACCTTACTTGCCTCCTGTGAAAACTATATACAGGTTAGGAAGCACCAGTTAGAACCAGACAGTGAACAATGGACTGTTTCCAGATTGAGAAAGGAGTTCCTCAAGGCTGTTTATTGTCACCCTGCTTATTTAACTTCTATGCAGAGTACATCATGTGAAATGCCAGGCTGGATGAAGCACAAGCTGGAAACAAGATTGTCGGGAGAAATATCAAAAACTTCAGATATGCAGATGACACACTTGAAGAGGAACTGAAGAGCCTCTTGATAGAAGTGAAAGAGAAGAGTGGAAAAGCTGGCTTGAAACTCAACATTCATAAAACTAAGATCATGGCATCTGGTCCCATCACTTCATGGCAAATAGATGGGGAAACAATGGAAACAGTGAGAGACATTATTTTCTTGGGCTCCAAAATCACCGCAGATGGTGACTACAGCCATGAAATTAAAAGACCCTTGCTCCTTGGAAGAAAAGCTATGACCAAGCTAGACAGCATATTAAAAAGCAAAGATATAGCTTTGCCAACTAAGATCCATCTTGTAAAAGCTCTGTTTTTTCCAGTAGTCATGTATGGATGTGAGTTAAAACTGATGCGTTTTAACTGTGGTGTTGGAAAAGAGTCTTGAGAGCCCCTCAGACAGCAAGGAGATCAATCTAGTCAATCCTAAAGGAAATCAGTCCTGAATAGTCATTGGAAGGTCTGATGCTGATGATGCTGAAGCTCCAGCACTTTGGCCACCTAGTGGGAAGGTCTGACTCATTTGAAAATACCCTGATGCTGAGAAAGATTGAAGGCATGAGGAAAAGAGGACAACAGAGAATGAGATGATTGGATGGCATCACCGACTCAATGGGCATGTGTTTGAGCAGGCTCTGGGAGTTGGTGATGGACAGGGAAGTTTGGCATGCTGCAGTCCATGGGGTCACAAAGAGTTGGACATGACTGAGGGACAGAACTGAACTGATAATATTTTTTAATGTTACTTTGTTTCTTTCTCTTTGGTCACTTTCAAGATTTGTTCATTGTCTTTATGTTCACTGTATCCATGTATGGTTTTTCTGATAGCTCAGTTGGTAAAGAATCTGCCTGCAATGCAGGAGATTCGAGTTCTATTCCCGTGTCAGGAAGATCTGCTGGAGAAGGGATATGCTACCCACTCCAGTATTCTTGGGCGTCCCTTGTGGCTCAGCTGGTAAAGAATAGATTTTATTTGACTTTTATTCTATTTTTTTCTGTTTCTTTCTTGAGGCGAAGGATTCTTGCATTTAATCAGTTACAAGAAATTCTCAGTTGTAATTCAGTATATCACCTTTCTCCATTCTTTGCATTCTTTATGTATGTGCCTACTGACAATGTATTAGACTTTCCCATTATGTTGTTGATTCTGTTAACTTCTCTTTCAGGTATTCTTCTATTTATGTGTGCTCCCTGCCTAGGTAACTTCTTTACATACAATTTACGAAGTCTTCTTTCAGTGATTTTGTTTCATTTATTTTTAGAAATCTAGCTTGTTTCTTTTTAAATTTTGCCAAGTTTATTTTTTGTAAATGTTCTTTTAATTATAACTTGTGCGTTCATTTTTCTTTTTTACATGAATATTGTCATTTCAAAATGTTGGGTTGGCCAAAAAAGTTCATTTGGGTTTTTCCCTAACATTTTCCAGCAAAATTTGAATGCCCTTTTTGGCCAACCCATTACTTAACTCTTAGCTTTATTTTCTTAAGTTTCATGTGTTTGTTGAGTTTACTGGCTTTCTTCATGGTCTCTTATTTCCTTGTATAGTCTATAGTTTTGTACTTTCTGGGCTTATTGTTAGAAGACTTTGATCTCTGATAATTGAACCTTTTAAGGAGGTTTATATTTGTTTCTGCCAAATACCTTTTAATGATTACCATTGCTTTTTAATGCTAATTTTTCACCTTGGTAGGGTCCAGATAAAGAGGGGTGGGATGGGGAGGGAGATGGGAGGGAGTTTCAAGAGGGAGGAGACATATGTACACCTTCGGCTGGTTCATGCTGATCTTTGGCAGGCACCAGCACAATTCTGTAAAGCAATTATCCTTCAGTTAAAAAATAAATAGATTTCAAATAAAAAAAATCTTCAAAAATAAGCAGTAAAACAGTTATTAAATAAAAAAAGAATTGAAAAATAAAAAAAGAAAGTAGTTTAAATCTGAACCTGTGTCCTATGATTTTTCAAGGAAGACTGCTTTATCATTAAGGATCCAACCTTCAATTTTCTTTCGCTTCATTGAACCACTTTCTTGAGCCATAGTTACTCATCTAGTAGCATTCTACTGCTTTAAAAGTTACTCCAATGTCCTGCCGTCATCTGAGAGTCTATGTGATAACATCTGTCCTTCTTCTTGTGTATTCGCAGGACCTTTAGATCCTAAGTCCCTTGTTAATGAGAGCAGCAACCCTCCATTCAGCTTCTGGTGAGTCAGCTCACATGCCAGTCCCTCTGCTTTTCCAGTTTTCTTTTAGTTTTTTTCTCTTGGGGAGATCCAAATGCATGCACAACACACACACACACACACACACACACACACATGCTTTTAAAAGACTGCTTGCAATGTTCCTTCTAGAATTTATTTGTATTTGGCACCAGAAGGTTTTCAGTCATGAACACTGTAGAAATGGTAGTCGGTGGTGGTGGTTAGCACAAATCCCAGATTGAATGAGATACACTTTTCAAAAAGAAAGTTCATAGTCAAAAGAACTATATGCAAAAGGCTAAAGATGACTTTGTTAGACATATATGTAGGGTTGAGCAAGGTACACTGAGATTCTTTGACAGAAATCTTCATTCAGTCACCAGTGTGCTGTAAAGCAGACAAAACCATAAACAGTCCTCTCTCTGACAAAACCCTCTTGTTTATAGTGCTTACTAATTTCTGTGGTGTAAATATTCTCACAGATGGCTGATTTCAAACAAGCAGTGATTTACCAACTAACTCACAAGATTTCCCCCAATTTAATAACTGGTCCTTGGAAACCAGTGTGAACCACTTCAAGCATACCATTGCATTTAATCCATATTCCTGGATAATTTTTGTGATAGATGTGGCACTTTCACTTTTTCTTGTTTCTAGTACTCTATGTCCTAGTTTTGTTGCTTTCCTGGACATAAAATTTAAATTTAACAAATTTAATATTTTTAATAAAATTAAAATTGATTAAATTTAAATTTCAAACTATGGGATAAGCAAACTTTTTCTATATAGTGCCTGGTATAAATACTTTAGTATTTGCTAGCTACATATAGTTATCTTTTGCACATTCCTCTTCTTTTACTTTCTTCTTCTTTTTTTAAAAACAACCCTTGAAAAATGTAAAGACCATTCCATAGCAGGCCCTTAGCTAGATTTGGTCTGGGACTATAGTTTGCTGTAGTTTCTCTACTCTAAAAACTTGGAATTACTGCTGCCTTAAAACAAACTTGTGCTGAAATTTCCAAAAGGTCATAGGAGAATCAAACTCTCTATTTCCTGACTTCTTGAATTATTTCTGCAATTATCAAACCAAGATTTTTCTCTGGCATCACTGAGCTGAGACAGTCTATTTTGATTCTGAGTCTTTGAAACTGTATTTACTATAAATGAATACATATGTCACTATGGAGAAAAGATTTAATTTCTAGAATTTTCCTTTAAAGATATCGTTGAGATTTTTTTTTCCATTTTAACACATTTCGAAGGCTTTACAAGTAAAGCAAAACAGTGTTTGTGGATTATTTTGTCCTTATCCAAATGCTTGAGGCTATTAGTTTTTCTTTGTATAAAAATGTTTTTACATCCTTCCAAACAACTTAAGCTTACTTCTAGTGGTAGGTAAAGCTGGGAACTCCATGGCTTAACTGCTTTATATTATTTTAAGGACTGTAGAAATTGATGGATTATCATCAAGAAAATGAAAACAGTTTTCAGAACTACTTCGCTTAGAGAATTGAGCTTTTCAAAGCATACCCCCTCCTCAAACACCAAGTATTATGTGGCTTAAGCTCCTGTTATTTCTGCAAAGAGCTTAAAAGACTGACTGACCAGCATGAAAAAGCAATAGAGCATTAATTGAACAGATTTGAAATAATTGAGTTCTACATTTGTTAAGAACATAATAAAGGATGTTATCAAAATTTCACATGTGGATATACCATTCCCAAAACTGCTTATGAAAATAATAGACTTTGATGCTGAGAATGAAAAAAAAATGCTTTAAAAATTTATTAGGAAACTTCCCTTAAAAATGAATTTTAGAAACTTCTGCCTTATTATGGAAGTACCTTCTGACAGGCTAGAGTTATCTGTTTCCAGATTTGTGTACTGTTTAAACAAAATTGATGAAGGTATAGGACATTGTATATTTAATATAGAAAATTCCATTTCTTAATAGAAGTCAAAAATAGAAATGAGATCAAATGAGATGAAATGAGAGAAAGGGCAACTGGGAGTAGGAAAATGAAAAAGATTAATGTTTTCCTTTTATCTGTAAAGTGAGTCTAGGCAGCAGAATGGAGATGGTTGTCAGGATAAACAAGAAATCAGAGCTGAAGTTGTGTTATATGTACTCTTTGTTAACTGATCACTGTGCTAGCTTATTTTAACTCAGAAATGTAGTCATCACAACTTTTCAGTTGATAACTGCTATAAAATGTTATTTGAGAGGTTGAGAAATTTACCTTTTTTTAAAAAGTTAGCAACAACTTTCAGATACCAGTTAATATTCATAGTTCTGATAATTATGCTGAACATGGTAATATCTTAAAAGCTCATCAAAGATTTTCTTACTACCGCGGTGAAATAAGAGAAATAAACATCTATATTTTTTAAGAGTGATGATGATGATCCACATAAAAATATGTGTATTCTAAAGCAAAAAGGCACTTTCCATTGTCAGCGATGATTGTCTTCTAGAAGGTTGTCTCTAGGTTATCACATATGAATGGCTAAATTCTATGGCCTATTACTTCTCTTTGTGATAAATGAACAAGCTAATGTACCTTTTAAATAATATGGCAAGTCAGGAAGATATTCACACATTCAGTGAGCAAATGTTTAATGATCACCTCTTTGTTCCAAGCACTAGAAATAAAGCAGTGAATAAAACAAAGTGCATGCTTTCATGAAACTTAGAAACAAATGTATTAGATGAAAGGGAGGAAGAAAGCGACAGTAAACAAAGAGCACCAATTTAATACAGCAGTTGATAATAAGTGCTAGAAAGAAAAAGAGTACAGGAGCTAGAGACAGGATATGGTTGCGATTTTATAAGGGGTAGTTAGAGACATCCTATCTGATATAATATATCAGCAAAAGTCTGTGAAGCATTGTGTAATAGTTAATTGTGTGGCATCAACTTGACTGTGGCACAGGGTGCCTAGCTAGTTGGTCAAACATCATTCTGGGTGTTTTGAATGAGATTAACATTTGAGTGGGTAAACTGACTAAAGCAGATTGCCCTCCCTAATGTGGGTGAGGGTAGGAATTCTTATGAAATGAGGATATTCCAACCATAGCATGTGGTAGAGAATAAGAATTATAATTCTATTTTTTAAGAAGCTGCTATCATTACAATTAACAGACTCTGACACCATATTTAGAAGTCTTGAAGAAAAGGTGATGCTTCTAAATGTAGAAGTGAGGAGCTAATAGACAGAAGGAATCTTGTAAGAAAAATTTCTTAAGGGATGGTGACTTCTTTCCTTCCTCCCTTCCTCTGTGCTGCTCTTCCTTTGTCCCTCCCTCACTCCCCTCTCTCTCTTTCCTTCTTTCTTTTTACTTTTAAATTATTTTGTGTTGGAGTATAGTTGATAACAATGCTGTGTTAGTTTCAAGTGATTTGGTTATACATATACGTGTCTATTACTTTTTGAATTTTTTTCCCTTATAGGATATTTCAGAATGTTTTGTATAGTTCCCTGCACTATACAGTAGGTTCTTGTTGGTTATCTACTTTATACATAGAAATGTGTATATGTTAATCCCAAACTCCTAATTTATCCTTCCACCTGCCCCTTTCCCCCTTGTTAACGACAAGTTTGTTTTCTGTGTCTGCAAATCTATTTCTGTTTTGTATATAAGTTCACTCATATATCATTCATTTTTTTTTGATTTCACATGCAAGTGATATCATACAATATTTGTCCTTTTCTTTCTGACTCCACTTAGTATGACAGTCTCTAGGTCCATTCATGTAGTTGCAAATGGCATTATTTCATTCATTTTTTGGCCAAGTAATAATATTCCATTGTATGTGTACATACCACATCTTTATCCATTCACCTGTTCATGGACATTTAAGTTGCTTCCATGTCTTGGCTTTTGTAAGTGGTGCTGCTATGAATATTAGGGTGCTTTATCTTTTCTTTTTTTTCTGGATGTACATGTGTTCACCATCCTGAATCCCCCTCCCACCTCCCTCCCTGTCCCATCCCTTTGGATCATCCCAGTGTACCAGCCCCAAGTACCATGTCTCATTCATCGAACCTGGACTGGCAATCCATTTCACATATCTTTTCAAATTATGATTTTTCTCCAAATTTATGCCCAGGAGTGAGACTGCAGGATCATACAGTAGCTCTGTTTATTTAACTTATATGCAGAGTACTTCATGAGAAGTGCTGGGCTGGATGAAGCACAAGCTGGAATCAAGATTGTTGGGAGAAATAATCAATAACCTCAGATATGCAGATGACACCACCCTTATGGCAGAAAGTAAAGAACTAAAGAGCCTCTTGATGAAAGTGAAAGAGGAGAGTAAAAAAGTTGGTTTAAAGCTCAACATTTGGAAAACTAAGATCATGGTATCTGGTCCCATCACTTCATGACAAATAGGTGGGGAAACAGTGGAAACAGTGGCTGACTTTATTTTTTTGGACTCCAAATTCCCTGCAGATGGTGATCACAGCCATGAAATTAAAAGATGCTTGCTCCTTGGAAGAAAAGTTATGACCAGCCTAGACAGCATGTTAGAAAGCAGAGACATTACTTTGCCAACAAAGGTCCATCTAGTCAAGGCTATGGTTTTCCCAGTGGTCATGTATGGATGTGAGAGTTGGACTATAAAGAAAGCTGAGTGCGGAAGAATTGATGCTTTTGAACTGTGGGGTTGGAGAAGACTCTTGAGGGTCCCTTGGACTGCAAGGAGATCGAACCAGTCCATCCTAAAGGAGATCAGTCCTGGGTATTCATTGGAAGGACTGATGTTAAAGCTGAAACCCTAATATTTAGCCACCTGATGCAAAGAACTGACTCATTTGAAAAGACCCTGATGATGTGAAAGATTGAAGGCAGGAGGAGAAGGGGACAACAAAAGATAAGATGGTTGGATGGCATCACCAACTCAATGGATGTGAGTTTGGGTAGACTCCAGGAGTTGGTGATGGACAAGGAGGCCTGGTGTGCTGCAGTCCATGGGGTCGCAAAGAGTCAGACATGACTGAGAGATTGAACTGAACTGAACAATAGCTCTGTTTTTACTTTTTCAAGGAACTTCTCTCCATAGTGGCTATACCAATTTACATTCCCACCAAAAGCGTAGGAGGATTCCCTTTTCTGCACACCTTCTCCAACATTTATTATATGTAGGTATTTTGATGATGCCCATTCTGACTGTTGTGAGGTGATATCATTGTAGTTTTGAGAAATTTGTATTTCTCTAATAGTTAGCAATATTGAACTCTTTTCAGTGAAGAAGTAAACTGAGACAGTTTATCCAGTGTAGCAATGGAAGTTAAAATTGGAGAAGTATGTAGGAGAGACCTGTTAAGTCTTAAGTTCTGGTGTCGAGTGAGGAGATTGGATTTTATCCAGTGTCGAGTGAGGAAGCATTAGATTCTGAGCAGAGGATGAGATGGTTAGATCACTGACTCAATGGACATGAACTTAACCAAACTCTGGGAGATAGTGGAGGACAGGAAACCTGGCATGCTGTCTGTAATCCATGGTTGTCGCAGAAGCTGGACACAGCGAGTGAACAACAGGAAGTGTTATATTGTTAGCATTGTGAAGAATTTAATAATGACATAAAGAAGTTATCAGAGGTACATTTCATTATTTTAATATAGCTGCACATCTACATACTATTAATTATATTTGAAATTTTTATATTTTGCCAGTAATAGTGACTTTGTATATAAAATTGTTACTATTAATTATCTTGCCCAAAACTGAGGTAAATATGATAAAAAGTACAGCAGGCAAATCTTGAAAGTGTTTTATGCTAGAGGCTACAGTGTGTTATGTGTGACCCCTGGCATCCTTTTATTTATTTTAATTGCACCTGAGGTATTTGGGACATTTCTTCCGACCACTATATTAATGACTATCATAGTTAAGGTTACCTGGAAGCAACAGATACACCCAAGGACACTTACTACTTTATAAAAAGTTCATCTCTGAGTGTTTTCTGGACACAGTGAAACATTTAGGGTCTTGGTTAGGTCTCAAGAGTGTAGCAGAGTATAGTAAATGGACTTAGAAAATGCAAAATTGCTACATTTCAGATGGTTTCCATAAGTCATTTGTTACATGCTGACTGCATCCATAAAATACCTCAATTTTGTGCATTTCCTTAGGGAATGCCTCTCTTCCACATACAAATAAGAAAGAGATTGGTTTGGGAAGGTTGCAACAGATGATCAAGCAAGGTGGAAAATGTATGAAGGATACAGAAACTGGGAACTCTTTATCATACAAATGCTTTCCCAGTCTTGCCTGTTTAGAGGGAGAAACTGACCAAACTCCAATCAGAATCTCCTAGCTGTTATGTTTCTAGGGACCATATTGGCTTTCTTTGTGAATGGCTATTTGCAACTAAAATATTCAATTAATTCATTTTTCTAAGCCCACAAAATTGTACAAGGTATCAATTATATAGCCAATGGACTATTGCATAGGACTGATTGCATATTTTGATGTGAAATTATTTAGATTCCTTTCAAATTACTGCTTCTGCCCAGGGTCCTGGAGTGTGTGAGAGTCTGTGTGTACCGTGTAAGAATGGAGTCTATTTCCACAGCCCTCCGAATCTCCTGAAAATAAACTCCATCAGACTTCAAAGCCAAAAGTTCTGGTGGCTTGTCTTCTGATTGCAGGATCTCCCAGGCTGGGGAGCCTGATGAAGGGCTCACACCTGTTGCATTTTGGGGAGAATCTCTACAATTAAAATTATCCTCCTGTTTGTGGGTCACCCACCCTGGGGTATGGGTTTGTCTATACTTCAGTTCCACCCCTCTTACCTGTCTTGGGGTTCCATCTTTATATCACTCATTGTAGAAGATCTTTTCTCTCGATTCTGATCTTCTCAGCAATAGTTGCTCTGTAAATAGTTGTATTTTCAGTATACCTGTGAAAGTGTGAAAGGAGATGAGCAGGGTCTTTCTACTCTGCCATGTTGGCCCATTTCCAATTTTGCATGCATCCTGTCCAACTCTTTGCAACCTCATGGACTGTAGCCTTCCAGGCTCCTCTGTCCATGGGATTCTCAGACAAGACTCCTGGAGTGGGTCCTCCTCTGGGGGAACTTTCCAACCCAGGGATTGAACCCGTGTCTCCTGCGTCTCTTCCACTGGCAGGCAGATTCTTTACCACTGAGATACCTGGGAAGCCATTTCTAATTCTTATTCATTTCCTGGAAATTAGTTAGCATATAGCAAATTCATATTTTAATGTGCACCTTCCTGCTATGAGTAAAAACCATGGATATAATTTAAAGACTACCTTATACTGAATTCTTCTGGAGCTAGGGGAAAATGTTGCTGTTGTTCCTGAGTTGCTAAGTCATGTCTGACTCTTTACAACCTCATGGACTGCAGCATGCCAGTTCATAACTGCTTTCTATTTTAAAGATCTCCTTCAAAGAAGCCTGTTGAAGAGAGGCTCACGGTGGAGGAGGAGGTGACAGTTCTTAGGAAGTGTATTTTTGGTTTGGTAGAGAATTATTGTCTTGTACAGGACTTCAATCTCAAGTCGGCAGTAGGTGGTATGTGACTTAAGAGCCTTAAGGGAGGTGATTTGTCACCGAATGTCAAGTGTAACTCTTTCAAAGAGACTAGCAAGTGAAGTGGAAAAATACAATATTATGTGCCATCTTTGTTCAGAAGGATTCTAAATGAGCAGTTATTCTGAAGTGTAGTTGTGGGTTTAAGACTGGTTTTACCACTTATCTGGAATCTTGAAACATGCCACAGTGTTCATGGTTTCATTCCTTGGCAAGAGAATAATGAGAAAGCTTTTAGTTTTTACCTCTTTTGCAGAGATGATTTTCCAGGAAACTTGATTTTGCCAATCCTGTTATTTTTGCATCTGTCTTTATAGAAGTTACCATGGTGGCAGATGTCTGGATAAAGTCCAGTAACTTTACTCTTACTACACATTTTATTTATCTTTAAGGTAGTTTATCACTTTTTTAAATCTTAGGGGAAAATCGAGATTAAAGAAGCAATGGATTCCATTTCCTTTTATTAATTCACATTAGAAGTTGTACATATATGTTGATATATCAGTGACCATGTAATAGTAATTTATTTTACTGGTCTCATTAACAGTGTACAAGAGTCCATAATTGCATAGAGTGCATAAAATGTGTTAGTACATTTTGATCATTTTATTCAGCCTTGTGTTTGCTGCTGGAGTAAATGGAAGTTAAAATTATATACTTCCAGTTGAGAAAGTTAGTATCCTTATAAGAAGAGGCCAGAGGGCTAGGTAGCTCTTTTTTTTTTTTTTTCTTTTGCTGTGTGATGACACAGCAAGAAGACCACCATCTGTAAATCTAGTGGAGGTCTCTTCCCAAGAACCCAACTGTACTGGGACGATGATCTTAAACTTCCAACCTCCAGAGTTTTGAGAAACAAGTGTTTGTTAAACCACTTACTGTATCATGATTTGTTTTAGCAGTCCAAACAACGCAATATATACTAGCAAAACCTCAGTTTTAAACCTACCACCATTGTGTATACATTTTGAAGTTTTCCCTCTCATTCTTAATGATTTGGCAATGAGTACTTTTAAGAGAGAATAGATTATTTGAGAAATACACATGGAATGTTAGGAACACTATGATCCTTTTTTTTTTTTTTTAAACACCTGTTGTTCACTAAGAGGGGGCTTGTATTATAAACATCAGTAATCAGCCTGTGGTTAAGTGAAACAACATACAACGTTATAAGTGAAATTTCTTTTTGCCTGCGTTGGGACTCAGGCAAGATGATTAAGGTACAAAGAACCAAGATGGGAATAAAATCATTTTTTATTTTACACATATTTTGAAAAAAATAGTTTTATAATATTTTACATCATTTATAATATTTGTTTACACACACAAAAAAAGCAATTTAAGGAAAAGGGAAAGCAGAATTAGTAAGATGATCTCTTTAAAGTACATGCTCAGGCAAATGAAAGAATAAATGCAGACAGTGGGCATAGATTTCCTATAATCCTGGCCCAAGTGCTGTGGCTATAAATTATGTAAGTAGCCACATAACAAAGCAGCGTGACGCCCAGGTATGTTTACAAAGGAACATTCACACCGGGCCCTGGCAACTTGAACCTAACTTCTGCTGAGACCGGAATGACTGATGAAAGATGATTGCTGCTGGGTGTTATTTCTTTATTTTTAAAGAGTGACATATTGTGCAGCAATGCAAGATGTCCAAAAGCTACTCTGGGTAAGCAGGCCAGATCTTATTTTGCTCTCCAGACTACCTGAAGCTTTGTGTGCAGACCTGGTTTATCAGCACCCCGAGCAGACTGGCCCCCCGGAGGGCACTCATCTGATTGTGACCAATGCAATCATCGCTTCCAGGGGATTGTGAAATTTAACAAGCCCTGTGGTGTGTTGGTCATTACTGAAAGGGAGGGTTTCCCTGCACTCTAACTTCATGGTTTCCATAACCTTTTTTCTTATTCCTAAAGCAACCTAAAACCTACCTAGTTCTTTTCAACCTATGTCTGAGCTGTTCTTCCCAGCCCTCTCAGTTTTTCCTTCATTTTCTCCTTTCCTTTTTGTCTTCCTTTGCTTTCTCCCCGCCTCTCTCTTTCTCTGTCTCTTTCCGTCTCTCCCTCTGTCCCTCCCTTTTATCTTTCCTCTCCTTCCCTCCCTCTTTCTTTGATTCTTTTCTTTCCTTTCTCTTTTCCTCTCCCCCTTCTCTTTCTTTCTTTTGAGAGAGGAGAAGAAGAGAAACTAAGGATTCTTTCCCAAGGGTAAATATGATTAATTAATGTTGTACACTAGGGCTTCCCTAATAGCTCAGTTAGTAGAGAATCCGCCTGCCATGCAGGAGACCCCAGTTCGATTCCTGGGTCTGGAATATCCTTTGGAGAAGGGATAGATTACTCACTCAAGTATTCTTGGGCTTCCCCTGTGGCTCAGCTGGTAAAGAATCCACCTGCAATGCAGGAGACCTGGGTTCAGTCCCTGGGTTGGGAATATCCCCTGGAGAAGGAAAAGGCTACCCACTCCAGTATTCTGGCCTGGAGAATTCCATGGACTGTATAGTCCATGGGGTCTCAGAGAGTCAGGCACGACTGACTGACTTTCACTTTCACTACAAATTTATCACGAGAACATTCACCAAACAAAATTGACTAGCTTTAATATTATAACCATGCAGGACAGCAGTATGTTTTGTTTCCCTTTGCCTAAAAATCCTTTGCTTAATTTGCTCTTATTTAAGTTTAACAATAAATATTCATCTTGAACAACATTTTTCTGTCAACCCCACCCTCTTTTTCTTCTTAAACTCCATACTGAAGGTGATAGTCATATATTACAATCAATTTTATGAATATGTCACATGAGAATAATCACACATAACCATGAAATAAGCTAATTTTGTTATCCTTGTCGAGTAGAATCAGTTCTGGTAGGTTCTTGTTATTTAAGTTGAGCAGAACTAGAGGGCAGTTATTTTTAGGGGCATGTAAATCCTAAAAATGGAAATGAGTCATATATATTCATAAACATTAACAGTGTTTGTAATATTGGCTAGTAAGGACTGTATCAAAGTCTTGATTATGTTCATAAAAATATCAGAAGAAAAAGAAAATAGCCTGTGTTTGTATTTTATGCTTAGACTGATCAGTATTCTCAATCATTATGTAGATTATGGAATAATTTTACATTTCCTATTTTGTATGAACTCTTTATTTATAAGTATAGACTTCCTTTTCCTGTTTCCCTGTCAAAGTAACTTACAGTCTCATTGTAATATAGCAAACAGAACTAACTTGGAGGCAAAACAATTTTCCTAATAAGGTACTAAGTGACACAACAAAACACATTTTACAAACTCTTCCAACTGTCGAGATTCTTGTAATGCATCAAAATGAGTAATCACAATTGTGTTATTAATTAAGAAGAATAAAGTTACATTTGCTGAAACATAATAGTACTTACATCTTCAGGAAGAATGTCTCATTAAGAAATGCCAGTAAATTTCAATTAGATAATGAATGCTACACTATACATTTAGCTATTATAAAATGAAATATACATAACTTGACTGCTACTTTGTTGAATGCAGCCATATGTTTGTATGTTTGCCTCATCATCAAGGGGATAACTGATTTCAGGAGGGTGCTGCTGTGATTTAGTCAAGGGGTATTGTATAAATGTAGATTTTCTATCCTAGAGAAAAGTTTGGAGAACAATTTCTTGACTGTCTATCCAGTTGAAGGTAATAGTTTTGATAAGCATTGATTTGTCAGTCATTATGATTTGGACACGTGTAGAGGTTAATGTTTCGCTCTCAAGCTATTCTCTGTTTCTGTGTTGATCATTTTTGGAAAGCTCATATCCAAATACCTTGGAGCTTTATAACAAAATATTTCAGATTAAACAACAGAAATTTGTTTTCTCATGATACTGGAGGATAAAAAGCCCAAGGGAAAATGAAAACCACTCAGTCCTGTCTGACTCTTTGTGGCCCCATGGACTGTAGCCCACCAGGCTCCTCTGTCCATGAGATTCTCCAGGCAAGAATACTGGAGTGAATGGCATTGAAACATGTTAATTATCATATGTCTAATCAATCGCCAGCCCAGGATTGATTCTCGGGGCTGGTGCATCGAGATTTCCCGGGGGGGGAGGGAGGGGGGAGGGAGGGGTTTCTGGAGGGGGAGCATATGTTAACCCATGGTGATATCATGACATTGTATGGCAAAAACAATAAAAGGGAGAAAAAAAAAAAGAATCCAACAGCAAAAAAAAAAAAAGAATACTGGAGTGAGTTACCATTGCTTTCTCCAGGGTATCTTCCCAACCCAGCGATCAAACTCAGATCTCCTACGTTGCAGGAAGATGATTCTTTACTGTTTTAATCACCAGGGAAGCAAAAAGCCCAAGAATAAGGATAAAGGTTCTTGCTTCATCCTCACATTAGGGGGACAGGAAGTGATTGAAAGACAGGATAAATGAAAAATAGATTTAGTTAGGGACACTGGGATTGGATAAACAAAATATGTGTCTGGCCAGTAACTCCCATGCCAGGTACCCTCTAGTGACACTTAATGTCAGGTAAAATAAAATCCACTCTGTTAGAATGAAGAGTTTTATGCTCTCATTTTACCCTGCTCACTCTTTGTTCCCTCCAGCCACTTGCTCTTCTGTATGCTCCTTGAAGAATCCGCACCTTTTCCCCACCTTTGGGCCTTTATATAACCTATTCTTTCTTTCTAGAATATTCTTTATCTGATTTTTGAACAGTTTCTTCCTTATCATTCAGGTTTTAACTCACATGTTACCTCCTCTGCAAAAGACTTGACAACCATATCTAAATAGCTTATTCCCACTTCATGCCACTTACTGTTTCATCCCATTGCTTGGCACCATCACCACTTTTCACAGCATTAACACTATTTGAAATTATGCTGTTTGGTTATTTTTTTCCTCTTTCCCCTCCCCACCCATCTGTGCTTGTCTTGAATAGAAACTATATGAGAACAAGAGTCTTGTCTGTCTTGCTCACAGTATTCTCCTCAAGACCTAGAAAGTACCTGACAGAGAATGGACACTCATCCACATTCACTGACAGGGAAATAATTGAATAAAGAAATTTTTAGAATTGCTTTTAAGGTCTATTACTACAGAATATAATATATATTCGGATATATTTCTGAATGTCTCCCTCCTCTTTGAAAGTGACCCCAGGCCTCCTTGGGATGATGAGGGCAGAGGACCCCCTGAAAAATAAAGTGTTGGAGATATATTTGTATTCCTTTATCTCAAACCGCTTATTGAAACCCAGGAGAGAAGCTTAAAACACAAATCCTATTCTTTTTTCAAAGAAACACAGAGTCTAATACCTTTGTGAATGTGTCATCTGAGATTTCAGGCTTAAATGAATAATTTTTAGCTGTTTCCTATTCTTATTTTCCAGATACGAAAATATTTTGAGAGAGAGACTATCCACATGCTTCAGCTTGAAAGTACATTACTGATACAAAAATACTTGCAAAGCAGAGTAATAGATAAAAACTCCACAGAACTAGATTTTATTTGACAGTCCTGAGACTTTTTTCAATGACTGCACAAAAGAGTTAAATAGAAATGGCCTAGGGATAGGCGTTGAATCAATATGCACCAGTAAGTTTGTGAAATCAATTTTTTGCTCCTCAGATGCAGGAAAATTGATGTAACCAATGCTGTGTAACTCCTATTAATTGCCCACTGTGACAGAAAATTTATCAATTACTTATTGACTTCTTTTAGACTATGGGAAGATGCTATAGCTCCAAAGTGTATAATATAGAAAGCTTCCCTAGCTGACTGAAGGTGTAACTACAAATAAATCCAATTTTTAAATGTATACCTTTGTATTTGGTTTCACACCCATGTCTCTCTTTCCCACTCATATCTTGCCTCAGATGACATTCTGCGTCTTAGAGATGTCTGTCTATTAAGGTTTACGATAGAATACTTGCTAATAACATTAGCAGTAAATATTTTCTGATACCATGAGCTAAGCCTTGTGCTAATCAATAATCACAGGGATTGGTACAATTACTACCTTCAGGTAGTATCAGAAAAACAAACATTTAGGATGTACACTGGGCTTCCCAGGAGGCGCTAGTGGTAAAGAACCCATCTTCCAAAGCAAACGACATAAGAGACACAGGGTGGAGTTCAGTCCCTGGGTCTGGAAGATCCCCTGGAGGAGAAAATGACATCCCACTCCAATAGTCTTGCCTGGAAAAGCACATGGACAGAGAAGCCTGGCGGGTTGCAGTTCATGGGATTCCACAGAGTTGGACACGACTGAAGTGACTTAGCACATAGCACATAGGATGTACTCTGCTATAAACCATGAAAATTTAAAAAACAGAAGCTAAAGCAAATAAGTTGGGGAGCAGGAGCCTGGTGGACTACAGTTCATGGGACTGCAAAAGAGTCAGACACAACTGAGCAACTAAACAACAGCAAAAACATAGTGTCCGTGGCAGATGCTTTTACTACATGGTGCGGTAAGAAAGCCCTTGATCTTCCTACTTTGCCATCCCATCCATGGTTGTGTGATGTGCTTCATCATCCCTAGTAGGGCTCCTGCTCCTCCAGGTGTGATGTCCACATTCGAGATCCCTGATGGTTCAGTGGACAAAGAATTCTCCTGCAGTGCAGGAGACATGGGGGCCGCAGGTTTGATCCCTGGGTTGGGAAGATCCCCTGAGAAGGAAATGGCAACCCACTCCAGTGTTCTTGCCTGAAAAATCCCATATATAGAGGAGTCTGGAGGACTACAGTTTATGGGGTCACAAAGAGACACAACTGAGTGAGTACGTGTGCACACACGGAGGGGAACCATGAAGAACAAAGGTCCAAGATGAAATGCCAGCTGACCCTGGCCCTGTTTGGAACACTTCATGGAAGCTCCTCTCAGGAACTCCTTGTTATTTCTCAGTGACTAAAGCTAACTTAGGGAAAGCTGAACATTAACTTGGCACACTGATGCCCCAAACTAATTGCCCTTAATAGCTAAAGACAAGGAGAGAACAGATAATGAGTAGGCAATTTATAGTGTCTGCCTCTGAAACTGACATTCAGTACTAAGCGACTTGCCAGAGTCACAGGCAAAGGAAAGGAAGGCACACAGGACTTTGAGGACCGTCTCTCTGCAGTTTAAGAAGCAATGGTTCTGGTGGTGTTTGCTTTGTGGTTTGAAAATGAAGCTGCTTGACGAGAAATAGGAGAATTGTTGGTTTCAAACACTCTTTGGGATAGACAAATTTTACTTGTTTGTTATTCATCAGGTTAGAAGTAAAATACCTTAAAACATGGGTAACAGGCCCCAAATTAGAAATGAAACTCATGAATTTGACACTGTATTTTGTTCTACTCTAGGCATTCTTTATTTTTCCCCACTGTAATAGGTATGGCAAATAGGGTTTTGTAGTCTTTCTGTCTTTAAAAATACATGCAGTTTAATGAAATGGGCTACATTTAATTACTAAACACTTTTTGTGTTTCACTTTTTAAAGAAATACTTGTCAAAACATTAAAAACAAGCTAAAATTCTAAAGCAAAAGGCACATTAATAGGGTCATAGAGGGGGTTAGCTGGGTTGAGGGAGCTTAAATGTCTAGTTTAAGGCTACTCTGGTAATAAATCAATAGAGCCAAGGTTTGACCTGAAATCCACTCTAATTCTTTTATTTTCATTAGATTTGCTAGAATTTATTTACCTCATTTTTAAGAAAAAGCTTACTGTTTCTGCCATTTTTAAGAGTGTTTAATATGTTCTTCTTTGCGAGGAACTCAGTTAATGTTCAGTTCAGTCACTCAGCCCTGTCCGACTCTTTACGACCCTATGGACTGCAGCATGCCAGGCTTCCCTGTCCATCACCAACTCTCAGAGCCTGCTCAAGCTCATGTTCATCAAAATAGTGATGCCATCCATCAATCTTATCCTCTGTCATCCCCTTCTCCTCCTACTTTCAGTTTTTCTCAATATCAGGATCTTTTCCAATGAATCAGCTCTTCACATCAGGTGGCCAAAGTCTTGGAGCTTCAGCTTCAGCATCAGTCCTTCTAATGAATATTCAGGACTCGTTTCCTTTAGGATTGGCTGATTTGATCTCCTTGCAGTCCAAGGGCCTCTCAAGAGTCTTCTGCAACACCACAGTTCAAAAGCATCAGTTCTTTGGCGCTCGGCTTTCTTTATGGTCCAACTCTCACATCCTTACCTGACTACTAGAAAAAACAGAGCTTTGACTAGAAGGACGTTTGTCAGCAAAGTAATGTCTCTGCTTTTTAATATGCTTTCTACAGTGGTCATAGCTTTTCTTCCAAGGAGCAGGCATCTTTTAATTTCATGGCTGTAGTCACCATCTGCAGTGATTTTGGAGCCCCCAAAACAAAGTCTGTCGCTATCCATTGTTTCCCCATCTATTTGCCATGAAGTGATGGGACTGTATACCATGATCTCAGTTTTGTGAATGTTGAGTTTTAAGCCAACTTTTTCACTCTTCTCTTTCACTTTCATCAAGAAGCTCTTTAGTTCTTCTTTGCTTTCTGCCACAAGGGTGATGTCATTTGCATATCTGAGGTTATTGATATTTCTCCCTTGATTCCAGGGAGAATCCACCTTGATTCCAGCTTGTGCTTCATCCAGCCCAGCATTTCACACAATATACTCTGTATATAACTTAAATAATCAGGGTGACAAAATGTAGCCTGAGTGTAATCCTTTCCCGATGTGGAACCAGTCTGTTGTTCCATGTCCAGTTCTAACTGTTGCTTCTTGACCTGCATATCTATTTGTCAGGAGGAAGGGAAGGTGGTCTGGTATTCCCATCTCTTCAAGAATTTTCCACTGTTTTTTTTGTGATCCACGTAGTCAAAGGCTTTGGTGTAGTCAATAAAGCAGAAGTAGATGTTTTTCTGGAATTCTCTTGATTTTTCTGTGGTTGAACGGATGTTGGCAATTTGATCTCTGATTCTTCTGCCCTTTCTAAGTCCAGCTTGAACATCTGAAAGTTCCCAGTTCACATAGTGTTGAAACCTAGCTTGGAGAATTTTGAGCATTTAGTATGTGAGATGAGTACAATTGTGTGGTAGTTTGAACATTCTTTGGCATTGCCTTTCTTTGGGATTGGAATGAAAACCGACATTTTCCAGTCCTGTGGCCACTGCTGAGTTTTCCAGATTTGCTGATATATTGAGTGCAGCACTTTCACAGCATCATCTTTTAGAATTTGCTATAGCTCAACTGGAAATCCATCACCTCTACTACCTTTGTTCACATTGATGGTTCCTAAGGTCCACTTGGCTTCACACTCCAGGATATCTGGCTCTAGGTGAATGATCACACCATTGTAGCTATCTGGGTCATGAAGCTCTTTTTTGTATAGTTCTTCTGTGTGTTCTTGCCACTTCTTCTTAATATCTTCTACTTCTGTTAAGTCCATACCATTTCTCTCCTTTATTGTGCCCATCTTTGCATGAAATGTTCCCTTGATAGCTCTAATTTTATTGCTTAGATTTCTAGTCTTTCCCATTGTATTGTTTTCCTTATTTCTTTGCATTGATCACTGAAAAAGGCTTTCTCATCTCTCCTTGCTATTCTTTGAAACTCTGTATTCAGGTGGATATATCTTTTCCTTTTCTCCTTTGCCTTTTGCTTCTCTTTGTTTCTCAGTTATTTGTAAGGCCTTTTTAGATAACCATTTTGCCTTTCTTTTTTCTTGGGGATGGTTTTGATCACTGCCTCCTGTGCAATGTCCTGAACCTCTATCCATAGTTCTTCAGGCATTCTATCAGATCTAATCCCTTGAATGTATTTGTCACTTCCATTGTATAATCGTGAGACATTTGATTTTGGTCATACCCTAATGGTCTAGTGGTTTTCCCTACTTTATTCAATTTAAATCTAAATTTGGCAATGAGGAGTTCATGATCTGAGTCACAGTCAGCTCCTGGTCTTGTTTTTGCTGACTGTATAGAGCTTTCCCATCTTCAACTGCAAAGAATATAATCAATTAATATTAGTTCAATAAATAAAAATGTTCAATCTCGTTATTGTTGGTATAGAGGAGATACATGCATGTATGTATCTCATGCTTATGTTACACTCTTTTAAAAATTATAACCACTTAATTTGAGATAGGATACATTTATCATACAGTTCACTCATTTTAAATTATGCAGTTCAACATATATTCATAGACTTGTACAGCCTTCATTACTCTCAGGTTTTAAAGCACTGTCATCACTTCAAAAAGTAACTGTTTCAATTAGCAGTCATTCTTTATTCTTGGATTCCTCCTCCTCCTTCCTGGGCAACTACTAATTTCTGTAATTGTGCCTGTTTTGGACATTTCGCAGAACGGAATCATATGCAATCTTTTGTGACAGGCTACTTTCACTTAGCATGTAAGTTTCTTCCCAGTTGTAGCATGTATCAGCACTTTATTCATTTTATGGCCTAATAATATTCCATTGTAAATATGTACCACATTTTATTTATCCTCAGTTGATGGACATTTTGGTTGTTTCAACTTATGGGGAGTAGTATATATGAGTATCATGAATAATACACTCATGTACAAGTTTTTGTTTTTATCTCTGTTGGTTTTATACCTTGGAGTGGAATTGCTGGATCATATGATAACTTTACATTCAACTTTTTGAAAAACTGCCAGGTTGTTTTCCAAAGTCACTGCACTGTTATGTATTTCAATAAACACTTTATGAGGGTTCAATTTACCATTGTTTTAATTGCTATTTATTATTGAATATGTACTTTCCTACAAACACTGTATAAATTTAGAGGGAAGTACTCCTGATGTTTTCAAATAAAGAAAATCCATTCTCCTGAAAAAAGTTCAGATTGATCAGGAGAAGATTATGATGGATGAGATCAGTTAATGAGATCAGGAATGACTGGAATCTCCCAAAGAGAGTATGAGAAGGGGCACTGTGAAATGCCCAAAGACGTGCTTGAATAACTGAGGACAAGGATTCATACATGAAGACTGTCTATGGTGTTTTCAAGCTTTCAAGAGAGGTAGAATTTGGTTCATTACTATTTGTCAGAATATTCCCAATGAAATAAACACCTTGAAATTTTGTAGAATTTTTTTAATAGCCATGAACAAGTTGAGAAATATTATTGGTTGTTGAAGTTAAGCAGAAATGGGATCTACAAATTTACATTTAGTGAAGGACTCCAAGTTTGCCCTGTAAAACCTCAGCATTTTTTAAAACTTTTATTTATTTATGTTTATATATATTTTTTCTTTACATTATCGTGTTGGTTTTGCCATACATTGACATGATTTGATCAGGGTTGTATGAAAATTTCCTGGAGAGACTATGCAGGTTAAAATTCATTTTCAAGATTTGTTGTTGGAAGCTTGACTGATTGGATTAACTTAAGAGGTGTTGGAAAAGATGGCATTTGAAGTTTAAAATGGCAGAATGTAGGCACAAAACATCTTCAGTGAAGGCCTACCAGGAAGGAAAAAGTATCTCAAAATGCACTGAGATCTATCATTGACCAAGTTGTATGTTTGGATTCCTTGAAGTTTGAGATGTTACAAGGTTATTTTTTTTTGCTGCAAGAAAGAAAAATGTAGCAGCTATAACAAATAATAGAGAATTAATAATGATCTCAAAATAAATTTTTAATATTTAAACAGGCACTGTGGGATAGTATTTATGTTTATCTATTAATATTATGTCATTCTATGCTAAAGGTAAATTCTTCCTTTAGAATATATATGTTTTCAGGAGAAAATTTCCTTAACAAAGATCAAAAATTTACTTTGTTGTTATTTTTGCAAATCTTGTTACCCATCTTCCTGCTGGACTTACATAAGTTCATGTGGTGACTTTTGTAATGACGTGTTACTTAAATTAGAAAATCCTCTTTTCCTCTCCATTGTTGGTTTAAAAGACATTTTCCTGTTCTTATTTCTTTGATCAGAAGACAATTAAGATATTGTTCATAATTTTATGTCTAGGTATCCTTCTTCTTTTTATCTACGGCCTCTTTTGAATACGCCTTTGAGGCACTAAATCCATTTAATACCTCTGCTGTGAATGCGCACTAACACCTTGTTAAGTCAGACCATCAAGCTTTTATCATTTGCCAATTTTTCATGCCTTGTAGTGTATATAGGCTAAATTTCACAAACTGATTGAAAAGTAATCCTTAGTAACATGATATTAGTGCTAACAAATTATATCCATGACACTCTTCTATAACAGTAGAAATCATCAGCACTTAAGGTTGAAGTACAGGATATATAATATATTCAGAAGAAATTAAAAAGAGGTATTTCAATGCACAGTTCGTTGGTGATGAAAGAAATGTATAATGTATATAGAAATAATTGATTAAATTCATACTTAGAGGAGAGATGGAGATGGAGTTAAATGTGAGTTACTTAGGGGAAACATCCTTTTATTTAAAAGTCTTGGGAATACCAAATAAATAGCACAGTCAATAATTTAAAATAGCTTCAATAATAAATGCACTGGATAAAAGGAAAATGGCCAAATCAAGTCCAGTTATGACATGTTTCAAAGTGAATAGAGCTGCATAAGGGTGAAAAAGTAAACATGTAGATGTTAATAATGATTCCAATGAAATGTTGTGTTGTGGGTCTGTTCTCATGTGTTTGGGGATTATATATGTGAAATGAAAGCCACAGAATAAATTAAAAATGTAATTTTCCCATAGGAATCCTCAAAAATATTTTTGTATAAGAAGTTCTGTAGCTCTTGATATAATTTATATTTATATTCTATTATTCTTTTTTTTTTTTAATTTTCTTTATTGTGTTGGTTTTGCCATACAGTGACATGAAACCGCCATGGGTCTACACATGCTCCCCCTCC